>CM076575.1:782785131-783216235 GCA_034641835.2 Pinus albicaulis | reverse complement strand
TGAATAAGATATGTCACAAAGCATATGCGGGTTTGTAAAGGAAAAGTAGCGTATGTACGCGGAAAAATACGTACCAAGTAGCGTATGCCTATTTGCGCTCTAAATTTATAAAACCAGGGGACATTACCATGGTATTGGCCCATTGTATTGAGCGCTGGATTATCTATTTGATCCCGTCCAGGAATACCATCAGCGGTTGAGTGGTTTTGACTCATGGTATTGACAAAGGCTAAATCTATATAAGGAGAAGAAGATCATAGTGCAAAGGTGTGCATGTGTAAGGGTTGTTGATGAATAAATTTCTCTAAGGAATATCTACATGGATGAACTCTGTTCTTAATTGTTAGATCTGAATCTATGATGCACCCATGGATATAATGATGGTTCAAGATCTCTAGATTTGATGATGATGAATCTCCATAATGACCTACTGAAGGGATGATGAAGAACTGGTGCAAGTCTGCTGAATTAAATGAATAAATCTGGGTAAGTTTTACAGATCTGGTCTGTTCTGCAAAATTTATTTTTTACAGATCTATACGCTAGTTGGTTTCAACAAAAGCGCGTATATACGCGGGTTTGCTTCATGAAAAGCGTGTATGGCAGTTAGGGTTTTTGAAGAATAAAATACACAGAAGTATACGCGGTTTGATGTGCAAGAAAGCGCGTATGTACGCGGCTTCAGTAAAGCAAAGTAGCGTATGCTATTTGAATCAATGTCTGATCAGGGTTGAGTTTGTATCTACATATCTATTCTGAAGTCTGGGTTTTAATGAATACTTCACTCTGAAGTATTTCTGCATGGAATGGGTAACAGTTTATTGATTGATCTGAATTAATGAAGAAAATGATGAAGAGGGATCTCTAGATCTGAAATGACTATGTATTTTCTAGATCTATTTATGGAATGTTTAGATTTATGATCTCGGTGAATCTTTACTGCGAGAGGGTGAAATCTCAGTTATTTGTTCTCAAGAGCCGCATAGTTTTGAAAAGCTGCTGCATCTATACGCATGGTCATCTCAAATCTGAAGAAAGTGCGTATAAGTGCGAGTTCGTTTCGGTAAAAGCGCGTATACGCAAATAGTTCGTCTCGTGAAAGCGCGTATATTGTATATACGTTATGTTCGTTTGAGTAAAGCGCGTATGGAATCTAGGGTTTGCCGAAATGTGTGGAATGAAATGTCTCGATTTGTTTTGTCAAGCATCGCTATCCGTCAATGATGTATTCCAAATACAAACTTCCGGGGTTTTTTGAATGTTGAATATGTTTTTGATTATGTTGATCAAGATCAAGTTGTTGGTTGATCAAGCCGATGGAGTTATAAGTTTCAGCTTGATGTGTGGAGTGGGTCCAGTCTGAAAATATGATGAAACGTGGCCTACAAGTTGTATTGTATGGAAGCTGTTGGATCCAGTATGAAAATTGATGAAACGTGGTCCATGGTGGTGCCGAGGGTCGAAGCCTTCAGTGAGGGGGTTGTAGCTCCCTTCCCGCAGTGGCCGGGAGAATGAGAGAAGGTTGTAGCCTTTCTGCAGGTGGGTGCCTGCGTGTTGGTATGAGTCTGCGCCAGTACAAAATTGTAAGAAGTTTTCTTTATAATAAATATTGAAGATAGAGACGACAGCAGCGGTGGTTTTCTCCCGAATTGGGTTTCCACCTTAAATACTGGTGTTCATGTGTGTTGCTTATGTGTGATGGTTTATTCTGTTATTACTGCACATGCTTACTGCTTACTAAACATCTGATGAATGAATGATGCAATGATTTAAGTAAAGTATTAAATGCATAATAAGATCTCTGGACATACGCAAGTTTTCTTAAGGATATCCGCGTGTATACGCGAGTTGGGTTCAGTAAAGTAGCGTATGGTTTTTAAGAAAAAGTGTTACACCATTTTTTGGTCATCTAACTCTTCATCATTAGATGGACCCAAGTACACCATGTAAGACCAGTTTTACCCCAAGTAAAACTGCTTTCACTATGTTAATTAGGAAACCCCAAAAGGAATAATTAATTAAACCATAATTTAATTATTATTCCCAGTCATGTTTAACCCAAAAACAAATAAATTAATGAGATAAACCCATAGTTATCTTATTATTTTCTAGGAATAATTATTTAAACTCTGTTAAGTAGTACGCCCCTGCTCTGTGGAGGTTGAATCCCAACCAATCTCTAGGGTGTTAATTCCCCGAAACAAGGATAGAGGATCTCCACGCACACAACTAGTAGGAGTCCTATTTCAAACAACCCAACCCAAGATCTAGCAATTCATACTTTGTATCAATCTTTATTCATATTCTACCTATCGACTCAAAAAAGGTTCAACTATTTATACTACTTTAGCCTACGCATCCAATGGGCCGCAAACCATGGTTTGCGGACCCTTGGTCTACCCTTGACCCACTTACAATGCATTAGGGGCTTTGACCCACCCAAAAACCCCTACATTAGACTAAATATAATAAAAAATATAAAAAATGGACCAGATTTGCAATTTTGTAGGAGACCCTATTCCAACAGTCCCCCAACACAATCTTGTGACTCCTCCCGAGTCACTGAGGTGGCAGGTTCTCCACCTGCGCTTGCACAGCTATTTCGGCCATATAGCCATTTGATTTGATATGGTTTGATCCATCTACCACTGATGTAGCTGGGTAGCCTATCACCCCGCAGGGTAGTTAACATAACATCTCTGCCATTCGTGACTTCCTCAACGGTATAGGGACCAAGCCAGTGCTGTCAGAACTTCCCTGGATGCTTTGCAAATTGGCTATCATATAAGAGGACCAATTCACCCTCCGCAAATGTCTTTTGGCAAATATGTCGATCATGCTAGGATTTATCGCGGGCCTTCTGAACCTACTGATGGAAATTAGCGAGAAACCGATCTTCCTCTGAAACCATAAGCTATGCTAATCTCTCCTCCATGATGTCAGGTTCTGCCATGTTCTTAAATGCTGCGATACGCAAACTAGGAACAATATACTCCATTGGCATAATGGCCTCTTTACCATAAACCATCCGGAAGGGGGTTTTCCCCATTAGCTTATTGCAGGTTGTTCGATAGGCCCAAAGAACCGATGGGATGCGCACGTCCCAATCACTGCGATCAACATTTCATACCTTTTTCAGCGCTTGCTCCAAGATTTTGTTAAAAGCTTCAACCGCGTCATTTTCCTGTGGGTGATACGGTGCGCTCTTCGTATGATGGATCCGAAACTCCTCAGTCAAAGCTTGGATTGTTTCATTAACAAAGTGCGTACCTCTATCACTCATGAAGATCTTCGGGCATCCAAATCTAGTCAGGATTTGTCCAAAGATGAAATGCGTAGCGGTCTCTGCAGTACAATCCTTTACTGCTCGTGCTTCGATCCACCTGGTTACATAATCAGTGGTAGTAATAATGTAGCGTGCAGTCGTCTTCTTCCTTGGTGGGTTGATGGGCCCTATGAAATCGATGGCCCATTTATCAAATGATTGTAGAGCCATTTGTGGTTGAAGGGGAATTTAATCTCTATGGGATAGCCTCCCTATTCATTTGCATGTATCACAGGATTTACAATAATCATGAGCGTCACTATGTAGGGTTGGCCACCATAACCTAGCTCTTAAGATCTTCTGCGTCGTTGCTTTCCCGGCGTAGTGACCTCCTCCTACTCCATCATGAGCCTATACCATGATAGCGTGCCTTTCATGCTCCAAAAAATATCTCCGCAATACTTCATCAACTCCCATCTTATATAAATGACCTGCGATGATGGTAAAATCTATGGCCCGGGTGACTAATTCTTTCTTCTGTTGTACCCAGTACTCCGGAGGTTCCCTACCAATGGTCAAGAATTGAATGATATTAGCGAAGTGTGCATCCACTACCTTAATAGCAAATAACTACGCATTAGGAAATCCATCCTCTAGGTTGTTTGGCTCCTAGCCACTCTCAATTCATGACAAGTGATCCGACCCAACATTCAACTTTCCCAACTTGACGATGATTTCAAATTCATACTCTTAAAATAGCAGTAGCCATCGACATATTTTCTCTCCCAATACAGACTTATTTACCAGGTACTTCAAGGCTGAATGGTCGATGAAAATTTTGAAGTGTCCTCCTAATAAGTAATGCTGATATTCTTGCAAAGCGTACACCATGGCCAATCCCTCCCGCTCTGTAGTGGAGTAGTTGCGTTGTGCACCAGAGAGTTTCCTACTCGCAAAGGCAACCAGATGGTCAATATCTCCTTCTCTAGGTTGCATAAGGACAACCCCGAGAGAAATGCTCGATGCATCGATGTGAACATGGAATACCTTCTCCCAATTAGGAAAGATGAGAATAGGTGCTGAGACCATCTTTTCTTTAAGTAACTCAAATCTCTTTTGACACTCGTCATTCCAAAAGAACAAACCATCCTTCTTGAGCAATTTTTCCATAGGGGCCATAATCAATGCATAGCCTTGAATGAATTTCTTGTAGTAGCCCATGTGTCCAAGGATCGAGCGCAACTGTTTCTTTGTTGTTGGTACTAGCAAGTTTATGATAACTGCAATTTTGGTAGGATTCACCATCAATCCTTTCCGGAAAACTATGTGGCCGAGAAAGATTCCAAAGGGTATACAAAAGATACATTTCTTGATATTTAGGGAAATCTAGTGTTTTCGGCAGGCGTCCAACATCATGCGCAGGTTTGATATATGCACCTTTACTAGGCCGAAGACAGTTCAATCATCAAAATACACTTCTAGGAATTTGTGGATGAATTCCTTGAATACTGCGACAACGACACGTGAGAAGATAGCAGGGGCATTCTTGAGCCCAAACGACATGACAGTATACTGAAATATCCCCACTCAGTGGCGAACGTGGTTTTTCTGCGGTCCTCAGGTGCGATTCTGATCTGATGGTATCCTCAGAACCCATCCGTGAAGGAGTATGCTTCTTGTCCTCGCACTCTATCCAAAATTTCGTCTGAGAATGGTGTAGGAAATAGATCATGAACGCAGGCATCATTCAAATTGAGCAGGTCCACACAGATCTGAATCTCCCCCTTAGTATTTTTCTCCTAAACCACCATAGGGCTATCCCAGTCTGACTGCTCAATAGGTTCGATGATACCTGCAGCGGTCATTTTATCGAGTTCTTCCTTGATCTTCTGCATATGCTTGGGATTCAACCTATAGGGTCGCTGCTTTGTGGGGCACACATCCGGTTTGAGAGTGATATGGATGACCTCTAAGTCCCTCGTGATCCCCTTCAGCTCTGAAAACTTTTTTGGGAACAAGTCCTGACATTCTGTGAGTAATTCGACCACTTTGCCTACTGTATCGTCATCCCAACAGTCCCTAATATTAGCCAAATTAGGGTGCTCTTCCGTCCCAGTATTGAATTCTCATAGCTTGAGAGGCTTAGTGACATCCACCTCTTGTAGTGAGGGTCCTACAATGGTGTGCTCCCCTTCTGATTTTGGGATAGAGACTGACTGCGGGTCATCTTCACCTTCTTCTCTTGCCAAGCTGTGGTAGTTGACAATATCTTGCATTATTTCCCATGTTGGCACCCTGAATATTGCAGAGGATCCGGATTTGCCATAAAAAAATGTATCTATATCTTGTAGAGCTTCGTTAAGCGCCTCTAAGCCCCCTATCAGTTTGAATGTTCCTATAAAGTCATCCTTTAGAGTTTCCCAACAGTGGGTGCGTTGATGGAGCTCCGCATCTAGGTACCATGCAGTAGGGATTGGACCCAACATATGAATGAACAAATGGATCCACTCTTCCGTAGTTCGATCACCCCACGTATTTATCCATGCAACTAAGTGCTCACATGGATTCCCTGGGCCAAGGAACGTTTTCACTTGTATCTCCGCTAGAGGTTAAAATCGCAGGAGCAGCATGTCCCGAAAACCCTCCCAGTGATGGAATGCCCCCATATGTGTATCCCACCATCGTGTAGGTGTTGCACGTAGAGCTAGATTGAGGGCCCATAACCTTCATTCTCTGGGAACCTCGGCTTCGAATGCTTGCAAAAATTCCTTAATATTACTAGAACCATAAAAATAGCGTAGGTCTATTACCTCTGAGGAAATACAACAGAAGTCTGTTGTGACCCGAAGACATCGCAGTGCGGACACATCATGTAACCGATTTTTCCAGTTCTCCATCTCCTCGTCAGATTCAGAGAAGAATTCACTGTCCTTTTCCTAGTAGAGTACACCATCCGCCGTGGGGTTGATCCAATCTTCATCCCGCACAGTCAACTTATAAATGTGATCTACCTCTTATTCGTCATGCACTGGCTCGGTATATCATTCGTCTTCTGCAGGATGTAATGGTACTATCACCCTTGTACCGTTATTTTCAAACACCATGCTTCTCTTCTTCAAATTAATTATGCCTCCCATATCTATGGCCTAGTCTAACCCTAAGAGTGTAGGGTAGGGATCCGCATCTTCTATGATCTGAATTACTTCAAAATCAGCCTGGACCTTGACCCCTGCGATATCCACCAAAATCTTCGACAACCTCCCCAAGGGTATGATCTTCTGCTAATTGGCCATATGCAGCTGGATAGTGGACCATTCCAAATTAGGTTCCCCCATCCATTTCCATGTCTATTTTGGTAGTACATTCACATCTGACCCCCGGTAAAAAATAACCTGATCCATTTCGTAGTCACCGATCTACGCTGTCAACCGCATCTCCCTACCGGTGTGTTTCTTATATCTGTACAGTTTGTGCACATCCTTGATCTTTGGAGGTAGGCTAGGTTGCACTGCGCACCTATCTATTAATGCCTGAAGATTTTCCATAGCCTTTGGGTTGCGCAACAGCTTCATACATGCCTACAAAAAGGGTTAGACCTCCTCACCTGCCTTGAGGTTCGCTGGTGCCTGAGAAGTAGATGCCTCCACCTTAGAAAAGTCCTTGTGAGTTGCAACACATGTTTCTTTTCCCTTTTTTAGGTCCAAGCCATATTGTTTGATAACTGCTTGTCAGATCGGAGGTTCAGTCGCAGTCTTCTCCCCAAGTGCCCCACTAGCCATCCTACTGCGTGTTATGACATTCACACTTGGATCTTCATCCCGTAGTTCAACCTTAACCCTCTGTACATTCTGCATAGGTGTCGGCTGCTTCCCCTGAATTTTTGCTAGTAATATTGGACAGTCTTCAATCACATGGTCCAGTTGTATGAAATATCGACAGGACTGCCTTATAGAGTTTTGACAGTCCCTTGCAAAGTGTCCTACTTCTCCACAGTTATAACAGATTAGTTGTCCTTGTCCCTGAGCTGCGCTGCTACCCCTTCCTCCTCCCCTGCCCCTTGCTGGAGATCCACCTATGCTCGAGAGGGATCTTGGCAAAGACAGATCCGACTGGACCCTGTATAGATTCCCTCGATCGATCATCAAATCATACGTCCGACAGTTCTGCTCATCATGTCCTACAGACCTGCAGAACCTACACCATTGCTGCTTTACGTCTGGGACATACGCAACAAGATGGGGGTAGTGGTTTGTGTTGTGCAACCCCGCAACGTGAAAATGATCACACCATAGTGCTAGCCCACTTGACCCTGCAATTTCCTTAGGGCGCAATGTAGAGAAAAACACAGCGGAAACTTAAATAAAACACACAGACACACAACATAAAAACATAAAGAGACAAATATTTAATGTGGTTCACCCAACCAATCTAGGGTACATCCACCAAACAGAGGCATTGGAATTCTATTCATCAACTGGAGAATTACAACAACAGAGTTTTTCATCTGCACATATCTTCCACTCACCTCACATTCCTCATGCTCATTTGCCTCTATGGGCTTACATTTTATAGCTGGGAGTAGAAAATGAATCATGAATTCACTCACAACAAATATAGGATGCAATAACTCCTCATCAGGATTAAATGGAGTCAATTTAGCAACAAATCCTATTGTTGTCACATTCATGAGATTTTATCCAAATTTAATTAAAAGAAATCTCAAAAATCTCCACCTTGACAACAATTAGCCTAATACCCTGTTCCATTATTATTTTTATATTTTCTGCAAACAAGAGAAGCCAGACACCATCGTAGCTTCTCTAAAAAAACTAGTTTCGTGAACATGTCTGCACAATTTTCCTTTGTATGCACTTTTTCAAGAGAGACTCCCTGTTCAGTGATAACCTGTATTACAAAATGGTACTTGATAGGTATGTGCTTTGATTTATTGTGATAGGTTGGATTTTTAGCCAACTGAATTGCACTTTGACTATCACAAAATAACTTGATGTTGTCCTGCAACCTACCAAACTTACCAAACAAACCTTTCAACCAAATCGCTTCTTTGCAATCATGTGAAGCAGCTATGTATTCTACTTCTGTAGTGGATAAAGAAACAATGTTTTGTAGCTTTGACATCCAACTTATAGCTCCACCTGCAAGAGTAAAGACATATCCTGAAGTTGACCTTCTCTTATCTAAATCACCTGCAAAATTAGAATCAACATAACCGCCAAAAAATTCACTACTTCTGTTATAAGTGATACAATAATCACTTGTGCCTCTTAGATACTGAAGCACCCATTTCACTGCTGACCAATGTTCTTTTCCTGGATTTGCCATATACCTGCTGACAACTCCAAATGCATGTGAAATATCCGGTCGTGTAAAAACCATCGCATACATCAAACAACCTACTACATTGGCATATGGAATTAGAGACATATATTCCTTTTCTTCATTTATGTTAGGACATAAACTTGAAGAAAGCTTAAAATGGGAAGCTAAAGGTACTGAAACAGGCTTCACATTGTTCATACCAAACCTTAAGAGTATTTTCTCAATATAATTCTTTTGTGATAGCCACAGCTTACCATTGCTCCTGTCTCTGAAAATCTCCATGCCAAAAATCTGTCTTGCTACTCCTAGATCTTTCATATCAAACATCCTAGCCATCTGAGGTTTTAACCTGTTGATCTCACTTATGCTTTTGCTTGCAAAAAGCATATCGTCAACATATAACACTAAGATAATGAACATGCCATTACTCAATTTTTTAAAGTAAACACAATTATCATATTCACTTCTTATATAATTTTGACTCATCATGAAAGAATAAAATTTATTGTACCATTGTCGAGGCGACTGCTTCAGACCATACAATGATTTCTTGAGTCTGCAGACAAATTTCTTGTTGCGATTTTGAACAAACCCTTCCGGTTGTTCCATGTAAATATCCTCATCTAAATCTCCATGTAAAAATGCAGTTTTAACATTTAGTTGCTGTAATTATAAATCAAGTAAAGCAACCAATGCTAGCACAATCCTAATTGAAACAATTTTTACAACTGGTGAAAATATCTCATGAAAGTCAATTCCTGCTTTTTGAGAAGAACCATTTGCGACCAGCCTCGCTTTGTACCTGTCTTCTTTATCATCAACACCCTTCTTCAATTTGTAAACCCATTTACATCCCACAGTTTTTTCTGTCTTTAGGAAGTTCCACCAGATCCCTTGTGGCATTCTTGTCTAATGCCTTCATCTCGTCCTTCATAGCTTCTTTCCACTTATTATTGTTAGAACCTTCTACAACTTCTTGATAGCACAAAGGTTCATCATCATTAGCGGTTAAAGCAATTGAAGTAACATAATCATCATACCTTTTAGGAGGACGTTTGATTCTCGTGGACCTCCTTAAAGATGTTTCTGGTACTTCCACAATTTGCTAATTATTATCTGTAGGAACTTCTTCATGATCTGCATCTGAAACATGTTCATGATCTACATCTGAAACTTGTTCATGATCTGCATCTGAAACTTGTTCATCTAGACTATCATCAGTGTTTGAACTGGTTTCAAATTGAATGTGTTGAAACTTAGGTACATTATCTTGTTTTAATTTATCATCTACATCTGGATTATAGAGTGAAGATTCATTGAATTTAACATCTTTGTTAATGATGATCTTGTGAGTAGTAGGAACCCACAACCTGTATCCCTTAGTCCCATCACCATATCCAACAAATATATATCTTTTTGATTTAGGATCTAATTTAGAAAATATATCTAGGTCTTCTAGTCTGCCTATAGTCTACTAACAGAGGATAGTTATCCTTGCTGTGACCATTTACCCTGCATCGTATGCACCATATTTCAGGGCTAGCCTCTTCTCCTTGCTCCTTTCGTAGATTCTGGATCTCCATGTGCATCGCCTCTAGTTGTCCTTGGATTTATTGGACACCTAGCTGGGTATCATCTCTGGATGCATCTTATAGCTTCATGGTGACCTCCAAGGATTTTTCATGCAACTAAAAAGTTTCGAGACCCATAGGTATGCGCAGGTGAGGTAACAACATAGCGATGAACCATTTCGTGTGCTGTCTGTCATCATACTAAAATCCTCCTTCTCTGATCACCTTCTTCAGTCACTGATCGGCCTCCCACACAGATTTAGAAGGCCCTTGCTTGAAATCCTTTAGGTCCACCACTATTTGCGAGTAGGACTTAGGCTTCTTGAACTGTTGCTTTAAGGCATTCTTAATCTCTTCAATGGTCACATTTGTGTGCTGGCCGATGTATCCCATGTACCAGTCCAAATATCTTCCTTCAAAGGCAAGGAACAGTTGGGCCCTTTTCACCGCATCGCTAGCTACGTTCTATGCAGTCCATACAGATCCTGCGACAAACCAGAACTGATCCATGTATTCATCTCCCACGCCCCTAAAGGTAGGTAACTTCATGTGCGTAGCCATGCCATCTTCCAGTAGTGGCAGAGGTGTAGGTGAGTTCTTTCCCCTATGCTGGTTTGAGAGTGGCATGGCTGGAGGACTATGCATAACCGCTTCTTTGAACGGACTGTAGACATACCTATCTCCTTCTTGGTTGGTCCAATAGTATTTTCCACTTCGTGTTGTACTCTTGTCCAGATCAGAGGTCATTCACTTGGTGTGGCTACACATAATACTTTTTTTGACTAGTGATATCTTGATTAGTAATGGTAACTTACCTTAGAAACCCTTGAAAAATCCTCACTCTGCTTCAGAATTGATCACAATTTTTACATAGAAGATCTCATAAATCTTCGTGAAAATATACTTGTTCTTCCACTCTTCGGTGGTCAACTTCTTACTTCGGTTTTATTTTATCGCGAACCCTTGAACTTGTCTCTCAAACCATTCATCAATTTATTTTTCTTCAGGTCTCTAATACAGCCTTGACATTACCAAATATCTCCCTCAAAATGCTCCCAGTCCCGGAAACGGAACCATTTGTTGGCTCAAGGGGTCCTGACCTAGGTTCGGAGGTGAAGGTTTTCCAACAAACCCCTATACTACTGGCCCTTTTGGCAGTGACCCACTTGCATTGGCCAAAGTCTCACCCGAAGCAGTATGGGAGGGTGTTAGAACAGGGTTTCCGCACCCCGAGAGAGAGTAGGTGATAACACAGGCCTGCAATTATCAGATCTATACAGAGGGGTGATCTGCAGAGTTCCAGTACATATCTAGACTATAGTTCTTATCAGATCTACTCCAGCAGGTTCGCATCCACATGCGTATCATCAATTACAATCATAAAACAACATAATCACAACTAATATTGTCAACACAGATAGTCCGCGTTCATTAACATAGATGCAATTGGTAAGTGAAACAATAGTCACATCACAGTAATATACTAAATGAAAATAATTTCATACCACAACGATAAAACATATGAGTTCAAAGCTTAATCAGACAATCTGAGTTCGTAGTAATCATAACAGAGTAGATCCAGACAACATCATATGTTTAAACAATACTTCGCATATATTACTTATCAAAACATTCTTACATTCCTTGAATACCATTTGCGCACACAACCAGTAGGGTCCGCACACAGCAGGACAGAGGATCTCCGTGCACACAGCTAGCAGGAGTCCTAACCCAAACAACCCAACCCAAGATCTAGCAATTCGTACTTTGTATCAATCTATATTCATCTTCTACCTATCGAATCAAAAAAGGTTCAACTGTTTATACTACTTTAGCCTACGGATCCGATGGGCTGCAAACCGTGGTTTGAGAACTCTTGGTCTACCCTTGACCCACTTACAATGCATTAGGGGCTTTTACCCACCCCAAAACCCCTGCGTTAGACTAAATATAATAAAAAATATACAAAATGGACTAGATTCGCAACTTTGTAGGAAACCCTTTTCCAACACATAACATCTTTCATATGAATATGGGAGCTTGAATCCCTCTTAAAGGTTACAGTTCCAATTCCTTTGGTAATGTTATTCCCATCATCCCCAAGTTATATGTGCATCTCGATATCCTTCTCCTCTAGGCTACTAAAGAATTATTTTCATTTCGTCATATGGAACAAGATACCTGAATCTAGGTACCACACACTCCCCATTATAGTGTTGGCCATGCATGAAATTAGGGTGAAGTCTAATTCAAATTGTGAGGCAAGTGCTTCACCTCATTCTCCTCCTGAAGGCTTTTTGTTATACTTCTTGTGTAGCATAGTGCCCATATTCATGGCAATGAAAACATTTTTTCTTCTTAGGTCCTTCTTCTTGCAATTTTTCTGGTTGGACTATGACTTGCTTTGGATGTTCGTTCCCTTCCCAACCAAGGAAAAATTATCTTCCTCCTCAACTTTGGATGTTACTCCATCTCTAGTGTTATTTCAAATTTCTTCCTGCACCAAATCAGACCAAAGTATCTCCCAATTTGGTAAATTTTCCCTTCCATTATAGAGTCCTGGTAGTTGTATCAAGATTTTGAAAGGCCAATGAGATCTAGGCTCACTAGATCAGAAGATGGAACATTTTATCCTACTCCTACTCCTCCAGGTTCATCTCGAACTTGAGTGAATCTAGAGAGGTAGGGTGGAATGTTTTCATTTTTCTACATGCGGATGTTTCTGAGCTTGTCCCTCACTTCCATTTTCGAATAAATCAGTGAGGGTTTTCCACATAGCAAATGGAGTTTCTTTGACATGTAAATTCGAGACTATGTGGTCTCTCACACCTTTCAGGATGATACTCCTAGATTTTGTGATATCCTTCTTCCATTGGGATATAACTGTTGTTCATATGATGTTTTTGGTTTTGGAATGTCAGTTTCGGTGTATTCCAACACTCCATTATCATCGAGAAAAACTTCCATCCTATACTTCCAAGCTATGAAATTCAAGGTTCCATCCAGGGCATACTCTAATCTCAATCCATTGAAAGAAATTTTCCCACACGAAAGGAAAATTTCTTCACTGAATCTGCAAATCGAAATTTCTAAATGAGAAGATCTATTGATTAGTTTCTATTGTGTTTTCAAATTTTGATACCATGTACAAATTAATAGAAATTTTATACTACTGATGAATTCAAATTGAAAACAAGAGATTACAAATTTCCTCTACAATATTGCGTAATGGAAATCACAATTTAGAAACAAATGCAATGACATGAAACCATCAAAACCACATGAACACAATGATTTACAAGGGAACCCAACTAGGAAAAACCCCTCTGTTTCTTTTCATTAATCAAACGAGAATGAAAACTATTACAATGTCTTGCTTCAACTCTGAAGCACACCCTACACTGTAAACTTGTTCTCTTGTTGATTGTCCTGATCTGGCCAACACTTAGCCAATTCAAGGCCCCAAATTCCTCTTATTTCCTTGAGAAAATCATGAGAAATTGAGCTCTTAAATAATATGGGAATTCCCTATTTCCTTGCGCAATTTCCAAGGAATTGATCACCTGCTCGATTACCAAGCTTGTACACACAACTAGTATACAATTGATAATTACAATGTTCCCTTTCCTCCACTCCAGCTAGGAAATTCAAATTCCATGCATGTTTGGGATAATTTTAGCTGATTGAATAGTTTAACTGAGATATCACTGAGTTAACAACATTTATATTGTTCAAATGACCTTTAATTGACTCAAGTAATGACTTGAGATCACTTAACTAAGTTCAACTAAAATTAATTGAACTAGATTGTTAAATTTCAGCAAACATTACATGCACAAATCTACTCCAAGCCTATAACTCAAATTTATTGATCTAACTAGGAGACAAGGCCATGTCACTCAAGCTAAATAATATCCGAGTCATCCTGCTGATGTGGAAAATTGAATTACTCAATTTGACTAAGGCACAAGTCAAATTGAGCCTTTATTGCTACAATTTCTAACACTAGTGATGGATATTGCCTAGATGGTGATGATATATCTTGTTGTTGTTTGTTTTTTTGTTGGCGTTTTCTAGTTTCTAATGTGGAGATTAAATTCTTAAGTTTTTTGAATGGCATGGAGGCATTTTTCTTGACTCGTTTCAATATTGAGCGTTGGGTATTGCATGGAAAATATTGTTTCTTCTGTGGAAATCGACTTCTGGTGGTTTTGAGTTGCATGGAGGAGTTTTTTGCTATGGTATGTTGTTAATTAGCTTATCGTTTTTACTGGTGCAAGCCTGATCTTGTTGGTTTGTTGGGGTTGGTATACTTTGTTTCCTAGTGAGGAACTTGATGGCCTTTTTTATTGCTGCGTTGTAACTTTGTAATTAGGTTTGAGGAGTTCTTATGGACCTAGTCTCATTTGGTCCTGTTTTTTCCCACTATGGAGATGATTATTATGATTATACCTAGATGTGTCAGAGTAAGCATTATGTTTTCTAGCTTTGCATGTATTGGGTTTTTGGGTTATCTTGGTTTTCTGCTATACTGGATGGATCTAAATGAAAAACTATATAATCTCCTTTTTTCAATGAAATATAAGTTCAATTTACAAAAAATAATTTTGGTAGGCCAGATCTATCATAATAGAGAAATATTGAGTTGTATTTCTCTTGAGTTTTACAAGATAATTATTAGATAATGCAATTTGTTTAATTGCAAGACAATTATTATTTACATGGTAATTGTTTAATAGATATTAATTTATATGGGCCTTGAGTGTGCCCTAGAATTGCTTCTTCTTGGTTAAGAGTTTGTCTCCCTTGAAAACAAGGAAATAGAGTAACGAACCAAGACACACATTCAACAAGAATGGAAGCGTGCCCCTTACGAACCACCAGTGGGTAATTCCAAGTAACATGGTTTTCCACTTTTGTAACATTATATGTCAATATCAGTGGATAATGTTCATAAATGGCACATCCCACAAATTGATCATTGCGATATGTTTGGCCTCACTTTATTAAAAATAAAAATAAAACAAAATTGAAAAAAGAAGAGAAATATCTTAACATATTTATAATATTTGATTTTATTTGTGGAATTTTTGTGTTTTTTTATTTATATTTTTTAAAAGAGCCTTAACAAGATTTTGAAAGAGGAAGAATGATTTTGGGATATTAGTTATATTTTTATCACACCATCATTTCAGGTTTTCAACCCTATTTCCTTACTAATAACAACAACACTAACATGTAAATGAGATTAGTAGATTTCTCCATCTTTAAGTATTGGTATCCTCTTCATTAAATGATGATTTTAAGTTTTGAACCCAATTACCATGCCTATCACAACAAAACCAATGTGTGGGTTAGGCTAGCAAATCCCTCCTTATTTATGTAGACTCTATAAATTCATAGAAATAATTGGAATACACAAATTATTTTTTAAGGATTACGGGGTGGTTGTCTCACTGGTATGATAGGGTGGTTATCTAATTGGTATGACGGGGTGGTTGTCACACTCGTTTGACGGGGTGGCTGTATCATTGGTATGACGAGGTGGTTATCTCATTGGGATGTTATCCCATCCACCCGGTTTCAAACATCATGGGGGGATACCATGCCCCATCATAGTAAGGTTGGAGGATAGGAATCCCCTTGGAGTCTGGGATACCATATCTAGTTTCCGGTGGTCTCCAAATGTCTCGGTCCTAGGCTAAACTATGAGTCTGATATATGTGGCTTGCAGGTTGTTGCATATATATGGGGAGGTTTCTAGTTCGCCATCAACCATTTTACTCACTGGAATACATAAATTCTTAAGGCTGAAATAAGCCTAATCTAATAGGGCATCATAATTTACAAATGAATATGTGTAGAGATTTCCCTAAGTCACAGTGTACTTCATAAGGTAGTTATAGGGTTGATCTGAATGGGAAAATTAGTGTTTTCTATGTTAAATTCCAATTCATAATATAAACAAAGCGCTTGAGGATTTTGAGGTAAATTGAAAGTTATCCATGAGTTTTTATGTGAATTTCTTTAGCAAATTAACATAAAAGAAACACTGAAAAACAACATCTATCAGACATGAACATCATCATAAACAACAACACAACAACACATGATGAAGGAGATCACTCCGCCTGGGCTACGTCTCCATGGTCCAACTTCCAATGGCTGGCCCTCTTCAATTATGCTTAAAAGTGTGATTACATACATTTGTAATGCTCAAAAAACTTTGAAACATGCTCCAATGGCTCCAGAATGTCCAAAAATTCTTGTGTAGGCTATGTTAGCTTCGAATTTGGTAAAAAACTGAGTAAGTTATGGCTTCCCCAATTTTTTGCACTAACCGCTCCACAAATTCCTCCAAATCCCACACCATCATACAATTTCGCCCCGAATTTTGCTAACAAAGCACTATATTTCCCAATTTCTAGGCGAATTTGTTAGCACACTAATTTACCCAATAACACCTTGTTTCTAAAATACACGATCATATGGCCGACCACATTATGGCCATATGTCCGAGGGTCGGGACCTTATCTCCCGCCCCTAAAATAACTACACATTTTTTAAACCCACACGGTTAATAGACCACCCTCTCCATGATTTGGGTGGACATATGCCGTCGTCGGCGGACGGTTGTTGTTAACGATTAATGTAGTGGGCGGGGCACAGGGCTAAACTCCTACCCATGGTCCCACCCCCGAAGTGGTGACTAGGGCTGGGGCTAGACCTCGACCCCTACACCAAAAAAAAAAAAAACACATTACAACTTAAATATAACCCGAAATGTTATAAGTTTAAGACTTAATGCAATGGTGTATTGGTAAAGGCTCTGTGCTAGTGCTTGGTGGTCACGGGTTGGACCCCCACCTCCTCTGCTCGTACCTTGAAAAATTTTTGGTGGCCCTCGGGCTGCCACATGGCGGGCCCTGGCTAGGCCATGTGGTAGCCTGTGGTTGGCCACCCAATAACCAATAAAAAATTCGCCACAAATAACCATTGACATTGTGCCACTTGGCACCACCCGATTCGACGAGGAGTATTTCCTTTGACTGGTCAAACTGCCACATGGGCATGCCCAGTCAGTTGTACGAGCTGCCGACTGGGCCGTCCTGCATTTATTTTTTCTAAAAAATTGCCTGTTTGACAAAGTGGATAGAACACATTTCTGGGAGAATAAGGTGTTGGTTTTCCAAGAAACAAGTTGTGCTATATTTAGAATGACGAGATCTATGCAGTAGATAAGGTTCCACACCATTCTGATAACTTTCATTTTTGAGCATAATTTTGAGCACCTGATCAAGGGTGGGATAATTCTTATTGGATTTAAGAAATAGATCATGAAAATATGACTTGTAGGTACAAAGTTTGTTAAGAGATATGTCATCTAATGGATGTCTGCCTAAAGGCCAAGGTATCGTAAGGGGGGGGAAGAACAAATCCAACGTTCAAAATCATTCTTTGATGAACCTTGAGAAAACTTGGAAAGTGAAACAATGCTTTGTAAATGGTAGTGTTTGCTTAAAATTTTAACAGAGAAAGACCTTGGGCTCAGACACAGGGTACCAACAAGGAAGCTCGTTGTAGTTTAGCAATTTGTCGACATTTTCACCTCCCTTGATAAGAGAGGTGTCTCACTTGAGGCATGTCGAGACTTAACTGAAAAATAAGGGATCTTAGAATAACATCGAAGAATAACTTAAAAAATAGTCCATTATTCATTTATATCATATCAGATCTCAATGAACACATCCAACACAATAAAAAATAAGACAAAACACCATACAATAAGAAATAACATAAACTAATTAGAATCATAATCTAATTTTTTTTGAGAGGCCAAATAAACTATCATCAATCAGACACATAAATAATTCGTGAAACATCTCTTTCTGTTAACAACCAGATCAATACATTACAAAAATATCTTCATGGGACACGAGAGTTGGTATCACTATCAGATCAATAATACAACAAAGAGTTTAGAGAAGGAGTAGAAACATCATAAATCCTTTCAACAGAATACCATTAGCATCTCAACATATGCTAAAAAAATTCTCTTTTTTCCATCTTTCTTCAAGCCTTTTATAGTTTTTCTTTTCTTGATCCGGTCCACTTCGAAAAAATATTGGTGTTTTGGTCCTGATCACCTTTTATTATTTCAAATTCAAACGCACCTATCCTTCTTTTGAGGTCTCTACAAATTCCAACGTAATTGTTTTTTGTTTTCTTTGCTGCTTAGTTCCAATCATTCTTAACATCTAGTTATTTTGGCCATTTACTTCACCTTTTTCGACGATGTCTTTCGTGACCGTTTTCAACCAAAACTTTGAACAAAATTTTCAACAATTGTTGTTAGAAATGAAGGTCCTAATAGGCCCTGAGCATAGTTCATTGACTCGTCCTTGAGTCAATCTTCTACTGGCGCTTCTGCTTCTACTTGTTGTGGTAATTCTTCTTGTGCCTCCCCTTCTTATGCCACAGGTTCTCCTTCAAATGAAGGACCCAACTCATGTACTCTTTGTATGGCTCCAGCCTTAAGAGAAAAGTAGCCATCCACAACAGATTTCCATAAATCCATAATAACAGTCGCTTGATCAAGAAAGTGAGTATTCTTCTCAATAGTAGGTTGTTATGGTCGTGCACTAACCAAAAATTTCCATCGTATATCAAATTTAACATTGAGTTAGCGCAAGAGGAAGAAGTGTTTATGAGCAGGCGACCGAAGATCCCACAACACACCCTTGGTTGCATGCGAGTCCTCTTCTGACTGGTGGATCTAATTCTTTAATGCATAATATTGGGCGAACAATTATTGTCGCTCAATAAGGTCAACAATGCCCAATGCTTGATTAAATAACTATTATGTCTATTATCTCAACTCCTATAAGGGTTGATTATTTTTCATAATTAGGCTAATCAAATATTGGACTTGTGGGAAGACATCATGTGCATCATTAGTGATTTTGTGAAGATAATATCTAAGGGAAGAACCATCAACCAATTTTTGCTCAATATTAGCATTATACTGAGTCATGGGATATGAAATTTCTTTATGAACAGTCTCAATAGTATGTCACAATTCTCAATTAGCAATAATGAGTTCATTGTATGCTGTCACAATTTGGTCACTACATTCAGACAAGGAACACATAGAGAAATCCTTAGGAGCATCTAGGACAATGTCTGTAACATTGGGCCACATTCTCTGTAACTTAATACTGATTTCTTCAACCTATCGCTCCAAATGTTATTTTTCAATTGATCTTGTTTAGCTATGACAACAAGAAATTGCTGCTACTATTGTTCATATTTACGTGCTAAATAATTGTGATGATTTTACACATGGTGAGCAAAGACTTGAATAAGGTTAAGTAACTGGGAAGATGACCAACTTTGAAGATTATCTTATGAAAAATCTTTAGGTAAAGGAAACTGAGCCTGTAAAGGTTGAACACTGGCAACA
This sequence comes from Pinus albicaulis, assembly GCA_034641835.2. Taxonomy (NCBI): domain Eukaryota; kingdom Viridiplantae; phylum Streptophyta; class Pinopsida; order Pinales; family Pinaceae; genus Pinus; species Pinus albicaulis. Next base: position 783,196,596 of record CM076575.1, on the reverse strand, counting down.
TATTTCTAGGAGTGATCATGTGGTGAAGTATCACGTTCTTGGATCTACCCTTTATTAAACTAAGCATCAATTTGGTCAATAGTATGCAAAGGTAATAAAGGGACAAGATTGTGGGCATGCTAAAAAAGGTTCAAAACTTCGTGATAATGGTTAGGGTTTTGACTAAGCTACAAAATCTAGGTTGTTGAAAGATCTGCACAAGATGTTGGTAGTAATATAGAGGGTGCAACTATAGAGGCAATAGTAACAAGAGTGGTATGCACATCTGAGGCTTTAGGGGTTTTCTTTGTAATATCCTTGAATAGTGGAATCAAATTCCATTTCAACCTCATCAGTATTAGGGCTTCCTGTATGTGGGATTTCAGAAATGGTAGCAGAGGGGGATGTTGTGTGTGGCAATGAATTAGGGGAATGGGGAGAATTGGAAGGTGGAGAACAATGAGGTTCTTCAACTATTTGAGCTCTGATGACAATCTTGAGGCTCTTCGTATGTGAGGTCTACAAGCTGAGAATTGTGAATGTGCAGATTATGTCGAACTACAGATGGAAATAGGACATCAAAACTAAATGGAATAGTATCTGGAATTGTTGACTCGGGTATGGAAATGGGACCCATGGTAGCAAAAGGGAAAATTGGTTGTTTGAGCAAGTGAATATTAAGAGGAAAAACAATGTGGAATTCAGAAGTAGAAAGTACAAAACTTACTAATGGATCGAATGCTTGCAAAGTGCTACGAGAAGAGAAAACATACTCCTGGAATTTCTTCAATACCAACTAAAGAAATTGGTATGCAGTGTGCTTTTTGGAAGAGGATAGGCTCTCCATGGAAGATGTGTGAGGTAGAATGCCTTCAAGCAAGTAGAATCTTTTACCATCTTGGTAGTGACATTGGAATCTCGGTCAGGACATCACTTCAATGAGGAACACCTCCTCGAAAATATAGAAGGGAAATGGCTTCATATGAAATGTTTCAACACAAGCAGTTTTGGGATGAATATAAGTCTTAACATGACAAATCCCAAACCATATTAAGTGGTAGTATTCATAAAAAATTGGCCTAGGTACTTGTGTCACATTTTCTGCATCTTGTACCATCAGGCATACCAATTGGTAAAAGATTCCTCAATGATGGCCTTATTAGTTGGATCTCTTGAAAATGCCATGGGATATAAGCGAGTGTGAAAGGCTCATCATTAGATATTTCAATGACTTGTCTTCCTTCTAGCATACACCATTTCATCATAGCAAGAGAAAATACCAAACAACCATAAAGAAAATATGTGGCCCTATTGAAAACATCCTCACAAGCTTCAAATAACTTAGACAATACATAACTACACCAATTAAGCGGCTCACCCTGGTCATAGGATTTTTTTGCAGAGATGGCATCCAAAGTACATTCACCTTTAGTGTAATGGCGCATAATATTACTGACTATAATGTGACATACAAACTTGATTATGGGGTTATGGATCATGCCAATAACAACAACACACCCTCCTCTCCAAGTGTCATACTTAGTATAGAAATTGTAATAAACTTTATTTTTACCCTGCTTAGAAGTAGTTTGAAAGGCAAAGGAAACATTTGCGTCGTAAAGTGACAATCCTATCAACGTGTGGATATCATCGACATGGATTGGGTATTGTTGGTGGTATTGGAATTGCTAACATTCAAGGGGTCTCCCTGATATGAAGTCCCAATTAGACCTCACACCGTTTGGGGTAGGATCTCTAATCCAAACTTAGACAGGAACACAACAAAATACATATATAACCACAAATATAGAGATGCAACAGAAATAACACTTCATTTCCTTAATATCAAAGAACTGAAATATGCTTACAAACATAATGGAAATAAACTAGTACAGGCGATGGTCACTTATATTTGAGAAGAGATGTGGTGGCTACATGCCTCTGAATTGTGTTACAATGAGGATTAAAGGCCTATTTATTATTGAGAAAGAATGGAAAACCCTAAACATCCAAAAACCTAACCTTGGGAGATGAATCGCCAAAATTGTGGTCCCCGTTGGGATAAATTGGTACATCAACTTCCCAGGTCGTAACTTTGGCATATGATCTTTGTTTGACGTTCACAATACCTTGTTAGAAATATCTATAAGAGGACTACAAATTTCAAGGTCATTTAGGACCTTAAAATGGCTCCAGAAGTTTTGGATCTGAAAAATTGCCAAAAGTAGTAAATTGTTCTACAATTAAGGAAACAAAAAAACTGAAAGAAACAATGGTGGGGGTCCAAGTGGAATAGGTGCATGGCTAAAAATATCCCCCTGGATCATTCCTTCCCCCTTAGGAAGCAATGTTCCCCATTGCATTGAGTGCCTCGATGAGATAGGGAAACTTTTTCTGAACTTGGTCCCTAGTGAGCCAATTGCCTTGGTGCAGGAGTTGCCAACTTTGACAACCTGATACAATTGGATATTATGGTGGAAAGTGTTCTTAACCTACCTGTCCATGATCCGATAAGTGGTGGCATGTTCCATGCAGTCAGGGTTTAGCTCTGTTTGTGTGAGTTGTTCTGTAATGTTAGATGTGCCCAGTAATGGTGGAAAATATGGCCGAAGGCGGTCCACATTGAACACTAGGTGTAGGCCAAGGAATTGTGGAATTTTGAGCTCGAAAGCATTGTATCCTACAACCTTGGTGATGGTGTATAGCTTATATCAGAGTGGCTGAAGCTTACAGTGGGGACCAATGAGGTGTTCCTTCTACAAATGTAGCGAAACTTTTTTTCCCACCTGGAACTTGTGTGGCACCCAATGTTGATCATGCATTTTCTTGTACTTCACATTGGATTTATCTAATATTTCATGGACTTGCTTTGAATGTAATCGTGGCTTACACAAGGCCTTCATCGGCATTACGCCATAGCCATGAGAATATTCTCACTCATATCACTTCCTCCCTTACATCTCTAACTTATCAGTTTCTCATCTAAAGCCTTAAATGAAAGAAAAGGTTGTTAATTCTGCTAACTCTGAGTATGCAACACTTTCTGCATTATCTTTCCTAAATTCACTTGCCTATTGTTCTGAATCTGCTCTCACTGGCACCTTTTTTAAATGATGGGTGCGGACCCTATAAGATTAAAAAGGTGCAAGTACACAGAGTGGTGCTCACTTTCGTAAATTCTGAAGCCTCTGAAAAGGAATCTTGCGGTGGCGGAGGCAGCTGTATTCTAATTCATGTATCCCTTACCTTATGGAGCTAACCCCTTGATGTGAGGAGCTTATCCCTTTGAAGGAGGATTCTATCCCTTCATATTTGGAACTGAAACCTCCTCTTTTCCACTATAAAAAGAGGCATTGGATAGCCTCAAAGGGAGTTCAAGCTTTAGAATCATTTGAGGTTAAGTGTTGTTGGGATTCAGATTCATTTAACTGAGATTTTTGTGAGGAGATATTACATACCTCTATTTGTCTCGGTTGGAGGAGTGCAAGACTTGTCAGAGTAGAGGAGATTCCTGCTTCGGACCCCGGGAAGGCCTGTTCAACATCAAGGCTAAGGTTGTAATATTTTCCTTCTTTTCAAGTTAATACAAATGAATTCATTTTTCTCAATAAGCTGTTTGTTACCTGTTTATTTCATGGATTCCTTGATCACCATGATAAGCATGATTTATGATGTTTACTATACAGGTGCTATTTAATCTTTGCTTGTTTGTGACTACAGGTTTGCGAAGATAACTCCTTCAAGTGCACGAGGGACAACTACTTCGAACAAGGATCAGATCTACAGTAAGTTCTTAAACACCTTTATAGTATTCTTTTATGAATCTTATATGTTTAGAGAAAGATAGGTTTATTTGGTTGTTTGTTGCTAGATTACCTTTTGGTACTAGGGAGATCGATCTTGTCCACAAGATTGATTAATTCGCCCAATAGATAGATTCACTCAATGAAGTAGTTAGCCTTGTCAGTTTCAGACTGAACATGGGACGAAGTTTCCTAAGTAGTTGCAAATGGTATGGCCACATCAATGGGACATTATGGCTCAAATCCCAACCCCATGTGAAAGGGGTTATGTCCAGTTGAGCTCTAGAGAGATCTGTTCTAGCTGTGATAGACATAGGGGAGACTTTCATCCCATGTGCAAGGGTGCTTCGAGTTATACATGCACAGAATGTGTACGATCATCCTGTCACCTCTATTTGGCCATCAGTTTGGGGGTGGAAAGTCGTGGACTTAGTGAGCTTGGTATCTAGCATCGACCAGAGACTTGAGCAAAATTTACTTAGGAACCTGCTTTCCCGGTTTGAGATGATGGACTGTGGGATCCCAAAGTGCACCCACACTCATTCAAAGAAGAGCTTAGCAGTGGATTCTACTGTGATACTCTTATTGCAGGCCGCTAGAATGGACATCTTAGAGAATTTGTTGATGACCACGAAGACAACATCGTTGTCATGCCTAGTCGAAGGGAGGACTAACATGTAATCCATGGAGATGGATTCCCAAGTTTGAATAGGAGTAGGAAGAGGAGTATATAGGCCTTGATTCTTGATGGTTGGTTTGGAAATGGTGCAAGAAATGTAGGATATGATGTACTTCCCAACATCCTGTTGAAGGTTTGTCCAATAAAAAAACTTCTATAGCACTGCCACTATTTTCTCTACTCCAAAGTGTCTAATGACCAAACTGTAGTGTGCCTCCTAAATCATCTTGGCACGCTCGCTTGAAGGAAAACAAAGGTGTCCTAGATGACATAAAAATGTATCCTCGAGGTGAAAACTTTGAAACTTTCTTGCCTTCCAGGAGTGTCTGGTATATGTTGCCAAATTCTTGATCGTTCTTGTACAAATGTGGCAACTCTGAAGTCTCGTGCCCATAAGAGTCAAGTACAGTGGTCAGAGCCATGATCGGTGGTCCACGGAGGCAGTCTACAACATTGCTGGTGTTTCCCTTCTTATACTTAATTTTCAAGTGGAATTGTTGTAGGTAAGTGGATCATTTTTTATGGCGATTGCTCTGCAACTTCTTTTGTGTTTGTATGAATTGCAGGGGTTGGTGGTATGTGTGGATGATTGTTTCCTTCCCTAGAATGTAATTTTTCTATTATCAATAGTCCTACACAATGGAATAAATCTCTTTTTCATAGGTGGGATACTTTTGGGCTGTGTCTAAAAGTGTTCCATTGTGATATTCCACTAGATTCCCCTACTGAGTAAGAACTGCACCAATATCATAGTAGGAAGCATCTGTGTCGATCTCAAATGGTTGTTGTAGGTCTGATAATGTGATCCCTAGTGTAGAGAAAAGGTGATGCTTCAACTTGGAAAACACCTTTTGTTGGGATTCAAACCAAAATATTTTTTTTTTCCCTTCACCCTTGGCGACTTGACTCAAAGGCCAAGTGATATGATGGAACCCTAACATGAAACTGCGGTAGAAATTGGCAAGGCCTAGAAAGTTGCAACACTTTATTAAATTGGTTAGGGTTGGACAATCCCAAATGACTTGTATCTTAGCTGGGTCCACATGCACACCCCAATCATCAATGATGTACCCTGGATATTGAACCTAGGTCATACCAAATGTGCATTTCTCCAAATTGGCACACAACTTGTGTTGTGGCAGAGTATGGAGGACTTATCGAATATGGAATGGTGATCTTTCAAACTATGGCTAAAGATCAAGATGTCATCCAAATACACCACCACAAATGAGTTGGTGAAGGGTCCCAAGATGTAATCCATCAACCTCACAAATGTTGCAGGGGCAATCGTCAACCTGAAAGGCATGACAAGCCATTCGAAAAGGTCCTCCTTGGACTTGAAGGTAATCTTCCACACATCAGAGGGTTCGATTGGTACCTAGTGAATCATATAATTCAAGTCGATCTTGCTAAAATATTTGGCCCCCTTGAGCTGGTCCAAAAGGTCACCAATCCATGGGATTGGATACCTATTCTAGACAATGATCTTTTTCAGTGCCCGATAGTCAATACAGAGTCTCCAGGTCTCGTCCTTCTTCTGTACCAACATGGTCGGGCTCCCATAGGGTGATGAACTCAACTTGATGTTTCATTTACACAAAAACTCCTGAATTTGCCTCTTGATTTCATCGTTCTCTAGAACAGAGTGTCAATAGATCGGTCCATTGGGTAGAGTCATCCTTAGGGTCAGATCAATGGAGTGCTTGACCTGACAATGTAGTGGTACCCTTGTGGGTGAGGTGAATATGTCCCTATACTCCTCCACAACCATGTCCATCTATTGCTTCCATCTGTAGGAGCACTATTTGGAGGTCGTGGCCATAATATTCTTCTTTCCCTAAGGGTGAATCATAAGGAAAATAAATTTCCCAGTCTAGGAAATGTGCTTATTGCATTGCTTTGTAGTGATCAAAGAGATGGAGGTAGGCGGTGCTACCTCTGGTATATTGTACAACTTATTTCCCAAAGTAATAATAATAGTGCGAGGCCTAGAACCATACAAAACATGTCACTTCCACAAGTAATGGCTGGCCTTGTTATCACTGGAAAATTGGACAAGAAAAAGACATCATGAAATGTCAAGAAGAAGGATTTACAGGGTTGAAAAACATTAGAGAATCTAGAAAATTTAGTTTTCTCTAAGGTCAAGAGGCAAAATTATCAAATTGCACATAGAAGGCACAGGAAAAATGTGCTCCACATGCATTTTTATTTGATAGTAGCACTGGTCTCCGCGACTTCCCCTCAATAAGCCGCATAGTCTTGAGTATGGCGGAAGGTCACCATCTGGGACCACTTGGCACACTTCAGGAAGAAGATTATCCACTTGAGTCCACCCAAGGACAGCTGCCTAGAGCCACCTTGAGACCTCAAGTGAGCACATAATGGAATCAACCACCACTCTTGGGTCACTATCCACAATTGTACCAAGAGAGGGAAGAAGATTTTAATTTTTCCTATAAAATGCCACCATGAGAAGAACAATTCAGAACACATTGTTATGCTGGCCAAATTTCCCATGAGAAAACCAACTGTGTGTTGTCCAAGCATCAAGAGAGTGAAGGGATTCAATTGTTAGCCATCCAACATCTCAATCCCAAAGGAGAAATCCATCAAGTGTCCGATATCCAATCACTCGTTCGAGGAGAAGAGAGAGGCCCACAGACAGCTTAAGGGGAGAACCCTCCTTGCTTTGGGTATTAGAGCTCCATAGCTCTAAGGATTCACTGCAAGTGTGTAATGTTCTACCTCTTCTTTACCACCAACGACTAATAAGAGGGGATTCGTTCTCCATTAGGATTATTAGTTCTTTTACTCGATTGAGCTTGTGTTTATGTGTATTTGTTTTTTTGTTTACTCTTCTTGTTTGTAGCATGCTATGTTCCATAAAATATTTTTTCTACATGTTATGATGTTTCACTATCCATCTAACAACTCATTTTTTTCCTGTGACCATTGATTGTAGGTTAGCAATCACTCCTATCAAGCACCAATGTTTTTTGTACACTTGTGTACTAAACACACCAATACAGGATTGGAAGCTCCACTTAATTTTCCTCTTAAGCTAAGTGATTGTGTTTTTGTAGAACCTCTTTTATGCTCAGGATTGCTGCAGGACCAACTCTCCTCCTCCTCAGCTTCTCTCATTCACCCTATGTGAAGAGATTAAGTTCACGAGATTCAGAATTTTTGTGTGCAGGAAAATCGTGTGCATTCAACACATACAAACGCATCGGTCCTCGCATGTTCAGCTCTGAAAAACGCACAGAGTCATGTGCTTGTGTAGAAAAATTCCGCGCAGAAACCAGTGAACCATTTTTTCACTAGTTTTCGTCAATTTTTACAAGTTTAAAGTGACTGGCAGCCCATAATAAATCTGCCAAAATTGTGTTTTGATGTCCCTTGACTGTTAGGACATGTTTTTAGTTTAAGGTCTGGGTTGAGGGACCTAACAGAGTGGAGGGAATATCATTACAAGAAGCACTCTAATTATGACTTCTAATGCATGAACTAGGAAACTGAGGATAAAAGACCTTACCCGTTTGTCCTATGTCTGGGGTCGATCCTGCAGGGTGCAAACCCTTTGCTACTCTTCGTGCTTCAGAACCTGCAAATCAATCAAGAAAAAACACACATACTAGTTGCACATCATATATATCCTAGATGTCAGCATGTTAGCATATATAATATCATAAAAATAACACGAAATAAACTATTGCAAGATAATTCAACATGTATAGGAGACATATAACACAAAGACATCACAAACAGGACATAGCTTCATTGATAATATGTAAAGATAAAGTGGAGAAATCACCTGAGATATGCCACGGCTCCAAGTGAAACCGTCCTCTGGATCCGTCCAACCCTAGCCTCAAAAATATTCTTCCATAAAGGGTGCAAAAAGGATGTCACATAAAGAGGGGGTGAGCATCACAAGGAAACAAGGGTTTCCTGAACCTGGGAAGTGCAGGAGGCACAAGGAAATATCAGACTTGATCAGGGCTATAACAAGCTATAATATCAATAGAATTCTCTCTCCTCCCTTAGGACATCCCCTTGAGGTGTATTTATACTTCCTCAAATCAATTTTTTCAGTTGGGAAACAGTTTGGCCCCGGGATGAGGTAGTTAAGTTACAAGAAAAACCCGTAAACCCACCCAATTAATAGGGAGTTTATTATTATTTTAATATTTTAAACAATATACGCGGGTTAGATATGGATGGACCCGCGTCTGCATGCGGAAAATTCTGGGTAGAGTCGCGTATGGAATTCAAAATACTATTTTTAATAAGTTTGACCAAGTCTGAATGGAAGGGCTGCCCAAGGCCAATGCATAAGTAATCAAGTATATAGAGGTGATAAATGATGCTATAACACTTAGCTACTTGCATAGTTATAAATTTTAGTTTATTGTCACAAATTCACATAGTTTAAGTAGGAGGCAAGTGCCTAAAATCCACCCATGCTATCTAAATGAACTTATTTAGTGATAATAGACACCAAACACGTAGGTAATTAGCAAAGAGTAAGTGGCCCATATCCACACATGCTTAGCTAGTTTTCCTTTTATTTTTCCAATTTTTTGCATTAAGTTTAGTTTCAATTTTGCATTAGGAACTAGGACTAGGGTCAAATTATCTAAGAAGTCAAGTAATATTTGCTTCCCTTGCACCTCTTGGTGACCTTGGGCATGCGTATGAATGCTCTCTTTTGATAATTTTCCATCTCCCTTTAGTGAAACATTTAGTCTAAATAGGCAAAATTGTAAGCGACCCATTATCTACGTATCATTTAATTTTTGAAAGGAACAATCAAAACATAGTTTAATTAGGAGGGAGTGTAAAGGATCATCGCATATCCACATCCTACAAAAATTGTGATTGTACAGTTTCTCACACACATTGCCACACCATAAGCAAAGTATGTCACCTTAAAACTAACCATTAATTGAACTCATTAAATCTCCCCATAAGGCCCACAAGATAATTAATAGTTCAGGTTAGGACCATTGGGGGTGGGCATCCAATAAGCCGCCATTGTCAGTTTACATTATTGAAACATATAAGTTGAATTTATAGGGAGATTTAAACCCGTCTATCTTCCCATGGAAAAGAATTCCCGAGCACAACAAAGACCCGATACAGAGGGGGTTAAGCTTAGGCCTAGTGCGTGCGGTACTATTTGGGGCTAACTGAACCATTTAGTGCTCGGTACTAGTAGCTGAATACCAAGAATCTCAAGAATCGATTGCTCACGTGGGATGACGATACTTAGTGGACAAATCTAGGGCATCCTTCCCTATAGGTGACGGTGCAGGCAACACTAGATCCTCTTTCCATTACCTTGGTCGATTTTTCGGCTACTGGAAAGCATCGCTAGTTCTTTCAGGACGTTGGCCCCAACACCCACCAGAAGATATCTTCGCAAGGCCCATTTACAATTGAGAGTGTGAGGACAATTAGGTCTTCTAGGATTTTTTAGTATCACACGAAAAACAACAAATTTTTTTTTTTGATTGACTGATCACATAGGATTAATATAAAGGGAAATTAAACTTTTATTTTCGCTTTGTTTTATGTATGTGATCAATTTTTTCTTTGATATATAATCTCTCTCCTCTCATAGAACTAAAAAATATTTCAAAAATCAAACCTAATCAACACCATAATGGACCTAATGGGACCTCGTCGATCTAGACGTTTTTTGGACCTCCCCCCATTAGAGGAAGGAGTTCCAGGTATTTCGCCATTTAGGCGTCAAAGACGACACAAAACCACCCTTATCGGTTCAGCCTTTATTAGGGCATCTTTGGTTAAGAACCCTCAAGGGTCACCCAACGCCACACCGGTGGAAACCCCCTCAGGGTCACCACACACCACTTCTCCCACAGCCCCTAGAGGGCAGAGGAGTGCTACCCATTTAGGGAGCCAACATAATACACAATTGGGTACGTAAAAGATAAACCCCATACACAACCATAATCGTGTGTTTTCACAGTCTACAATGGCGCTCAACACTCAGTTAAATTTCTTAACATATTTAAACTTACCTAATCTATCAAAGTTAACAAAATACTCCATTGCACACAATCCCATTTGCCCCCCCATGCCCATGGAACTCCCTTCGGACATTCCAAAGTTAGAAGGGAAGCAAGTGGAACACCCTGGAAACCACGTAATGAATTTCCAATTATGGTGTTCTTCGAACATTATTATTGATGATATTATTCGATTAAGATTATTTCAGCGCACCTTAACCAGACTGTGGGAATTTACAGGGTAAGTTCCTTAGATCAAACACCAAAGGTCGCTACTCACAAATCTATACACCAGTATTTGATGTGGTTAAAACCCTCAAAGAGGGAAACAGTCCACGACCTGAGCCAACGCGACCACTTCAGGAAATTTATTAATATAAAAAGAGAATTTACATAAGCTTCTCTCATAAACGTATACCCAAAAAATGACCCTTCATTCTCTTTAAATAGAGATCATGGACCAATCGGGTGTTAATCTATGGATCAAGTGTCGGGAATACCGAGGAGAGAGTGAACCCTTGGATCACTACATATCGTGACCGTCAGATTATAAGTTACAAATGCACATAGTACAAAAACACACTTTACCTAACTCTACGCTAGACCATGTTATACTTAACTATTTCCTATGTGTCGGAATATCCTGACATCCCCCCTTAATAACAACATGGGATATGATTGAAGGATTTACAATAGTGACACAAAAGGAGACTATTTCCTATGTGTCAAAATATCCTAACATCCCACCTTAAGAACAACTTGGGATATGATTGAAGGATTTAAAAAGGTGACACAATAGGAGAAGGAAGGAACCATTAGAGCCTATCCCCCCTTAATGATAACTTAATTGAACTCCAAGCATAGATCAAAGTTTGGTAAACTTTTCTTCTGTGAGAGCCTTTGTAAATATATCGACAACTTGATCATTGGTTGAACAATACTACACTTCAAGAACATGATCATGAATGGGCTTTCTGATGAAGTGTATGTGAAGCTGAATGGGTTTCATACGCTGATGCTGAACTGGATATTTGCATAGCTGAATAACACTTTGATTATCACACCAAAGTGTAGTTGGATGCTGCTGATGAAGACCAAATTCGATCAGGATCTGACAAAGCCACAAGGCTTCCTTGCTAGCTTCAACTGCACCACGATACTTTGATTCTACTGAAGAGAGAGATATGGCACGTTGTTTCTTAAAAGACCATGTAATAGGTCCTGAACCAAGAGTGAATACATAACCTGCAATACAATTTTGATCATCAAGGTCACCAGGCCAATCAGAATCAGTGAAACCAATCAACAATGGAAATGCTCCTGCACTGTAATGAATCCCGAACTGAACTGTACCTCTAATATATCTAAGTATTTTTTTAGCTTCTTTCCAGTGACTTTCATGAGGTTGGTGCATAAACTGAGCAACAATACCAACAACAAAGGAAAGGTCAGGATGGGTATGGATTAGATACAAAAGTTTACCAACAAGTTGATGGTATAAGGTAGCATCGACTTCAGGGGTAGTACAAGTGACTGAAAGCTTGACTCCAGACTGAAAGGGTGAAGGGGTTGGCTTACAGTCTTCCGTGTGAAAGTGGCGTAGAAGATCATAGTCATACTTGGACTAAGAAAGGGTAATGCCTTCTTCTAATTTCCAGACTTGAATACCAAGGAAAAAATTTAAGTGTCCTAAGTTTGTCATTTCAAACTTCTTTTTGAGGATAGACTTCACATGGTTTATATGGTTGTGATCAATACTACTAAGGATAAGATCATCAACATAAAGAACAAGGATGATGAAGGACTTACCCAATTTCTTGGTGTAGATAGTGTTGTCATAATGACACCTATAAAAGCCATTATCTAGGATAAAGCTATCCATTTTGGCATACCAAGCCCAAGGAGCTTATTTGAGACCATAGAGAGACTTCCTAAGGCGACCAAAAAGGCTAGAGTCGTTTTGGATAAAGCCAGGGGGTTATTCCATGTATATTTCTTCATAAAAATCTCCATGTAAGAAGGTAGATTTAACATCCATATGATGGACTTACCATTTAAAGGAAGCGGCAAGGGGAATAACAAAGTGGATAGAATTCATTTTGGAAACAAGGGAGAAGGTTTCAGTATAGTCAATGCCTTCAACTTGTGAAAATCCTTTAGCAACAAGAGGAGCTTTATGTTTATCCACTTTTCCATCTGGTCCAAACTTGGTTTTTTAAACCCATTTTCATCTGACAATTTTTCTTCCCTTTGGAAGATGAACAAGATCCCAAGTATCGTTTTCCAATAAGGAACGACATTCTTCATTCATAGATTCATCCCAATTTGGATGACCTGAAGCTTCTTTAAAGTTGTGTGGATTAGGATTTTCTGGAACTTGAGCCAATAAGGAAGATGCTCTTTCGAACTGAGAATGTGTACGATGTTGATCTGCAGGGTCACCTACAAGAGAACTTGTTGCATCCCGAGTAGAGCGGACTCATCTTGGAAGTTGTGGAGTTGAAGGAATATCTTGAGGAGGTGGAGGAGTATTTCCATATTCGCTGTCATCATTCGAACTAGAAGGAATGCTGTAAAAAATAGAAGAGATAGAGAGAGGTGGCACATATGCCGAATTAGGCTCGCAGGCCAATGGTGGCACACCCGCTGAACTAGGCTAGCAGGCCGATATATTTTCATCAAATTTTACATATATTTTAATGATTAAATTTTTGGATTTTGGTTGAAGAAGTATATATCCTTTGACATCTTCAGAATATCTAAAAAAAAATGCATTTTTCACTCTTAGGTTCTAAGGATTTATGTTTCACATTTGGAATATGGGCCCAAGCTTCACTTCCAAAGACACGAAAGTGACTAACATCTGGTTTGATTGAGCTCCAAGCTTCTTTGGGAGTTATATTCCTTAAAACATTAGTAGGAGTGCAATTCACTATGTAATTTGTAGAGTTAATTGCTTCTGCCCAAAAATTAAGACTAAGTCCTTTAGATTGAAGTATACAATTAGACATTTCTTTTAAGGTGTGATTATTCCTTTTAGCTACACCATTTTGTTGTGGAGTATATGGAACAGTATGTTGCAATTGAATGCAATGCTCAGTGGAAAAGTTGATAAATTTGTTGTTAAAATATTCTCCTCCATTGTCTGAACTTAACTTAAGAATTTGAGGTCCAAATTGTTTCTCAACAAAGGCCTTAAAGGCCAAGAACATGTTAAAAACTTCACTCTTGAGGTTTAAGAAGTATACCCAAGTGCATCTAGAAAAATCATCAATGAAAGTTAAGAAGTATTTGCAAACAGAGAAAGAAACAATTGGAAGTGGACCACATAAATCACTGTGCACAAGCTACAAAGGGGCTGAAGCGTACCAAGAGGCACGTTTGTCAAAACTGTCCCGATGATGTTTTCTGAGTACACAACCGGAAAAAACACCATCTCGGCAATGTACCATAGGAAGAACTGTCACCATATTTTCTTTACATAGAGTTTGAAGAGAGCAATAGTTTAAGTGACCAAATCGCTCACATCATCATTATGAGCAACAAAAACGGAGGGAAGACATGATAACCGAAAGTTGTTAAACTTATACAACCTTGTGGAATCAACAATGCAAGTAGCTAAAATATGTTTAGGATATTTGAGGTCCTTAATTACAACATCATGAGGTGAGAATTATAATGTTTTCCCTTCACCTGAATGAGTTATCTGTAAATAGATAAAAGGTTGCAGGACAAGGTAGGAACACATAATACATCATTAAACTGACCATTGTCTATATGAACGGTTCTGGACCATACAACACTAAGAGATCTATCATCACCAACATAAATTTTTTTGGTGTTACAATCATTAAAAGAAGAAAACATGGCTTTATTTTTGGCCATGTGGTAAGAGGCTCTAGAATCAATGAGCCACTCATGATAATGAGAAGAAGAAGATAAATTTAATGCATAACCAGATATTGATGCTTGAAAACCACAAGCAGAAAGTGCCATTCCTGAATATGAAGTTGAAGAGTTATCCAAATTGATGGTGTGCTTCTTCATTGCTGCTTCCAAGGCTTTCATCTTCTTAAAACTTTTTGACTCTACACGGCCATCACGATTACAAAATTTGCAATGTCTATCTGTCTTCTTCCCTTTGTTTTTATATGCCTTATCAATTTTTTGAGTTGTTTTTTTGATTTTGTGGTTGAAATTGCTTAAGAACCTTGTTTGGTTTAGGACCATTATTTTTAGGATTTTGCTTCTTAGGATTCTTTTGGAATGGTTGCTGTTGGGCTGCTAAGGCTTTCTTAGAAGAGATTTTAGTATTAATAAGACCAAGGTGTAAGAGTTATTCTTGTTCTCTTATCGAAGAATCACAAAAGGCATCAAAAGAGGGTGACTTGTAGGCTATTCCATGAGAAATGGGGGCTTCTCCAGTGGAATGGAAGGTGGAAACAAGTACATAGTATGCAGGGTCAAGATTAGAAAGAATGGAATAGATAAGGCTACCATCTTCCTTTTTGACCTTACAACCTTCTAAAAGAAGTCTAAGGTTCTTGAATTTGGATAGAAAATATTCAATAGAGGAGAAATTATTGGGGTCCAAAGTAAGCAACTCATTTTCAAGCTGGTGGGCCCTGATTCCATTTTGAATGCCAAAAAATGTATTTAAATTTCTCATAGCTACATCAGGGGTGTCAATTTCTTGGATAAAAATCAAAAATCTTGATCAATGGACATTCCTATCGACCCTCGTGCTTGATATTATTTATTTTCCCATTTAGAAGCTTTATCTCCATCAGTAGGTTTAATTTCTTGTCCTTTGGCTATTCTATAAAGCCTTTTACTTCTAAGTAAGTCTATCATGCGGGATATCCATTGGAAATAATTGGTGCTGTTAAGAATAACTGGGCATGAAATTTACATTTATTTTTTAAACCTAAAGCTGAAAAGGCTGAAACTAACTGCTCCAATAGAAAGATATTGAAAAATTAGGCTGGTTAAAAAAAACGGCTCGGAAAACGGCTTCCGGATGAAGAAGTTATGCCTTTTTGAAAAAAATGTGTTGTAGATGCCGAATAGTTACGTGAAAGGTTGAAAGTTGATGATGAAGTTCGACTTTTTTTAAACTCCCCACCCTTTTCCAAACTTAATACAATAATGTCACTTTAAAAAAAAGCTACTTTATGTGACCCACTTTTATAAACAAGTGAGAGTCACTTTTACAATGTTACTTTTACATGCGCTTTTTAAATAAAACCCTCCTTTTAAAACCAACAACTTGCCAAAGGGTTTTATAAGAAAAAGTAACTTAACAAAAGTTTTTTAGAAAAAGAAGCTTGAGAAAGAGACTTGAACCCAAAACCTCTATTCTCATAAAATAAATTTACACCAAGTGAGCTAGTAAAATGATTTTGTAATTGTTTGAAAGGAGGAATGTTTGTTTTTACTCTTCGATATGTTTGTTTTTTCCTGCAAAAAAAACGCAATCCGTGAAAAAAAAATAAAATCCTTCTGGCATAACGTTATATTTTCGGTTAGTCTTACCAATAACTATCTATTTTTTCACTATTTCTGATTTCCTGAGATCGCACAAATACATGGGAAAAGAGCATACATTGCAAAGAAAACCCATCTTCCTGTTTCTGTTTTTCCAAGATCGCACACAACGCAGAGCAAAGATCATACACATAGAACAGGGTACATATCCAGCTATAGAAAAAATATAAACCAAAATAAATGGAGAGAACCTAAATAAAGAGAAGGATTAATAAATATAACTTCAAACTAGACACTTTAGACCACCAAATCTAAAATGCAATAACTTGGGCAACCATAAAAATTTTCCCATGAAACGAAAGGGGTTCCTCACTGTAACAGACACTCCAGACACAATAGAGTAGTTCTCCTGGCTTGAAAATTTTCAGAAATAGTGGATTTGGACAACGACAGTCGCATCCAATCAAACCGGCTTCGGATTTGGATCAACAACAGATGCGACCCTCAAAAAGGCTCTAACACAATGTGGGAATTTACAGGGTAAGTTCCTTAGATCAAACACCAAGGTATCCACTCACAAACAAATAAAAAATTAGTACACCAATATTTGACTTGGTTAAAACCCTCAAAGAGGGAAACAGTCCACGGCCTGAGCCAACGCGGCCTCTTTGGGAAATTTATTAATATAAAAGAGAAAATTAACATAAGCTTCTCTCATAAATGGTTACCAAACAAATGAACCTCCATGCTTTTTAAATAGAGATCATGGACTAATCAGGTGTTAAGCCATAGATCAAGCGTCGGTAATACCGAGGAGAGAGTGAACCGCAGATCACTACATATCGTGACTGTCAGATTATAAGTTACAAATATACATAGTAAAGAAACACACTTTACCTAACTCTACACTAGACCAAGTTATACTTAACTATTTCCTATGTGTCGGAATATCCTAACATCCCCCCTTAAGAATAACTTGGGATAGGATTGAAGGATTTACAATAGTGACACAAAAGGAGACTATTTCCTATGTGTCAAAATATCCTAACACGGACCAACCACGAAATGGTATTTGGAGTAGCCTTCTGCTTCACATGGAACCTTTACACCCTTGCTACTGCATTCCTCACATATTTCCAGCTACCCATCCACCACGATTCAAGAATGGAGTTACTGACACATTTGAAATAAACACCAACTGTCCATATCTTGGGCCATCTCTATGAATGGCGGTGACGTCAAAGTTTGTGTAAAGCCAAACTCGACGATCGAGTTTTACTAAACCTATTCCTGCAAACTCTCACAGTAGAGATTTCAAAGGATGTGGAAACTCAAGGACCTACTTCCAAAGAGGATACCATTAGCAAAGCCCAACATCTCGAGATGATATACTCTTAGTCATGATACATCTATAACATCATGCCTAACGCCCTTGCACCTGCAAACTTATAAAGAATTTCCAGGCGCGTCGAACACTGCACACGGATTGATAGGGTCACTAACCCAAAGTCACCTTGGCAACAGTACTCCATAACCCGGTTACATGCATGATCCTAACCAGAACATCCCGCAACTAGACTATCATGCACCTCTGTAGAACATGACCATAGGGCGTCGTCGTAATATCATTAGCAAGGAGGTTCATACCCTCCCACACAAGGGACCTAGTACGCAACTAGGAACACTAATGGAAGAGCTCCCCACCAAAAATCATATACAAACCAGGGACCGAGACCTCAATATTCCCACTCCCCAGCACATAACCCATTGATGCAAAACAATGAACCGATGAAATTTGTGAAACCTTCCCAGGCCTAGCCACGCTAACCATATGGGTAGGAGAATCATAGTCATCCTCCTAATGCGACAAGGAAAAAACCAAAAAATAAAAAAAAGGGAGATCCTGGACAGGGGGGCAGTAACCAATAGTGGCCTCCGCCATCTCAGGCTGGGGGTAACCCTAACCGAAATCAAAACCAGGAACCAAACAACTCCCAATAGCAGAACAAGAGGGCTAATCTTCAGACCCCCCAATGATTTTGGAAACAAAAGCCAAGAAATCCATATGACTAGCGAGGAAATGTTCTTTCAAACATGGAATCGAAGTTATGATACCCCTTCAGACACCAATACGTTAGGGGTTAGCACGAGTGCACCTACAACACCGTTGACTATGCCAAAAATTCCTATTGAACCTTTGCCAGAAATGGCTAAGATTCCAACAAGGCGGAAAGGACACCACTCCAAAGCGGCCCATAATTATAACATCGTGGATGACTTAGCACAGTATCCCATTGGCATGTCAGCTTTAGAAGTCTTGCAATCTTTCCCAAAGCAAAGGAAAGCCTTACTTTCCGCGTTAGGTGCAATCGACCCTATCGATTCATGCCTAATGAATTTTGACTTAGATAAAGCCACCCCTAGGCTTCCTCTGTTAATTATCTTCCAGATACCGGTGTCAGTCTAGAACATCAATATCCATCAATGTATCATTAACGAGGGTTCATCTACATGCATCATGTCAAAAAGTGTTTAGCAGAAGTTGGGATCCCCCGAACTAAAGCCATCAGACATCACACTTAGAGCATACAACAGGCGCCCTTTTTCTCCCGTCAGTCTCTACCAAAATGTCCCGGTCTGATTGGCTGGCAAGACGATTCTTATAGACATTAAGGTCTTGTACGATCAGCTATATACAACATACTCCTTGGATAAAGTTATATGTGCGCCATGTCTGCCATAACATCCTCCGTCTTTCGAAATAGGATTTCCCCCCACGAGGATTGCATCATCACCGTCGACCAGTTAACATGCCATAACAAGCGACCCATGACGAATGCCGATGTCATTCTACCATATGTAGACACATCTGTAGAATCGCTCACACAGTACCAATAATATGGCCCTGGTCAATTCAAACTGTCGTCTATCCTCGGATCATTCCTAAGTGATCCCCCTATCATACCAGAATCATTTGTTAATATCACAGGGGCCCTAGTGTGTATGATGTCATCATCAAGCATCGAGACCAGCCAGAAGATAGAGACCAGTAGTAACGAAACCAAGTTCATTGACACATCAAATTCTCTATCCTACGTCATCTCTCAAAATTCTCTTCTATACCCTCCACCTGGTTTTGTGACCAACAAGTTTTGGCAATGGTAGTGTTGCCAAACATATATTTTACAATACCAGTTTGGTACTTGGTCCCACCTCCCATGAAGGGAGGCATGGGAATCACTGCTATAGGATTAACCTCTATCACTCCTGAGGAGGCCCCACTTTTTAAGGAAAACCCCATAGCCATACCAGTTAAAGGAACTCCCATCGCAAAGTCGGTGAAAGTGACCAGGAAGACCCCTAATAAAGGGAAAAAGACAGAAAACCTCATCATGCCAAGGGAATTACAACCTTGTGCATTGTGCGATATTGTAGGCCACCCTACCAATATCTGTGCTAAGTTGGGTGAATTAAAACCACTCCTTAGCTCCGATCAAACTATCGCGACGAAAAGTTCCCATAAAAAGGAACCAACCACAAAAAACCAATGCAAAACATTGCGCACCAACCACACATGCACCATCTGTAACAATTATGGGAATTACACTCATCATTGTCCATAAATACCACGATATAGGGATTCATTACAAGCCCAAGAACAATCATATCAATAGGATCCCCCATGCAGTCAAATAGGGAAGAACCTCGGGTCATATTATACCTCCAGGAGGCACGAAAGTCACTAGAATGCCTCCCATTCAACCATCCTCCTCCTATCCAACGTTGTGCACTCTGCGATGAACACAACCATTTCATCACCGACTGTGCATCCCTGGAGCTGTTCCAAGTATGGTATCTAGTTAATTTGGTGTACGATGTTGACCTTTCAGTGATCCAACATTTGTGTTAGATATGCAGTGAAAATCACCCATTACGCCATTGTCATTACATCCCTCGATTTCGTTTAACGTTAACCAGTTTTCACACAACCATCACGCGCCTCTCCCTAGAAGACGACTCAGATACATAATCTGTGAAAAGCTCGACAACGCAAGAGGAGGTGAAATATAGATCCATCCTCTTTCTGTCAGTAGAAAAGTGGCCAGTTGGGGGACACATAGTCACCCCCAATCGCCCTCCATAGAGAAGACCAACTTGTGCGTTATGCAACGCACACAACCATTTGGTCACTAAATGCCCGGACCTAGAATCTCTACGTATATGGTACCCAATCACCTCACCAACTCTGAGGGAAGGGAATGCCCAATAAATAATTTCTTGTCTAGTATGTCAAGGTAACCATCATGCTCAACACTGTACTTATATCCCTCAAGTGCGCCCACTAATTGACATCATCTGTTCATTGGAAACGTACCACTAGGATATGGTCAGTCCTGAGTTTAGAGAATCCAATGTAAGGCATATTTCCCCTAGGCAGCCCACCCATATCAATACCAAAACATTGGGCGAGTCAGAAAGATGCACCGACCTAACAAGACTCAAGTCTAACCTAGGGAAGCATGCGGCCTATGCGACAGAATTGACCACTAGGTCAATCAGTGCAAGGAAATGAAGCACCTCATGAACATATTTCGCATGGTCTCCCCTATCCCTCATAAGCATCTCTCTAACCAACAAAATATCACACACTGCTATTGCAGGATATGCTCACATTTTCACCATAGAATGAATTGTGAACACCTCCCAAGGCTGCACGCGGTAAGAAAAGAGTTAAGTCTACACTCCCCAAGAGAGCTAGACCTTCCGAAACCCAAAACTAGGAAATGGCAGCAGCGAAATCTTTCCCCTACACCTAATCCTTTTCGAGCGTCCACTTCAGGAATGAAGAGTAGTGTTGGTTCTCACACCATCTACTCAGTAGGCACCATGGTACCATGCACCAATTGCACCGTCCAGAACCACAAAACAGAGGCATGCCCATTAATGGAAACATTCTGGTGCCTTTGCACCAAGAACAATTTCCAAATCTCGGAAAATGCAAGTACTCTTGGTACGCCCCATGAGGAACTTAGACTTGCTCTCATGCAAGCCGCCAACATAAATTACTCCCCCACCAAAAGTTGATATCACAATACATCATATACGATTCATATCATCGTGTATTGAAACCATGAATCGTGCTGTCTGCTCATCAGTCATAGTTGTCGAGTCAGCTGCAAATACGAGAACAAGTGTACCATCAAGGGTGCAAACCCAATCTATCTGCACCTTGTCAATCGCTCTGGTTCCACCGCATCGACGATGTAATATTATTCATGTATATCGACCAACTCTGTTAGGATTGAACCACCTCCTAATGGCCTCGCGTAGACTCAATCCCCCTTAGGATCCTTATTCCACTCAGATGAGGATATTCTTGAGGCCATGACGGAACCAGATTATCCATGGGATGTGATGCATCACCACTCGGTTTTTCTTCTCGTAAAAAATGTTCAACCCTAACAAAATAGGAAACCAAGAGATTTATGTAATCGAGTCAAAATTTTTCCTTCCATCAAGGAAAGTCGATTGGTTCAAAAATCCCATTTTGTCACCCGATGCGTTCGAAGAAGGAAACATGTCAAACATTTCCCCTACCATCAAGATGAATATCTCTTGAAACCATGATAAAGTCAAATAAATATCGCTGGGGGAAGCATGTTCCCCATATGAGGTAACCTCTTACACCCATTTTTTGCAAGATTTTCAAGACATCTCCTCATGGGACTACTTAGAAATTCCAGGGCTTAGTCCCCCTATAGTAGAGCACCACATTGACACTTGGCCTGATATACCACCAGTATGCCAGAAAAAACATCAACTGCACCCATCCAAGGCAGAAGAAATTAAACGAGAAATCAATAAGCTTCACAAAGTTGGGTTAATCTACCCCATCACTTACACATCATGGGTTTCCAACCCTGTTCCCTTCATAAAAAAAAATGGCACCATACGCGTCTGCACCGATTTTTGCAATTTGAACAAAGCCTGTCGAAAGGAAGATTACCCTACCCCATTCATCGACCAGGTTATTGATGCTTGCGCGGGAAATGAGGCCCTATCCTTCATGGATGGTTTCTCTGGGTATAATCAATTATAAATAGGAAATATCGACCAGTACAAGACAATGTTCACCACCCCATGGGGCACATTTTCATATCAGGTTATACGATTTGGTCTTAAAAATGCTGGAGCCACTTTCCAGTGGGCCATGAATTATGTCTTTCATGACTTGGCACACCTCATCCTCACCTACTTGGACGATCTCACTGTTGTAGGTTTTAACCCTGAACATAAATTATCTACACAAGAATCTTATAAAAAAAAATAAACAATAGCGAGAGCATAAAACATAAAATAGATAAACACAAAGATTTTCCCCTGGATCCCAAATCGAGACGACTAGCTTGATTTTTCATTATATTCCTTTTATTGTTACAACACATATATATACATGCCGAAGCATACATGAACCCTAATCCATTAACCTTGGATTACAACATAACCTTAGTTCCCTTGACCAGATCTACAAAAATACCAGGGGCCAAAAACCATTGTACCCCAAAACCATGTGCAAAACCATGCACAAAACCATGGGCGCGGACTACCCACCGAAAATTAAGGACAAATTTTTTTCACCCGGGCGTTGCCCCAGACCTCGACAAGGGGGGCTACCCCCCCCCTGTGACCCCCCCATTGCGCCCAGTGCAAAGGGGGGGCTATCGTCCCCCCTCTTACCCCCCGCGCGTGCTTAGTCGTGGAAAGAATATAACACATACCCAACATTCTCCCACTTGTTGTTTTCTTTCCATAGGGGGCCATAGGAGAGCTTAGTCATTGGCCCAATTCTTCAACACCCATTTTTTATCTACACCAAGAGAACTTCTGAGTGCTCACAGACTTCGTCAATGCATCAACAACATTATTCAAAGTGTCCACCTTTACCAGCAACACCCTTTTAGCCTCAACCATATCTCTAACAAAGTGATATTG
Source organism: Pinus albicaulis (assembly GCA_034641835.2). Classification (NCBI taxonomy): domain Eukaryota; kingdom Viridiplantae; phylum Streptophyta; class Pinopsida; order Pinales; family Pinaceae; genus Pinus; species Pinus albicaulis. The sequence continues at coordinate 783,173,614 of CM076575.1, read as the reverse complement.
AACATCAATGTGCTTTGTCTTTGAATGATAAGCAAGGTTCTTAGCCAAGAAAATTTCACTTTGGCTATCAAAGTCTATCCTTATAGATTTTTGTACCAACCCCATACTTGAACATAATCTCTGCAACCAAACTGCTTCCTTACTTGCATGAGTGGCTGCTATGTATTCTGCCTCTATAGTTGAAAGAGCCACTACAAACTACCTTTTACTCATCCAACTGACTGTGCCTCCAAATAGGCTAAACACATACCCAATTGTAGATCTTATTTGGTCGATATCTCCAGCCCAGTATGCATCAACAAAACCACGAATGTCCAACATTCTTTCCAATCCTGGTCTTCCCTGGTAGCACAAGCCATAATCACTAGTGCCACGTAAATATCTGAAAACCCGCTTCACTGCTGTCCAATGCTCCTTCCTTGGGTTTGACATAAACTTGCTCAATACTCCCACTGCATGTGCAATGTCTGGTCTAGTACAGACCATTGCATACATCAGGCTACCCACTGCACTTGCATATGGAACACGGGACATATACTCCTCTTCTTCTTGTGTCTTGGGACACTGTTCAACAGACAGCTTTACACCTACAGGAATAGGAACATTCACCGGTTTACTATCCCGCATATTGAACCTCTGCAATATAGTCTCGACATACTTCCTCTGGTTTAACCAGAGCTTCCTCTTTGCCCGATCTCTCTTAATTTCCATGCCCAAAATATAATTTGCAGCACCCAGATCCTTCATGTCGAATTTGGAGAACAGTTGAGTCTTCAAATCTTGGATAATTTCTTTGTCATTTCCAATCAACAACATATCATCCACATACAAGACCAAATAAATAACACGATCACCAATTAATTTAAAATAAACACAGTGATCCTCCTTGCTTCTGGTGAAGCCAAGTCCCCATATATAGGTATCAAATTTCTGATACCACATCCTTGGTGACCGTTTTAACCCATACAGAGACTTCTTCAACCTGCATACTAGTTCTTTCTTACCCTTCACCATAAAGCCTTCAGGTTGCTTCATGTAGATCTCTTCTTCTAGATCCCCGTGAAGAAATGTTGTCTTCACATCCATCTGTTCTATCTCAAAATCAAATGCAGCAGCAACATATAAAAGTAATCTAATAGAAGTAACTTTGGCAACAGGAGAAAAAATATCACCAAAATCAATTCCCGACACCTGGGAATAACCTTTTGCTACCAACCGAGCTTTGTATTTCTCCACTTTTCCTTCTACATTCATCTTCTTCTTAAACACCCATTTTCTTCCGATGGGCTTCCTTCCAGCCGGCAACTCTACCAGATCCCATGCATCATTTTTGTGCAAGGATGCCATTTCATCAATCATGGACTCCTTCCAGAGTTTTCCATCCTCTGAATCTACTGCCTCCCTGACACTTCTGGGAGCATAATCCGTTATAGTTAAGGCAAAACCTAAACAGAAAGTAGATGGACTATACCTTTCTGGTTGCCTTCTTTCCTGAACTGATCTTCTCATAGTTGGAGTTTGTGGCTCTTCATCTTCTGAGTCTTCTTTTGTTGTAGAGTCTGATTCATCCTCCTTTAGCTCAAACTCTATCTTCTCAAGTTCCTTTGGTAGGAATTCATGTTTAACAACATATTTCACTTCTCTAAACACCACATCTCGGCTGTACACAACCTTCCTTGTTTCTGGGTTCCAGAGCTTGTAACCCTTTAAACCATCCTTATACCCAATAAAGATGCACCTTTCAGATTTATTATCCAACTTGGTCCTTTTCTGCTTTGGAACATGTACATATGCATCACATTCAAATACCCTTAGATGTGAAAGAGAGGGTTTTTTACTAGTCCATACCTCATGTGGAGTCTTATCCTCCAACACTAATGAAGGTGATCTGTTAACCAGATAACATGCGGTCTCCACTGCCTCTGCCCAAAATTCTTGTCCTAACCTGGTACCACTGAGCATGCTTCTTGCCTTTTCCATCAGTGTTTTGTTCATTCTTTCTACAACTCCATTTTTTTGAGATGTGTATGGAGTAGTCTTCTGCCATGCTATACCACACTTCTTACAGAACTCTTCAAATTCCTTCTTGCATAACTCCCCACCATTATATGTCCTCAGCGCCTTTATCTTCTTCTTTGTTTAGTTTTCCACCAGAGCTTTAAATTCTTTAAATCTGTCAAAGTCTTCAGATTTATTCCTCAAGAAATATATCCATGTATTCCTTGAGAAGTCATCAATGAATGAAACATAGTACACATACTTTCCCAGTGATGGAACTGACACAGGTCCAAACACATCACTGTGCACAAGTTCTAATATCTTGTTTGCTCTCTTAGCACCAGAAGGAAAACTCATATGATTCTGCTTCCCATATACACAATGTTCAGAGAAATCAAAATCCAGAGAGAAATTAGACATACCTTCTACCATACCATTTCTATGTAGTATCCGAAGGCCCTTCTCTCCAATATGTCCAAGCCTTTGATGCCATAGCATGGTATTTTCTCCAGAGACAGCTAGGATTTCCGCTCCACTTTCAGGAACCACAGAACTATTACACCCATCAATAACTGTGCCACCTTGTAGCTTGTATAGATTTCCAGTTTGAACTCCCCGCATTAATACCAGTGCTCCCCGAACCATCTTGTAGGCATCTTTCTCGAACACTGTTTTTACACCTGCATCATCCATCTTGCTTATAGAAATCAGATTTCTGGCCAATGCAGGAATATGTAGAACACCAGGAAGTGTTCTAATCCTTCCACCTTGCAGCTTCAGCTTGACCTTTCCACGTCCAATGATTCTGGCCTTCCTATCATCCCCTAGGAAGACATCACCACCATCATATTTCTCATACTCGCAGAACCACTCCCTATGGGGAGTGAAGTGAAAGGATGCACCTGAGTCAATCAACCATGACTCATGATCCACATGCGTATTTGAAGAAGAAGCCAAATACACATCTCCACCTTCATCAGAAGTGGTTTTTGCCTCTGCAGAAGGAGCATCATCAGATCCCTTTCCTTTCTCAGGAGCTTTAGATATGCAGTCCTTTTTGTAGTGCCCTTCCTTTCCGCATTTCCAGCACACCTTTACAAACTTTCCAGGAGATTTAGATCTCCCACTCGAAACCTTATTCTTGTTTCTGTTTTGGGACCTTTCTTGTACAGATAAGGCATCTCCATTCTAGCCCTCCATATTTCTCCGTCTCATTTCCTCTAACAACAAGGCTGAGACAATGTCATAAAAATTCAAGGTAGTTGTATTGCTACCTATTGCAATAACCAGACTGTCCCACGAGTCTGGTAGAGAACACAACAAACTGATGCAATTATCTTCATCTGATATTTTAATATCAACAGATGACAACTGACTTACCAAAGTATTGAAGGCGTTCAGATGCTCTGTCACCAAGTCTCCATCCTTCATCCTCAGGTTATACAAATTTTTCCGTAGGAAAAACTTATTCACTAGCGACTTAGATTGGTACAAAGTCCCAAGTTTTTCCCACAAATTCTTTGTCGTAGCTTCCCCAGATACATTCAACAATACTGCATCTAAGACACACAACCGTATTGTGCTCTTAGCCTTCCGATCCAGTTTCTTCCAGTCTTCATCTGACATTTCCGTTGGTTTAGTACTTGGATCTACCGCGATCCACTGATCTTTATCCACCAGTAGATCCTCCATCTTGAGCTTCCATAACTCAAAACTCTGACCATTAAATTTCTCGATCTCTATCTTCCCACCGCTCGCCATCTTCTTTCACCACAAGAATTGAACCCGCAGATCTCCCACTAAACAGGGTCTACCTCAGGCCCGAGCAAAAAACCCTCAACAAAAAATGCATCCCCTTGAAGCTGAAATAGCTCTAATACCAAATGTAGGTTTTAACCTTGAACATAAATTATCTACACACGAATCTTATAACAGAAAATAAACAATAGTGAGAGCATAAAACATAAAATAGATAAACACAGAGATTTTCCCCTGGATCCCAAATTGGGACGACCAGCTTGATTTTTAATTATATTCCTTTTAGTGTTACAACACATATATATACATGCTGAAGCATACATGAACCCTAATCCATTAACCCTGAATTAGAACATGACCGTAGTTCCCTTGATCGGATCTACAAAAATACCAGGGACCGAAAACCATCGTACCCCAAAACCATGTGCAAAACCATGCACAAAACAATGGGCACGGACTACCCACCAGAAATAATATAACAAATATAACAAATATAACACATATAACACATACCCAACAACTGTTCTATCCAAGAAGTGATCTGATCATCTGCGACTAGTATTCTAACAATGCCGAAAATACAACCTACACTTGAATCCCCTCAAGTGCATCTTCTACGTCATAGAAGGACGACTTATAGGTTTTATTGTGTCCTAAAAAGGGATTAGAGTGGACCCCCTCAAGGTCCAAGCTATCAAAGAGGTACCACCACCTCGAACCCTCAAGAAACTCCAAAGCTTGCAGGGAAATGCCAATTTTCTGAGACACTTCATCCCAGACTATGCCACTTGTGCTTAAGGATTCCTATGCCTCCTCCGTAAGGACATCCCATTCAAATGGGATGATAAAGCCCAACAATAATTTGAGGTGCTAAAAGACACATTATCTTCAACACCATTGATCAGTCACCCAATCTATGATAAGGATTAGACACTGTATCTATCAACATCCGAGACCGCTTTGGTTGGAGTGTTATCCGGCCCCAAATTAAGATATGGGCCCAAATAGAAGACTTCCCTAACATTTGTACACACAGTCCAAAAAATTTGCCACTACATTATCTTAAGCAATACAACAATCATCGTAGATATCAACCCCATGAAATACCTGCTCACACGCCAATTAATGAACTATAAGTATGCTTGCTGGATATTTATATTGCAAGAGTTCGACTTACAATTTCGCTCCCCCAAGAGAAATAAGGATTTAATTTTAGCCGAGTTCATCTCAGACCTCCCAAGTCAGACCAAAGGATCACTAGTCAATGATTCACTACAGGACGAACATCTCTTCCTAGTGACGACTGACAACCCTTTGTACAGAGATATTCTCCTATTCCTATGAACCCAAAAGTTAAGACCCAAGCTCACCCATGAAGACCGAAGGCGCATCTGCCACCAGGCCCCCCGATACCTTCTCATGGGAGATGTCCTTTACTGACAGGGCATCAACACCATTTTACGTCGATGCCTCACTCATGACCAAGCTGAGAAAGTCCTTAATGATTGTCACAACAGAGCTTGCGATGACCACCTCTCTGGAATGGCCAATGCCCAAAAATTACCGCGGGCAGGATATTTTTGGTCCACATTATTCCACGACTACATTTTAACGTTCAAAAGGTGCGAACGATGTCAACACTTCGCTCACAAGGCAAGAGCGCCTCCCACTCCCCTGCACCCTGTCATAATCACTGGTCCCTTTTGCAAATGGGTGATCGAATCCATGACTTGCAACCCCACTTTGTCAGGAAACCACAAGTACATTATTGTGGCCATCGACTGCTTCACCAAATGGGCAAAGGCCATGCCCACATATGACAACACGACAGAAACCGCTGCATGGTTTCTGTTCAACCATGTCATTTCCCGTTTGGTGTCTCAAAAGACTTAGTCTCGGACAATGGAAAACACTTCGAAAATGTGGTTTTCCAGGAGTTATCTCTTCACCTAAGATTCACACATGAATTCGTTTCACCATACTACCCCTAATCCAACAGACAGGAAAAAGCTAGAAACAAAGTACTTAAAACGATGTTACAACGCATGGTGAATAACCACAAAACAAACTAGCATCGCATGCTTTTCTCCACCCTGTGGGCATATCACACGATAGTGAAAACATCAATGGGGTTAAAACCCTTCCACTTAGTGTATGGGGTCGAAGTCGTGATTCCCATAGAACGTGAGATCCCGAAATTACATGTCACCATCGAACTCCTCGATGACACCCAACCTCTAGAGAAATGCTTAGTAAAACTAGAACTCATCGACGAAAGTCGACAATAGTTGCTCCAACACAACAAGGCCCATAGAAAGTGGGTGAAAGCATCGTTCGATCACAACATCACCCCTCGATCATTTAAAGAGGGGGAGTTAGTCTTCCGCTACGATGTCGCGAAAGAATCTCTAGGGCTAGGAAAGTTTGAAACCTTATGGAAAGGTCCCTATGTCATAAAACACTATCTCCTCAAGGGGGCATACATCCTTATAGAGCCTGAGGAAACATGCCTAAGAAACCCCGTCAATGGTCTCTACCTCAAGAAATTTTACCCATAGGGGTCAAGAGGGTTCAACCCTAGAGATAATATGAACATAGGTTTTTTTTTTTTAATCACAGACTTGTTCTAAAAAAGTTCTCTGGTGTCACAAATGGATTTTCAACCCAACCGTTATTTTGGATTCGCTGATGGAGCATCACGATGGTCTCAAAATATTGCAGTAGCTGCTTGGGACATCTACTACCCTGATCGATCACCATTATTCACCAACGGAGTATGCATCAGATCAACTACAATCAATTAGGTAGAATATGACACTGTCGTCGGGCTCATGAGCGATGCCTTCAATCAAGGCTTCTACCACTTGCATATCTACCTTGATTCCCAGTTAGTGGTTTCGCAGTTAAACCAAGAATTTGAAGTACGAGATTCACAACTGTTTAGAATATTTTCATGCAAAAATATTAAGCCATCATTTTGATCATGTTACATTCACACATGTACCAACAAATCAAAACCAGACATCAGATCTCATAGCTGACCACATCCTAGACTAGAATGCATCTCGTATAAAGCATCATACATAAAACAAAAAAATATAAAAATATAGCTATCCATCAGTGATACACAACATCCATCAAAACATATAAACCATATACACATCATCAAGAGCCGAAAAAAATACATCTCGCATATATACCAAAAAATATGTGTGAGTACAAATAACAAGTCATGTATCTGACCCGCAGGTCAGCCAAAAAATAAATATACATATGTCATCAAAAAATAAGGGAAGCATCCTCATAATGGGTGATTTCCCTATGTACAAAGTGTCTCTATGGATGAGCACCACCAGGTGGGCCACGTGGTGCCAATATTGGGGTAGCTGCCAAGACTGAAGCCACCATATCGTGCAAAGTCGGACGATAGACTGTATCCTCAAGCTAGACATCATCTAGATCATCGACGAACCCACGAGTCAACATACCCTGGGTCAGCTTGTCCACTTGATCCCAAGTATCTGCCAAGTCAGTGGCTTGGGCCTCGGATGCAGCTAGTCATTCCGCCATCTCCGCCATACATGCCTTGGCCACCTCGGCGCGAGCGATCGTCGCAGAACACTCGGAAGCCACTGAGCTATTCCCCTCCCCGGAAGGGCCAGCACCATCACCACCCTGAAGCTACCCCGGATCTGCACCTTGCCCCGGATCTGCACCCTACCCCCTAACCTGGGGCTAAGTTCCTCTAAATGGAACCCTCTGATTGGGTGGGTGTTCCACCAACCGAGCATTTGGCCATCCAATTTCTCCCACATTTGCAAGAGTAAAAAAAATAGTGTCAGTGTCATCAAAATACACATATAGATCATAAATACTCAATAAATGCGGAAAAAATCATAAAAAATCCTACATGCCGGTCCCCAAGCGTACCCGATAGGAAGACCCATATCCGGGTCTCCTCGGTAGTCCATCCCAGAGTATGTATAATCAAGGAACATATGAGGGTTGGCCTCAACCCAAGCCTCGGTGGTCGTGTTCCAATTGTTAGGAATCTGTAATTTTAGCAGATTGGTGAGACTAAAACTACAGAAGCAACATCATTTCAACCACTTTGGGATTCTAGGATCTAGCCCTCCTGAATTCGGAGAGGGATCTCTCCAATAAGTGCAAAGATGGATTTGTCTTTGAAGTTTGGGGTAATGATATTAGGCTAGTTATGAAGGCCAAGGGTTTGTTTTGTTTTTGGATGGTTGAGCATGATTACTGTTTGAGATGGAAAGTCCTAAATGCAAAGAGTTTCAAAGGTGTGAAGTTGCAAGCAAATAGAACAAGTTTTGGCCAAGAAAGACAGATCATTGCAGGTTTTAGTCCATTGGGTTATGGAGTCATAATAGGGTTTAATTGGAACAACAAGAGGCAAGAGTGGCCCATGGGGCAAGTCATCTATGTCTAAGGGTCTCTTTAAGGTTTGATTTGTGGAATGAAATGGTACAATAAGAAGGAGAATTTAGACAGATGGTGAACAAAGAGTAGCCCAAGATCTGGTAAGTACTTTTAAACTAGCCAGCTTTTGACATACACTTAAGAAAAAACCTGAAAGTAAACTAGGATCTGGTAAGTACTTTTAAACTAGCCAGCCTTTGATACACTTTCAATAGAAAACATTTTAAAACAAAGGGAAACTTGAAGGCAACTGTTGGAGTAGAAACTAGCGGGCCGGGCTCACCACAAATCCTCTCCTAGCTTTGCTTTTCTTGGTCACTTTCAAGACAATCACAAAGATAACACAGAATGGCCTAAGATCTGGTAAGTACTTCTAAACTAGCCAGCTTTCAACACATTCCAAGGGAAACATTCAGACAGTCTTTGGGGATAAAACTAGGACCAGGGCACACCATATCTTCCTTAGTTCATCTTTACTTAACATATACTGAAAATAACATTCAATAATAATATTAAGCTAAGGCAATAAGACGAGGGATCACCAACATTCCTATGCTTAAACTGAATTAAATCATTCCTAAATAACACAGATTGGAAGAAAACATTCAGATAAAGATTTTTAGTCAGAGAAGGGTACTGATATACAATAGGTCCTAACTCCATGCATGCTGTTCTTTATAAGAGAAGATGAACACAGTGAAAATAGAAACAAAATAACAAGTTACAATGAGAAAAACATCACCGTTAACATAGACCAGGATCCCATAAATCATCTTGTATTGATGCTCCAAACCAGTTACAGCTTTAAGTCCAATGCTTTAGTTTAGCAATCATCTACTCATCTCAGCCTAACTTATCTATCACAAGCAGAGCTTCAAGGGCCAGTGAACACTATTTGCAAGTAGAAGTCTCAAGCTCAAATACATTACAATGTTCAGTAACTACATCAACCAACAGTTTCTCATCTTCTAAAGAAGTATTTATAGAATAATGAGGGGGTGAGATCTCAATAAAAGATCTCCCAAGATAATTAATACAGTCTTAATGGATTCTCGGCCTTTGAGGGGCTCAATGAAGAAGTTTACAGATGTTCTGTCTGTATTAAATGATTTACATTTTTAAGATTAAGCTTGGTGGGAGCTTTTGTTGACTTTTGAGGCTCTGTGTCATGTTGGAGTAACTCTGCAGATATTTTTTGCATTAAGTTCCTTGCAGAAGTAACTCTCTGGCTGCGTTGAGGCGAATATCTGATTTTTCTCAATAACTTCGGCCTCTGTTTGAATGCTTGTGGCTACAAGTGGCACTGTGGTAGCTGAGAGGAATGAATTTGCCTCAGATGTGGTGGTGGAGGCCTTTCTGCTCGATAACACTTACGATGTTTCTTTAACTGTGTTTTAATTCTGGGGATTAGGCTTTTGATAATCAATCTTAGCCGTAATCCCCAACTTTGTCTTCAATCTTCTGTTCTGCTGCGTTCTGTCTTCGACACTGATACTCTTTTAATTGTGATTTAATAACATAGTGTCTTCTTGATATGCAGGCTGCGCAGGGCTCATATGGCATCAATGTCTCATGAAACATTGATGAAACTTGGAGTAGAGCCCCGTGAATGGTTCCCTTTTATGAATTGAAGGTACGGGAATCGTCATTCCTGGCCTTCGGCCTTTATATAATGGAAAACCCATCAAACACCTGCAAAATACAAAAAATATTACAAAATCCTGTGTATTTGGGGAAAAACTGCTACAGAGGGCGTGGGGAGGAGCGTAGCCGTTGGATGGAAGCATCCAATGATGGAGATTAGCCAGGAGAAAGCAAAAATGAGAGGGGAGGGAAGAATAGACAGAATGATCTAGGACCGTCCGATCTGGACACGTGGACGGTCCAGATCCAAGTGGAGGATCAAAATCAGTGGAGAAACAATGTTAATGCGCTTGGAAAAAACTTGCGATGCGATGTGGTGCGGGCCGTTGATCTGAGGATCAAATCAACGGTGGAGAGTGAATCAGAGGGATAGTCGATCGGGAGGAACAAGAAAATGCACCGATCGAAAAATGCGATGCGATTGAGCGATCGGGGAGGGTTGATGTGATTGCGCGATCGGGGAAGGCCGATGCGATGGTGCGATCGGGCCATCGCAATCAGAGGTTTCAAATGAACAATCGGAGGAGCCTTACAAAAGTTTTCGATGCGATCGAGCCATTGCAATCGGAGGGGCGGTAATATAAAGTTTGGTGCCCATTTTGCGGGGCTATGGGTTATATGAATGAAGTCAAGGGGGTGGAGTTTTATATATATATGTGACCCAATTGCATCAGAAAGTTTGATGCGGGTCTTTACAATCAACCCATTGTGGATTTCTCCGATGCGATTGCACGATCGGGTCTTTTTAATCTAACCATTTTTTATTTGAAAATCATTGTATGGGCGCTTTAGATCAAAACTTTGGATAAAAGGGTTTTTTGTATTTATGAAGGAAAAATGGATCGGGAATGGATTTTTTCAATGTTTTAAGCGCCGAAGGCGGGCCCACGGGTTAGATGGAAAAATAACATGATCGGGGTTTATAAACACGAGACTTAATCACATCGAAGTTTTTGTAATGGAAAAAAGACTTGCGCACTTGGATGTTTGCGATGCGATAAGCGCTGTGAGGGGTTAGCACTTGGTTCCAGCCCCAAAGCGTATGGTAGGGAAGTGGTTAGGACTTAGCCAAGGGGGCTTAAGTCCATAATAATAAAAACTTGTTTTTTATGAAATTTTTCAGAGTTTTCGACAGATTTTGGGGGTTTCGATATAGTTTAAAAATGAGTTTTAAACTATGTAAAGTGATTTTCATGAATGGAAGAAGAGGAATCATGAAAAAAAAGGAGTTTTATGGAAAAAAAGGGGAGCAAAATGAAGGTTAGTTTTGAGTGGAGGAAGGTGAAAAAATGATGATTTTGTAGCAGTCTTTTCTCATGAAATCAACAGAATTCCTGAGTATAAAAAGGGAAACAACAACGAAGCTTTGGACAGAGGCATGAGGCCTTCAAGAGTCTTCAAGAGCCAACAATTTTTAGCAATAAAATTTGTTCCTTGAAGGCTCCAAAAAGTTTTAGCCACCTTTTGCTATAACAAATTTTATAGGTGGCTAACACCAATAATGCCCCACCTCACCTCCCCCACCGCGAGGAATCACTGGTGCACATCGCTTCATACAAGGGTCCCAGTGAAATCCCATAGGAACGGTCACCACTGACCGTAGTATTACCACTCTCTCAAACATAATTCTCAACATAATGCTAGGATATGTAAATAGCTTAGATCCTGCTCGGACCTTCATTATCTGTGATACCATACCATCATAGCAATGATGGGAAAAGCCAAATAAATGCCCGACCCGAAGCCAACGCAAAACACCAATTTGTAGCCCAATGCCCTATGTGGTGACGACGACCTAGTCAACCTCACGATCATAGCCAACGCACATTGCTTGGCTAGATTTGTCACCAATGTTATAAGAATGCACCCCTCCATAAGGGGCACCCCGCCACAATGATGCTCTGACCAGCGCTAGAGAACTACCCTCCTAGGATGGAGTGGATGGGGGAGTGCCTCACCCTGAGGCAGTAAACCAATCACAAATTATATATCCATGACCGCATGGATGGGAAGGTCATGCGCTTGCAATACCATCACCTTGCGCTGCCTGTTACAATAACGGACCAGGTAATGCAGAAGACGATCCTGTGACTGCAGAAGATCATTCTAAAGGAACTTGAGAATACCCCATTAAGCAAGATGCTAATGGGAATTTACATCTTGTGCCACAACCATACGCAGGTTCAGCCAGTTTCTCTCTCTCCAGAGCATCCTGTCACAAAACAGACACACATTAGTGACATAAAAAATAAAAAATTTCCATTTTTTTTTTAATAATAAATTGACCTGGCTTTTTTGACACGCCTGTTCCTCAAAAAGGCATGCTGATGGCACGTCTGTATCTCATACGAATGCGAAATCTGTGTGCAAAAATGCCCGTATGTTTGAAATCTCCGCGGAAATCCTCAAATTTCTGCAGTGGTCTCCATGCATGTACCTTGACCTTGATCGCCTGTGCGGTCAAGGCCAAAAATGGCTAGGGTTCTGTAAAAACCTAAGTTGTACGGAACCCTCAATAGTAAAGCTAAAAAAATTGACATACTGGACGTTCAGGGGCCTACCTGACACTAACAATGTGAATCCCTGGTGCAAAGGCTGACCGCAACGACAAGAAAATCTCGGCAGGAAGCTCTGACCTCACAACTCTCAAATAGCACAAATGAACTGAAATGAGCCATATTGACCTATATATTTCCCCTTTCAAGTTGTTTGAAGGACCATAATAGGAGCTAATAAAGCCCAAATGCGAAACCAAAAGAAACATAGTAATCAACACCTCATAATGCCCAAAGTAGGCTTCAATCATTCACGCCTCTGAAAAAATATTTTTCTCAGTTCTGACAGGTATGCCCTCTCTTATTGTTTTTTCATTAAACACATTTGTCAATATATTCGAATGAAAAAGATGCTTCCACTTGTTGTATTTATTTCAGGTATTATACAGTACGACAAACCACCTGTTGCCCCATTCACTGAAGGTTCCAGAGTAGGTATCCTTATGCCCTCAGCATGATAGATTCCTAGAGAAAATTTTCATATCCTGAAATCATTTTTCCAATAACCATAGGTTCCAAACACCTGAACATGTTTATGATATCCCCACATTGCACATGATAAACATCCTCGTTGGTCGGTAGAGCCTCCCCCTCCATGGCATCCATCACTCAAAGCATACCATACATCAAAAAATATGATGCCATGGCCATATCACCTAAGTCCGGGAAGCACTTCATGGTCATTCATCCACCATGCATCAACTCAAATTTTACCATATAAAGATAAAATCCCTTTCCCAAACTATCATTTTTGCAAGTAGATCAAACACACACCATCATGTCTCGCATTTAGCCTACAATCCCTCCATCAATATTTCCCATCTGCGATATTTTCCATCTGCTTCATCACCCTCGTACTGAGACTAACCAATGGGCCCCCCTCCCTCAACAAAAACACCTTCCTCACATCATTAGTGAGCGATCATTTTCATGTTTTTGGGACACCTGTCTCCGTGTTTGTACAAACCAAACCCATTTTATATTCTTTTGGAAAATGTGCAAATATTTTTTAGGAGAACATCCCCTACCCATCCACCCAATTATTTCTCTCATGGAAACAGTCTGTAATGACCCTTGGTTAGAGCTTCACACCTTTCACGCAAAGCCACCACGACATTCATAACCAACACATACCCACCCTGATGTCTTACCGAATCCAGGGTTTTCCTCATCAGAAATCGTTATGACTGCCACCAAACTATTTTTTTCAAGCTCCGACCTTAGGCCAATGAACTCCCATCATCAGTGTTCGACTAGTTCTCGCCATAATTTGTATGTTAACCTATCATATCAGAGACCCTGATCACTTGCATCAATATTTCTCTCGGTCAATTGAGGCTTCCTTCTTGTCGACTTCAACAACCATTTTCCAAAAAGGAAGTAGTACCTTGGATGACTCCCCACCTCAATAGGGGCATCCTCGGATGTCACTGTGGGAATCATCATTGCCCATGGATGTCATCAATCCTTCTGAAATTTGACTACAACACAAGATTTCATGTCAAGTGGTATCATAATCCACAACCATCGCACTTTGTCAGAATTCATCGAAGACCCATTCCATTATAAGCATCTCTTTCAGCAATGCTTACACGAGAAGGTCCCAGCCATACACCCATGCATACAATGAGCATTTATTCTAAAATATTCCATACAAAAATTATGCATGTGGGCACTACATTCAACTTATCATCAAAGAAAAGGTGTGCTTGAGGGTGTTAGCAATCGTCGTCATCAACCAAATCAGCAGATCATTACGATATAAGTGACACAGACAAAACCTTTATCTGTCAGATAGGATTTTAACTAGCCAAAGCATCACAAGCATGGGACACGCCCGCCTCATAGAAATATTTTATTTATTGTATTATACTGTCTCTTGTAGGTTTCCGACAGAACATGGTACCTATTTTACTCAGAGTAAGGGGTCTCCAACCTTTGGCTGCACATAGGTCTCTCTCTCTCTCTCTTAACACGGGCTATACATAACATAAACTATAATGTATTTCGGCTATATAGTTCTTCCTAGACCGCACACATTAGGGTGCAACTGTTATCTCTGGAAAATAGGACAAGCAAAAGACATCATGAAATTTCAAGTAGAAGGATTTACAGGGTTGAAAAACATTAGAGAATCTGGAAAATTTAATTTTCTCTAAGGTCAAGAAGCAAAATTATCAAATTGCACACAGAAGGCACAGGAAAAATGTGCTCTGCGCACATTTTTCATCGATAGTAGCGCTGGACTCCGTGGATTTCCCTCAATAAGCCATGCGGTCTTGAGTATGGTGGAAGGTCACCATCCAGGACTACTTGGCACACTTCAGGAATAAGATTATCCACTTGAGGCCACCCAAGGACAACCACCTTGAGACCTCAACTGAGCACACAATGGAATCAACCACCACTCTTCGGTCATTATCCATAATTGTACCAAGAGAGGGAAGAAGATTTTAATTTTCCCTATAAAATGCCACCATGATAAGAACTATTTAGAACACATTATTATGTTGGCCAAATTTCCCATGAGCAAACCAATAGTGTGTTGTCCATGCAATAAGAGAGTGAAGGAATTTAGTTGTTGGCCATCCAACATCTCAATCCCAAAGGAGAAGTGCATCAAGTGTCCGATATCCAATCAATCATTCGAGGAGAAGAGAGAGGCCCACAAACAACTTAAGGGGAGAGCCCTCCTTGATTTGGGTATTAGAGCTCCATAGTTCTAAGGACTCATTGCAAGTGTGTAACGTTCTACCTCTTCTTTACCACCAGCGGCTAATAAGAGGGGATTCATTCTTTGTTAGGATTATTAGTTCGTTTACTCGATTGAGCTTGTGTTTATGTGTATTTATTGTTTTTTCCCTCTTCTCATTTGTAGCATGTTATGTTCCATAAACTAGTTTTTCTACATGTTATGATGTTTCACTAACCATCTAACAAATCATTTTTTCTCTGTGACCATTGCTTGTAGGTTAGCAATCACTCCTATCAAGCATCATTGTTTTTTGTACACTTGTGTACTAAACACACCAATACAGGCCTAATAATACATAACAAACATCAAGAGGAGCAACATCACACCATACCTCATCTGTGAAGGGATTGATGCTGTAGGGAAGGTGGCAATGCCAACTGTCACAAATATCTCGTCCTTGGCGAAGCCACTTGATGGTGTACGAATGTGGGTGTGTTGTGGTCGGTAGGCCCAACCACTTCCCAACCTCTACTGAAATGAGGTTCTTTTGGCTTCCATTGTCGACAATGAACTGCAGTGAGGAACCCTTCACCCACATCTGGGAGTGGAAGAGGCGCCCCCCCTCCTATGAATCTTGGTGGTGGAAAGGTTGCACTGGGATCTGCATCAATAATCTGCTTCCCGTTACACCAATTTTTGGTCCTCTAACCTATTACTATTAGATGGACTAAAGTACACCGTGTAAGACCAATTTTACCATAGTAAAATTTCATTCACTATGAGAAATAATTTAATAACCCATAGTTTATTAAATTATTTATGGTCTAAACAGGAAACCCCATGAGGAATAATTAAATAAATCCTTATTTGTTTGATTTTACTCTAGAGATAATTAACTAAACCACTGTTTAATTAATATTCCTGGTCATATTTAACCCAAAACATTAGAATTAATTAGGTAAATTGTTATTTATCTTATTATTTTCTAGGAATAATTATTTAAATCATTATTTAATAATTTTTCTTATTGAATTTGACTAAATCATTTCTAAATGATTAAATAAATCATTATTTATTTAGTTATTCCTTAACCTCATCCTTGAAATAATAAAAAGATAATTTATTTATTTATTATTTATAAATAAAGAGATTTAACCAATTCTAAATTCCTTTTCCCTCCACCAAAAATAACAAAATATTCCAAGTAAGTTGGCTCTAGATTTGGTTAATATTATTTTAATTATGCACCAATATCTAGAGTAACTAAATATTTTGTTATAAATAGAAGGGTTTTCCATTAATTCACTACCTCTTTTTGATCACCTTTTGATCTATACTTTTGGTTTGAATTTGATCCTCCATCATTGTCATATTTTTTCTACTTTTGCTTGTGAGCTATCTTTGAGTTCTATTTTGTATGGGTTTTCTGCACCATCAAGAGAGAGATCTTGGATCTGAAGCACTGAGGACATACAAGAACCCATCCCATTGAGTGGGACTAGTAACATCTTTCTGTGTTCCCTTCCCAGGTGTCATAATATAAAAAATTATTTATAAATTATTGTCTTGTCTATTGGATGTATGGAGCAAATCTTGTTTATTTTCACTGTTTAATGTCTTTAACTGCATAGATATGTATTTTTGTAGCATTTATATTGATCACCTATTGAAGATCGAAGGAAATTGACAATCACATTTGATGTTAGGGCTATTTGTTATGCACAACTAAAGTGAGTTTTTTTCGTACGATTGCGATTAGAATTCACACTAACAACTAGCGACTCCACAAGAGTTTTTAATTACGACCACCGTCGTTTTTTAGATCCCTGCATGACTAGCTGCTTCAGCCCCTAGGGTTTTTCTTCAGCTTCTTAATTTTCGTTCCTTGATGTTGTTTTTAACCTTTTTTACCCTAAAACAATAAAAATTATAACTTTCATGTGTTTCTGGGCCATTTGCGCAGGTAACAGGTATCAGCTACGACAGAGATGACACTTGATACAGATTTATGCAGGAACGTAACAGAATACACATGTAACCATAAATGAAAATATGTAGTGGAAATAACTCTTCATTTCATTAATATCAAAGAACTTAAATTTTCTTACAAACATAATGGAAATAAACTAGCTAGGGCGCTGGTAGCTTATCTTTGAGAAGAGATGTGGTGGCTACAGGCCTTTGAACTGTGTTACAATGAGGCTCAGGGGCCTATTTATTATTGAGAAATAATGGGAAACCCTAAACATATAAAAAACCAACCCTAGGAGATGAAGTGGCAAAACTATGGGCCTTGTTTGGGTAAATTGGTGTTTCAACTTCCTGGGGACGTAACTTTGGCATATTATCTCCGTTTGAAACACATGATACATAATTAGAAATATTTATTTGAGGACTACAAATGTTATTCACAAATATTGATTTTGGAATGGAATCATATTTTGTGGAGAAGAGATGCCCAAAAAACGTCGTTTAGGGCCTCAAAACGGCCCCAGAAGTTCATGACCCTAAAAACTACTAAAAATAGAAAGTTGTGCCGAAAATGAAAATTGAAAGAGACAATGGTGGGGCCCCAAGTGGAATAGGAGGGTGGCCACCAATATGCACCTGGATCATTCCTCCCCCCTTAGGAAGCAATGGTCCCCATTGTGTTGAGTTCCTCCATGAGATGAGTGAACTTCTGCTGAACTTGGTCCCTGGTGAACCACTTACCTCGGTGCAGGAGTTGGCTAGCTTTGACAACTCGATATAGTTGGATCATCTGTTGGTGAGTTTGATTGATTTTCATGTCCATGATAAAATCTGTGGTGGCCTGTTCCATGCAGTCTGGGTTTAACTCTGTTGGTGTGAGTTGTTCTGCAATGTCAGTGGTGGAAAGTAGGGGCGAAGGTGGTCCACATTGAATACTGGGTGCAGACCAAGGAATGGTGGAATACTGAGCTCGAAGGCATTGTTCCCTACAGCCTTGGTGATGGTGTATGACCCATATCGGAGTGGGTGAAGCTTGCGGTGGGGTCTAGTGAGGCACTCCATTTGAAAATTTAGCCACACTTTGTCATCCACCTGGAAGTTGTGTGGCACTCGATGTTGATCATGTCGTTGCTTTCAATTAGCATTGGATCTATTAAATATGTCATGAACCTGTTGGCAGATGTGTTGAATGCACTCGATGAAGCTGTTCACTTTGTAAGCTTTAGACTGAACATGAGTTGAATCGGCCTGACTAGCCACAAATGGCATGGCTATGTCAATGGGACATAGTGGATGGAATCCCAAGCCCACCTGAAAGGGGCCGTGGCTGGTTGAGACGTGGAGAGCCCGGTTATAATTGTGTCATACATAGGGGAGGTTCTCATCCCATGTGCATGGATGCTTTGAATTGTACATGCGCAGAATGTGTACAATCATCCTATTGACGACCTCTACTGGGCCATTAGTTTGGGGATGGAAATCTGTGGACTTGGTGAGCTTAGTGTCGAATATAATATGATAGACTGTGGGATCCAAAAGTGCACCCACACTCATTCAAATAAGAGTTTAGCAGTGCCTTCTCCTATGATATTCTTCTTGCAGACCACCATAATGGCCATCTTCGAGAATCTGTCAACGACCACGAAAACACAGTCGTTTCCATGCTTAGTAGAACGAAGGCCCAACAATAAATCCATGGATATGGATTCCCGAGGTTGACTAGGGGTAGGTATCGAAGTATAGAGGCCTTAATTATTGATGGTCGGTTTGGAAATGGCGCAAGCAGTGTAGGATCTGATGTACTTCCTGAGATCATGTCGAAGGTTTGGCTAATAGAAATACTTCTACAGTACTGCCACTATTTTCTCGACCCCGAAATGCCCAACAACTCGACTATATTGTGCTTCCCATATCATCTTGGCACGCTCGCTTGAAGGAAAACAAAGGAATCCCAGGTGACATAACAATGCATATTGGAGGTGAAAATTTGGAACCTGCATACCCCCCAAGAGTGCCTTGTATGTGTGGTCAAATTCTAGATCGCTCTTGTAGAGAAGCGACCAATCAGAAGTCCTGTGCCCACAAGAGTTAAGAACGATGGTTAGCGCCATGATCGGTGGTCAGTTGAGGCAGTCTGCAACATTATTGGTGCTACCCTTCTTGTACTTGATTTTCAAATGAATCTATTGTGGATATGTGGACCACTTTTGATGGCGATCATTCTACAACTTCCCTTGTGTCTGTATGAACTATAGGGGTTGGTGGTCTATGTGGATGATTGTTTCCTTCCCCAAAATGTAATGCTTCCATTGTCGACAAGCCTGCACAATGGAATAAATTTCTTTGCCATAAGTGGGATACTTGTGAACTGCGTCAGACAACGTCTCACTGTGATATTCCACTGGA
Source organism: Pinus albicaulis (assembly GCA_034641835.2). Classification (NCBI taxonomy): domain Eukaryota; kingdom Viridiplantae; phylum Streptophyta; class Pinopsida; order Pinales; family Pinaceae; genus Pinus; species Pinus albicaulis. Next base: position 783,154,144 of record CM076575.1, on the reverse strand, counting down.
TGCCCCAAGAACTTCCCTAATAGCATAGTCAGAGGCTTCTGTCTCGATCTCAAATGGTTGTTGCAAGTCTGGTAATGTGAGCACTGGGGCAGAACAAAGGTTGTGTTTCAATTCTAAGAACGCCTTCTATTGAGATTCCGACCAAAATAATTTTTCTTTCGCTCCTCCCTTGGTGACTTGACTCAAGGGCTAAGCAATATGAGAGAATCCGAACACGAACCTGCGGTAGAAATTAGCAAGAACCAAAAAATTGCGAAGCTCTGTTAGAGTGGTTGGGGCTGGCTAATCCTGAATGAATTGGATATTGGTTGGATCCACATGCAACCCCCTGTCATCAATAATGTATCCCAGATATTGAACCTGGGTCATGCCAAAAGTGCACTTCTCCAAATTGGCACACAAATTGTGTTGCCGTAGTGTTTGGAGAACTTGTCGGATGTGGTGGTGGTGCTCTTCCTAAGTCTGGTTGAAGATCAAAAGGTCATCCAAGTACACCACTACAAATGAGTTGGTGAATGGCCACAAGATGTCATCCATCAACCTCATTAAGGTTGCAGGAGCATTCGTTAACCCAAAATGCATGACCAACCATTTGAAAAGGCCTTCCTTGGCTTTAAAGGTAGTATTCCACACATCGGAGGGTTCGATTGGTACCTGGTGATACCCAGACTTCAAGTCGATCTTGATGAAATATTTCACCCCTTTGAGTTGGTCCAGAAGGTCATCAATCCATGGGATCAGGTACCTATTCTGGACAATGATCTTGTTCAACACCTAATAGTCAATACAGAGTCTCCAAGTCCCATCCTTCTTCTGTACCAACACGATCGAGCTCCCACAGGGCTATGAACTTGGTCAGATGTGACCTTTCTGCAGCAGCTCCTGAATCTGCCTCTTGATTTGATCATTCTCCAGAACAAAGCACTAATAGATTGGTCAATTAGGTAGCGACGCACCTGGGTTTAGATCAATGGGGTGCTTGACCTGACAGTGCAGAGGCATGCCTGTGGGTGAGGTGAAGATGTCCCCGTACTCCTCCACAACCTTGTCCATTTGTCGTTGTCATGCAGAGGAGCCCTATCTGGAGGTCCTAGCCAAAATGTTCTTCTTGCCCTGGGGGTGGATCATCAGGAAAACAAATTTCCTGGTTTGGGAGATGAGCTTACTGCATTCTTTTGCAGTAATCAAAGAGATAGCAGCAGGAAATGGTACCTCTGGTATCCTGTATAGCTTATTTCCCAAAGTAACAATAATAATGCGAGGGCGGGACTCATACACAACATGTCGCTTCCAAAAGTATGGTTGGCCTAATAATACATCAAAAATATCAAGAGGAACAATGTCACATAATACCTCATTCGTGAAGGGCTTGATGCTATAGGGAAGGCAACACTGCTGGCTGACGCAGAGATCCTGTCCTTGGTGAAGCCACCTGATGGTGTATGGTTGTGGGTATGCAGTGGTCGGAAAGCCCAACAACTTCACGAATTCTGCTGAAATGAGGTTCTTTTGGCTCCCATTGTCGACAATGAACTGTAGCGGGGAACCCTTTACCCACATATGGGAGTGGAAGAGATGCTCCTCCTCCTCTGGATCTTCCGGTTCCTCCTTCTAGATCTTCGCAGTGTAAACAATGGCATTGGGCTCTGCATCAATAATTGGTTTCCTTTTGTCATTCCCCTTTTCAGGTTCTGATTCAGAGTCAGAGCATGCATCTGATTCAAAAGCTCTCATCTCAACCACCAGTGATTGCTTGGCCTGACACTCACTTGTGTTGTGAGTGGAGCTCTTATGGAACTCACACCAATTTCTCGTGTCCTTATTTGGCTTCCCGATGTTGTTATTTTCTTGTGGATTTGGCAGGTTGTCTTGGACCACCATGCCTTGGATTTGTCCTTTTTTCTACTGTTTGGGGGAACCTTTCCATTGCTTTTGATTCACAGATCCAAACTCTCGCTTCTTCTGTTTGAATTTATGCTCAATCTTAGCAGCATACCGGTATGCCATACCAAGCAAGGAGATGTCGAGGAACTCCATTTCCTCCTGAATGTATCTGTGCAGACAACTGCGATAATTTAGCACCAAATGTTTCTCTGAATCTTTGATACCCAAATTTTGTGCGCAGGGTATGGAACATATTCATCATCTCATGCACATCTTGATCCCTTTGTTGCCGCATCGTGGTCCATTGGATGTACTTGTCCTCATAGCTCCCCATAGGATAGTATTGTTCCTTGATGGCGTCTCGGAAATAATTCCAAGTGGGTACAGATGAGAATAGAGAGGGTTCTCTCTCATCCTTTTTTCACAATAGGTTTCCCACTAGTCCTTGACATGGGGGGTAGCTTTGAGGAGTGAAAAAATAATATTCTCCTGGTTGGAAAATTCATGAACCGAGAAATATCCTTCTAATAGATTCAACCATCTAACTACGACATCTGAATCTATTTGACCCTCAAATATGGGAATGTCAAAGTTTACTTGTACCTTAAAGGGATTTGTGCCTCCAGAGTGGTTGTTGGATGCAGATGCACCACTGGTGGGTAGTCATTGAAGGATCTGGGCAAATTTATCCATCATCGCATTCCTTTAATTTTCGAGGGCCTCCTCGAGCAATATTTTGATAGGATATCCTACTCCCTCATATTTATTTTCGTCCCCCATGGGTAGCTGTCGGGGTTTGCGAGGCTGATCTTGCAAAGGTTCAACCATATCGAGCCCTAACTCCTTATACCCCAACCTTGTTAGGGACATGCAAAGAATGATCGAGAAAAAGCAGGCCGCTCTGATACCGCTGATCTAGATTTATGAAGGAACAAAAAATAAAATACATGTAACCATAAATGCAAAGATGCAATGGAAATAACACTTCATTTTATTAATATCAAACAACTAAAATTTGCTTACAGACATAATGGAAATAAACTAGCTAGGGCGCTGGTAGCTTATCTCTGAGAAGAGATGTGGTGGCTAGAGGCCTCTAAACTGTGTTACAATGAGGCTTAAGGGCCTATTTATTATTAAGAAACAATGAGAAACCCTAAACATCCAAAAACATAACCCTAGGAGATGAAGCGCCAAAACTATGGGTCCCGTTTGGGTAAATTGGTGTTTCAACTTCCTGGGGACGTAACTTTGGCATACTATCTCCATTTGATGCACATGATACATAATTAGAAAGATCTATCTGAGGACTACAACTGTTGACTACGAATATCAATTCCAAAACAAAATCATATTGGCCAAAGAGGCGATACCCAAAAAACTTCATTTAGGGCCTCAAAATGGATCCGGAAGTTGATATCCCAAAAAATTGCTAAAAATAGTAAGTTGTGCCGAAACTAAAAAACTAAAAGAGACAATGGGGGACCCCCAAGTGGAATAGGTGGGTGGCCACCAATATCCACCTAGATTAGCACTTTTCTCTGAAACTTGCCCTCGAGAAAGCTGTAAGTGTAGGTCGTACTTTTCAGCCCAAAACCTATGACCTCAGCTCTCAGGTAGCAGTTATCTGCCCAAAAACTGTGACCTCAGCAAAAAATAGGTCAGAACCTGCGACCTGCACTTTTTGGCGGGATTTATTTATTTTTATTTATTTATTTTTTCTATAATTTTTAGGTTTTGCCGAGGGCATTGTTCAAGGTTTTATGTCCTCCATCTTTACTGGTCTTGGACCTGTACTTGCTTGTTTTTACTTGTCGAAGTAGGAACGAAGCCCCTTAGGGCTTCAGTCCGCTTCCACCTTTTTAGGAGGAGTTTAACTAAAACAGGTCTTTTGAGATTTCCTTTTTTCAGCCATTTTTTTTAAAATCTGAATATTCCTTTTTCAAATCCGTTTTAGATCGGTTATTTGTCCATCCAAAGCACCTCTTTTTAGTTTTTTTTGGTCCTCCCTTTAGGGTCCCCTACGTTTCCCTTTAGGTTGTAGCCTTTCGCCACCTATTTTTCAGCATTTTTCCCTCTAGTTTCTTGCTGTTTTCTACATCTCTTTTTAACAGATCTGACCTCTAGATCCTTATCCCTCTTGACCTTAGATCTATTGGCCATATTGTGTGTTTTGAGTAGATTTCTCCCACCCTTAGACTAGTTGTTGGGAAGCCCTCCTTTTTGGGTTTAAAATTATGCATCGCTTTTAGTTTTATTTACTGTCGCTTTCAATTTTGTTTACTGTCGCTTTAAGTTTTATTTGCAGATATATACCATATTTTTTCTTTTTTCTATACACATTTCTGGGCTTAATTAAAATTAACACAAAAGTAATCTTTTACCTATTGGAAAAATCATGAATTGAAAAAATATCCTTCCAAAAGATTTAACCATCTATATGGCCTTAAAATATGGGAATTTCAAATTTGACTTATACCTTGAAGGGAGTGGTGCCTGCAGAGTGACTAACAGATGAACTTGTGTCACTTGTGGGCATCTGCCAAAGGATTTGCGAAAAATTGTCCATCATCGCATTCCTCTGTCGCTCGAGGGATTCTTCGAGAAATATTTTGAAAGGATTTTCTGCTCCCTTGTCTTTCTTTTATTCCGCCATGGGACGCCGTCGGTGTTTGTGAGGATAGTCTTGAAAATGTTCAACCAGTTATATCCCTAACTCCTTATTCCCTAACCTAGATGGGGACATGCAAAGAAAAACAAAGAAAGAGCAGACCTCTTTGATACCACTCATACAAACTTAGACAATAATGCATCAAAATACATATATGACCATAAATATAGAGATGTAGCAGAAATAACACGTCATTTCATTAATATCAAAGAACTGAAATATGCTTACAAACATAATGGAAATAAACTAGCTCGGTCGACGGTAGCTTATCTCAGAGAAGATATGTGGCAGCTAGATGCCTCTAAACTGAATTACAATGCTGACGAAATGCCTATTTATTATTAAGAAACAATGGAAAAACCTAAACATCCAAAAACCTAACCCTAGGTGATGAATCACCAAAATTGTGTGCTCCGTTGGGGTAAATTGGTACATCAACTTCCCAGGGTCGTAACTTTGGCACATGATCTTCATTTGATGTGAAAAATACCTAGCTAGAAATACCTATTCGAGGGATACAATTTTGACTGCAAACATTAGTTAAAGACCCATGTTTTCCCATTTTCCCAAAAAAAAACGTTGTTTAGGGCCTCAAAATGGCTCTCGAAGTTCAGGACCTGAAAACTTCCTCTCTAGTGTTGCTTTCTATAGTTTCCTTTGAGATAGATCTCTTGCAATCCATAGTGACAGTAACTGATCAAGAGAAGTGCTAAAAAAATGTAATACACGTAAGAGAGAATTTCACTCATGGTAAACATTAATTAGCTCAAGAAAAATGAATCATAAAGCAATATAAAGGCAACAACCATACTGCGTAGTGTCAATAGTCAAGGGAGAGGCTTGAGGCTTGATACTGCGCAATGCGCAGTCTCAGCCTGGGCATACTGAGCGAAAGAGTATGCAGTGCACAATATTAGTGGCCAAGGATGATGCTTGAGCCCTGGAACTATGCAATTCACCTTTGGGCAAGCCAGGGACAGCACATTGCGCAATCTTAGAGGCTAAGCACTAGGCTTGAGCTTTGGAATTGCGAAATGAGTAGTTGAATATGGCACCTACTGACCAAGTAAAGGGAATATTTTCCTGAGAAGGGGATGAAAAAGTGGCAGATTTGAGTTATAGTGCAAGTAAGAGTGCAAATATGATTAAGGGAAATATATATCGGTGAAAATAAAGTGCAAAATATCAACATGAAAAATGAAAAATAATATGCATAGGGAGTCGCCGAAACGATGATCACTAATGGATAAAAACAAGAAGTTGATGTGACACTTGCAAAAAGTGAACGACAGACCAATCCAACACTTGTAAAAGATAATATAAGTTAAAACATCAGCATGAACTATGAAATAAAAAATCAAAACAACACTCTATTGAGGCCTCAGAAATCTATGGCAACAACAAGGGGGATAACCACCAGGTCTAGACCTTAAAGCAGCTCATTTTCTATTTGGGAGAGTGGCTCTGACTGGGGGTAATGGGACCAATTTCCCAGTTTTGGGTTTTATATGATTTTTGGGTTTCCTTCAAATGATTTGCAATGAGAATAACTAAAAACTAAGACAACTTTATTCTAAGATGCAAAAATTTGAATAAAATATGATCTAATCTAACCCGAGATAATGCTAATTTTATGCGATCTAAAATGATGTCTATTCAGTCTGCGATGATTTAGATCAATCATAGACTTAATAGAATTAATACTTTTGTGAGATAATCCTTTTGAGAAAATAGTTAATCAAAGGAAGATTTGAAACATATCACATATATTATGATGATCATATATAAAACAAATCAATTTCTATTCTGATATCATACAATAGTGCAATTGATACTTCAAACATAAATAATTGATTTCATACATAATTCATGAAAGCTAGATTCATCACTAATGTTAAAACAGAGTTTAGCATACACGATAATAGTACCAGATGTGTGCTTTCCTGTTCATCTAACGAGTGATAATAGGCCAAAATTAATCTTCTATCAATAAGTCTTTCAGAATATACAATAGTGCATCAACAATGATCACCAAGATGATATATAATTGAAAAAACCATGTTCCATTATCTTATCAAGACATCTACAAGCTTACGGTAAAACATTCTTTGTAAATGTTCTTAATAAAAATCCTGGACCCTTCTCTAAATGCATGAGAAGGGTTTAAATACTATATTAACTACTTACAAAAATAGATTGTACAAAAAATATTATGAGGAGGTTTCTAACAACCATCCTCATTCCTAGTATCTAATCGCTAAAATTGAAAATTTCAAAACAAATTAACTCATGATCATGCTTGATGATAGGCTAATGCCAACTCTGCTTTTCTGTTCACAAATATCGGACATTGGTTGAACTTGTGGAGGCTTCCCGAATTGTGTTTTCATCTGTCCAGTAAATATAACTTCAAGTAAAAGTGGCACCATTTTATGTATGGAATCTAGAGAACAATTAAATGTCATTATTTGACTATGAGGCTTAACCAAGAGTTTCCAGTATGCTTCCCAATTAGTCATTTTCAGCTATGCAATTGTTTCTTCTCGTATTTGACCTGTATTTTTCCAACTTTTCTCCAATATTTTGAGATCAGGAATTGATTTAGGATCTCCTTCTTTAATTAAATAGGAGGTATGTAACATGTGGTTGGTTTTTTTGACAATGCTCTTTGATATGCTTGATGCTCTAGATATTGCCAATTCTGGTTGTTTTACCTATGTATCCCAGTCAGTAAATAGAATATATTTATAAGTTTCTTTGATCTTTGGGAGGTTTGATCTTTTTCCTTCCTCTTAATCCTGCCATTCAATATAGTCAGAAATTTTGGTCTTGAGTTCATTAAACTCAATTCTCTGATCAATGACTGTATTAGTCAATTGTTCACTGATTTCAAAATGCGGAACTATGTCTGACATTTGTAAGACAAACGAATCTTTTTGTTTTGATAGTAGGGAATTTAATGCCAATGTTTCTTTAATGAATTCCTTTGCAGTAGGAATACCTTCATATTTTATAATATTTTCTCTCAAATCTTTAATCGGTGTGTCTTTGTTGGATAAGTCATTTTCATGACTTATCTTAAGTACTTCCATATCTTGTTGTCATTTAAAGAGTTGCTGCTCGACCTTTTGATTCAGAATGTTCCTTTCTTCATCCAATTGCTATTTTAGCTGCATTATTTTATCATCCTTCTCTTGAACTAGAATGGATAATTTGACCGATTTTTCCGTTGTTGTGGTAGTATATGCTCCAGAAATTTGTGATAGCTGAGTTAGATTGTCGATTGGGTTTGATAGATTATCTTTCCATACAACTTCCATGATCTCATTACCTGGGGGTATTTCAATCCTTCTTCTCCTTCTCTATTTCCTAACTACAACTTTATGAAGAGGGTCTTAGAATACATCCAATGGAGGGATATCAGTTAACTTGACAATAATTTCAGCAGTAGGAAACACAGGAATAACTTCTGCATCTTGGGAGCTTGTCTCAGGACTTTTGGTGGTTTCTTTTGCTGAAACTATCTGACCCTAGGCAGTATGAAATCCTGTATTTTTCTGTGTGGATGATCCCTCGGGGATATCTATCAATATATTACTAACTGAAGTCCACAATTTATCTAGCTCACTTTCATTCTGTGGGTCTGATTCTTCTGTTTTGATCACCGAGCTTGGTTCAGTCATATAACTAGTAATCGAGATATTTTGTGGAATACACTTGAGTCTTTGCTCTCTATACTCATGGAATATTTGTAATTCCTCCAGGTTTAGATTCAATCTGACAAATTTTTGAACTTCTTCAAAAGTTTCAACTGATTTCAAAATGTCTTCAATTCTATCATCTGTGTGTATGACAAGTTTGATTTTAAATTATTGGGTAAATATATTAGCGATATTCTCTGGGTCGAATTGCCTTGGCGGTAAAATAGGGAGCTTCAAAAGCTGAATTTTATGGCATTCTTTCTACGCATGATTGAAATTGCTGAGGGAGAATGAACCACACTGAATTGGGAAACTTGGAAATAAATTTTTTTTATTATCTTTCAGAGTTTTAGTGAGTCCATTGCCGACAGTTTGGTAAGACACTTCTCTTGCCATTATTTTATTTGAAAAATACAAAGGAAGCACATGTGGAAGAGTGGAGCTTCTGAATACTTTGATGTATGAAAATTATTCTTCAATGAAACATCTTCCTATCATTTGGAGATCTGTGATGACTTCCTTAGTGAACCTGGGGCTCTCTCTATCAAACATTAACTGATGTAATGGTAATACAACCCCATAACATAATATGTGGAAGTGTGGTACAAAATGATGTTCCCATACCTGCTTATGACTTAAATGAATAGGGGTAGGGTTCTCGAGAGTCCATTTCTAACCCATAGTTGGAAAGCTGGTGGAGAAACAAATGGCATCGAAAACATATGCGCTCATGAAAAATTGGGGGACGAATTTGGAAGAAAAAGCTCTTTCCTGGAAATATTTAGTAATTGCTTTGGCTAGGTTTTCGGAAAGAATGGTTGCCAAATTCATGATGTGAGAATTAAAACAGGGGTCAATCAAGGGAACCCAATTAATAGAGAACTTGGTGTTATCAGGGAGACCATATAATCTGCACAACATTGATGTTGCAAAATTTTAGGGATTTGCAAGTGAGGCAATAGGATACATACCTGATTTATCATGCTTAAACTTGTTATCCATTCTCCTCCAACCCTGAATCATTTTGAAAGGGTCTTGATTAATTTTTGCAAAATTTTCAACAAACTGGTTGTCATAGATGTCTTGTCGGTCGGGAAATTTGTACATGGCTTTCAAATCTTCAACTCTAAAGGAACCTATTATTTCATTCTTAATGGTTCTGAATTTTCTGCCTTAAATTGATAAATTCTCAACCACCCATCTTATCATATCAGTATATGGTAAAAGCCTGGCCCTTGCTGCTATTTTGTGAAGGAAGGAGCATGTGGCATCTGTAAACTGTAAATATAAGGGCCTTGCATCGTCAACAGTTGCTTTTACCTCCATTACCTCAGGTTTTTCATCTTCGAGGATAGTATATATGGCTTGCCATGTTGTATCACCTCCATCTGCAGTGCAAACATAATCTGTGAATGTGGACGGAATTTATGTACATTCAAATTCTGCAATAGTTTGTTTGCTGTGTTTCTGCATTACTTTGCGTTTGGACATCTCTTGAGGAAAAATCCCTATTTAAGAAAAAGTAATAATAAAATGATGAAAGATATAGTGAAATGACCAATTTTAAAAGAGAAGATTCAGGAAGCAGCTGTACCATTAATTATCCATAACAAAACAATAACTGTTTGCATTGGGATGATAAAACATGTTTAATCATTTCTGACATGATTTATTTTCACATTAAAACCTTCATTAAACCTTGTAAAATCCATCGCATCGTGCATTTTTGAACCTGTTTTGTGAAGTGAATTTCTTTAATAAGCTTTACGTTATGTGATATGCGATTTTCGCGATAACGCAAAATCGCAAAATCGCCTACAACGGGATATCGCAACATCAGAGCATCAGTAAGTAATGTTTTAAGTTTTAAATGTATATCTGTGATGTGCGATTTGTGATGCTGTTTGCGAAGTTCAAATTGCAAAATCGTAAATTGGGTTTTCATGTTTTGTGCTTAACTTTCAATGAGAAAAGATTATGCGGGATGCGATTTGCGATAAGGTGATCAGAAAGATATGAAAATGGAATTTATTAATTTATTTTTGTTTTTTGTTTTTATTTTATAAAAAAATAATATTTTGGAGTTTGATTTTTTATTCAAAATGAAAAATAAATTTTAAGAAGGGTCCCTATATATATTATCAAAATCCTTAAACTATTTTGAAAATAAAAATGGGGGGGTTGTTGCATAGCACAACAATTGGCGATTCACTTGGGAGAACCAGATATCTCTGATTGGTTTGTTTGATATTTCTAAAGTTTCAAAAAAAGAAAAAGTTTATGAGAATAAAAATAGTATGATTCATGAATTAAACAATGTTTTTTCAGAATATAATCTATTTACCTATCTCATTTTTTCCTTAGTTAACCCCTTCATTGATAACACATAGGTGTCTGTATCAGTCGGTACTCAGATTTAAAAATATAAAGTAGGTATTCTCTAAAAATTGGTTTCATATATTTTTACTCATTTATCACAGATAGAGCCACTGTTGCCAGCAGGCGTTTATAGCCTCGACAAGATTATATTTTAACCAATAATGATTCAAGGTCCCATCTGAATTTGATTTCTTATTTCAAAATTTAATTTTAAAATATAATTGAATTTATTTTTTCTTTTGAGACATTCTCAAAGTCATTGTCTAGGTTTGGTGACCTGATAGTGACAATGTCATTCACTGATCATAATTTAGACTGAACAAGCTGGCTTGTGATGAGACCCCTTGTATTTTAATTTTATAATCATTTAGCTACTACCTTGTTATGGTATGCAGTATTGGTAATATCAGTCTAGATTATTTCTCTATGATTATGATAAATAAGCTCATGATGAGACTTATTTTCTTTTGAGTTTGTATATATATATATAATTATACTTTGAAGAAGAAATTTTATTAGATGGGATGAATCGTTAGCTCACTTAAGAGTTATGGATGATAATTGTAGAGTTGGTAGATACCTTTTCGTAGAGAATCCTTGCTAAGTTAAAGGTTCTTTTCTTAACTGATACATAACATCTATATTTTATGACATCAAGAGTCCTTTCAGAAAGTAAATGTCTTTAGTAAAATTCAAAATATTTAAAAAAAAAAAAGGTTCACTCAATTCTCATAGTTATAATTTATCTTTTTACTTTACTTATTTATAGAAGTGAAAGATCAAATAAATTTATCAGAAATTTTAAAACTTTGAATAAACAAAAAATGATGCTATTTTCAACTTTTATTTTCCTAAAGAAAAGTAAAATTTAAAGCTTGATTCCTAAGAGAAATATTTTTTAAGAATTTGACCATTCACAGGCAAGGAGTCTTTCTTACCTAATAAGTCTTGTAACAAAAAGGTAGATAAGCCTATTTTCTCTATGATTTGAAATGGACCAAGCTATAGTCTTTGGAATTTGGTATGTTTACCTTTTTCCTCATGTGCCTTATCCCATTTCAAAACAAGTTCTTCAATTTAAAAAGCTTTTAAATATGTAAATGCTGTGTCAAACGAGGCTTTAACTATTTGTTGATGATGAGTATGTATAGCTTTGGCTCTTTCTCTTTGTTCTTCCATTTTAGGAATTTGATCTTGTCTAAGTTGAAGGGAAGAAGAAGGATTTTCATCAATAAACTGCACTAAAGCAAATGATGGTATTGTTATATTTGTGGGTAGAACTGCTTCTTTCCCATAAAATAATACAAATGGAGAAGTGCCTATTGAGGCCTTCTAGGTGATTCTATCTGCCCAAAGAGAAAATAATAGTGCTTTGTGCCAATTTTTGTGATTTTGTTCTATAGCTTGTTTGATGATTCTGATAAGGTTTTTATTTGTAGATTCAACCAATCCATTACCCTGCGGATAATAGTTAGCTGAGTATTTTAATTTAAAACCTCTTTTCAAAGCAAATTCTATCATAGCGTTTCTAGAAAAGTACGATGAATTGTCAAATATCAAAGCTGATGGGAGGCCAAACCTGGTGATTATGAACTGATCAATAAAATCTATAATATTTTGTGTATTAACCACATTTAATGGGATAGCTTATACCCATTTTGTGAAATAATATGTTGCAGTTAGAATATACTTATGATGTTTAGAAGAGTTTGGAGTTATTTCACCTATGATATCTAACTCCCATTGTTCGAATGGTTGTTGGATATTTACCGGTTGTAGTGGAAATGCTACTTTCCTTTCTCTTCCTGCCGCAGTTTGACATACTTAAAATTTTATCGCATATTCATGTGCATCTTTAAATAGAGTTGGCCAATAGTAACCGACATGCAATACTTTATGAGCTGTGGTGTTTCCTCTAAAATGACCTCCAGCTGGTCCATCATGTAATTCCTACATTACTTTTTTAGCTTCAGTTTTCTCTGAACATCTCAATAATACAAAATCATAATTCTTCCTAAATAGCACATTATTTATTAGTTGATATTGATTTTATTTAAGCCATAGAGCATACTTTGCTACGTAATTGAGATATAATGGAGCATATCCATTTTTTAAGAAAAATTTCATATTAGCATATTGTGACTGAGAATCGTTTAGGATTACCTTGGTCAACTGTATTTCATTTGATGATCTTCTTCTATTGGTAAATGACAGGATCCAGTTAACATCCTGCAAAGACCTTTACCTTTAACAATTTTAGTAGGATGTATCTCGACATCATATTCTTGAAGTGCGGTAACCCAATTTGCTCTCTTCTCTCCTACCTCTCGTTAGATTAATAATTGCCTTGCTACTGAGTAAGGTACTATTATTTTAATATTGTTCTTAGGAGAAAAGGTCTAAAATGTTTCAAGGCTTTAAACACAACAAAAGCTTGTTTTTCCACAGCTGAATAATTTAACTCAACACCTTGAAGGTTAGAACTGAAAAACGAAATCGGTGCTTCAAAATTTTGATCATTTAGCTGTGTCAAAACTGCTGCGTATGAAATATCAAAAGAGAATGTGTATAACACAAATGGCTTAAGAAAATTGGGAGTTGTTAAAGAAGGAGCTTCGATGATGGATTTATTAATTTTTGTAGAAATTCTTTCGGTAGTAATCACATGCAAAATAACGAGGTCGACGCGTTTCGAACCAACCAGTGTGGTTCATCATCACGACTATGTGAGAGATCAGATCCAGTCATTAAGTATAAATAGATGTAGAAATGACTTAACTAGCCGTTAGGATAACGGCTAGTTTGACTTTGAAAAAGTAAATATTCCATTATTTATTTATTTATTTAATTTTATTAATTTTATTTATTATTATTATTATTATTTATTTATAAAACCTTTAATATATTAATATAATGGTAAGTAATTTAACAAATCGTGGTGTCTATATGTAAATTTTTGTAATTTTTGATTGAATTAATTAATAAATATAATTAATTCTTATTATAACACACCATCATCAAATAGTCAAACAAAGAGTTAGAATAAATAAATAAATAAAATAATTAAATAAATAAATAAAAATAACAAAAAATAAATAAATAAAAACAAAAATATAAATTAATAAATAATGAAAATAAATAAAAATATTTTATTAATTAAATAATTAATATTAATATTATTTTCATTTTTATTTATTTTAATTTATTTTATCTTATTTATTTATTTATTATTATTATTATTTATTTATTATTATTATTATTATTATTTTTTAAGTTAATCAAATAAATAAATAAATAATAATAATAATAATAATAATAATAATAATAATAATCAAGAATATAAGGCAGGAATCCAGCATCTGCTGATATTCCAACTGTCATCTCTATTGAGATTAACAGGTCTTTTTTCAATTTCAATAGCCTCTCTCAACTTACGATGATGGAAATGGTCGATTCTAGCAATGACCTTAGCATCTTCTATGCAAACATGATGGTTAGTATTTTCTGCATGCTCAGCTAAGGCAGATGAGCGAGATCTTCTATGCTTGATATCAGCAGCATGCTCACAGATCCTTTGATTAATGGACCGACCCGTCTCACCAATGTAAGGAGTCCCACAGGAACAGGGAATGATGTAGACACCTTTTCCATCCCTGGGGTCAATCATATCTTTAACTGATTTTAGAGAACTACGAATAGTATTAAGGGGCTTGAAATAAGAGGATACCTTATGCTTTTTAAGGATTTTAGCAATCTTATCAGTGGTACCCTGGATGAACGGAAGGCTGACACTGCCATACCATTCACTAGGTTCTTTTTTATTTTTATTTTTAACAGAAGGACCTTTCTCCGCTTTGAGGAAAGCTTTGAGGCCCTGCGACATACTATAACCATTATTACAAAAGACATTCAACAGATGGGTCTTTTCCCCCTCAAGGTGAGACTCATCAGAGATTCTCAACGCCCTTGTGGCTAGGGTGCTAAGGACGCCTAATTTCTGAGCAGGGAAATGGTGGGAGCTAGCATGAAGATACTGCTCGGTATGAGTTTTCTTTCGAAAAACTTGATCGGAGAAAGAACCATCATCATTTCTAGAGATAAGAACATCAAGGAAAGGAAGGCTACCATCCACCTCATGTTCCATGGTGAATTTTATGGAACTAGACTGGCTATTAAGATGAAGGAAAAATTGATCTAACTTATCTTTGCCATGAGGCCAGACAACACAAGTATCTGTTGAATGTCTTTTGTAATAATGGTTATAGTATGTCGCAAGGCCTCAAAGCTTTCCTCAAAGCAGAGAAAGGTCCTGTTAATAATAATAAAAATAAAAAAGATCCTAGTGAATGGTATGGCAGTGTCAGCCTTTCGTTCATCCAGGGTACCACTGATAAGATTGCTAAAATCCTTAAAAAGCATAAGGTTTCCTCTTATTTCAAGCCCCTTAATACAATTCGTAGTTCTCTTAAATCGGTTAAAGATCCGATTGACCCCAGGGATGGAAAAGGTGTCTACATCATTCCCTGTTCCTGTGGGACTCCTTACATTGGTGAGACGGGTCGGTCCATTAATCAAAGGATCTGTGAGCATGCGGCTGATATCAAGCATAGAAGATCTCGCTCATCCGCCTTAGCCGAGCATGCAGAAAAGACTAACCATCATGTTTGCATAGAAGATGCTAAGGTCATTGCTAGAATCGACCATTTCCATCATCGTAAGTTGAGAGAGGCTATTGAAATTGAAAAAAGGCCCGTTAATCTCAATAGAGATGACGGTTGGAATATCAGCAGATGCTGGATTCCTGCCTTATATTCTTGATTATTTTTATTATTGTTTTTATTTTTATTTATTTATTTAGTTATTTTTACTTTATTTATTTGATTATTAAAAATAATAATAATAATAATAATAAAATAAAATAAATAAATAAATAAAATAAATAAATAAATAAATAAAAATAAATAAATAAATAAATAATAATAATAATAATAAATAAATAAATAAATAAAATAAAATAAATTAAAATAAATAAAAATAGAAATAATAATAATATTAATTATTTAATTAATAAAATATTTTTATTTATTTTCATTATTTATTAATTTATATTTTTGTTTTTATTTATTTATTTTTTTGTTATTTTTATTTATTTATTTATTTTATTTATTCATTCTGACTCTTTGTTTGACTATTTGATGATGGTGTGTTATAATAAGAATTAATTATATTTATTAATTAATAATAATAATTAATTATTATATAATTTAATCAAAATTTACAAAAATTTACATATATACACCGTGATTTGTTAAATTACTTACCATTATATTAATATATTAAAGGTTTTATAAATAAATAAAATAATAATAATAAATAAAATTAATAAATTTAAATAAATAAATAAATAATGGAATATTTACTTTTTCAAAGTCAAACTAGCCGTTATCCTAACGGCTAGTTAAGTCATTTCTACATCTATTTATACTTAATGACTGGATCTGATCTCTCACATAGTCCTGATGATGAACCACACTGGTTGGTTCGAAACGCGTCGACCTCGTTCTTTTGCATGTGATTACTACCGAAAGAATTTCTACAAATTTATATTATGGATCACAGAAGCTTAGATTCCAAAGATGGATTTATTAATCAACTCAAAATAATTTCTCTCATCTTTTCCCCATTTAAAAAGTAAAATTTTCTTGATCATTGATTGCAAGGGTAAGATGATTTGGGAAAAATCAAGAACAAAACTTTTTACAAAATTAATTTGTCCTAAAAATGATTGCATCCTTTTTTTTATTATATGGTAGAGGAGTGTTTTCGATTTCCTAAATCCTATCAGGGTCAATATGGATTCCTTTTTTTGAAGAGAATGAACCCTAATAATTTACCTTCTGGTAAGGCGAAATAACATTTTTTCGGATTCAAGGAAATGCTGAATTTTTTACATCTTTCAAAAATATGCTTTAGGTGATTAACATGATTGTTTCTATGCTTGGAGTAGACAATAATGCCATCCAAGTATATAACAACTAAGCTGTTGATTAGTCCTCTTAAAGCTATATCCCTAGCATGTTGAAATTTAGCACCCTCATTAATCAACCCAAATGGTATTTTTTGGTATGCGTATGTTAGGTTCCCCACTTTGTTTTGAATGTTGTCTTTAATCTATCATCTAGATGTACCATAATCTGATTGTATCCTGAAAATTCATCAAGAAAATACATCAATTCAGATCCTGTAACTGACTATAATATTTGTTCCATGGTAGGCAAAGGAAAATTATCTTTTTGACAGGCTTTATTCAAATTTCTAAAGTCTATGCAAAACCTAATGTCTCCATTCTTCTTCCTAACTGGGACCATGTTTGATATCCATTTTGAATGTCTAACATGGAAAATAATTTTGGCTTTAAGCATTTTGTTTAATTTAGATTTAATCTGAATTTCTAAGTTTGGATGGATCTTTCTAAGTTTTTGCTGAACGAGCTTGTCATCTGAGATCATATGTATGGTATGTTGAATTATAGAAGTATCATATGTCTTGAGATCTGAATAATCCCATGCAAAGATATTTTTATATGTTTTCAACAACTTAATGAATGATTTCCTTTCTTCAGGTTTTAAACCAAGACCTAGGTTAATGTTTTGAGGTTTTTCTGGTGTACCAAGATTAACCAATTTAAATTTTAAAGTAAAACTCTGGGTTTTTGAATTGGTAATCTTCTTAAACCTATGTTTCAAATCATAGAGATCTTCCATTTTGATTATAGATTTGGGAATTGGATTAGTATTTTGTTTATTTTCAATCTGTAAGTGATGTTCATGTTCATCTACGATTTGACCCTCGTAAGATCCATCTGATGTAAGAAAGTCTACTATATCCGTATCGTTATTAAATACTCTCCAATTTGTTACGTTGTCAGGAATGGAAGGCCTAAAGATTAACTCAATTGAAAATCTGTCTGGGCTAAATTCTTCACATGGTATAAGCTTAGATGCTACATTAGCAAGTAAATCAACACTTGCATTTTGTAATCTAGGGATTGTGGAGATATTGAATGCAAAAAAATGGGATGTAAGGCTTTGAGCTAAAGCTTGATAGTGTTTCAAATGTCCAAAAATACAATGAATTGTGTTTATGAATTGTCTAAAAATTATCTCAGAACCTCCATATACCTGCAAATATTTAACATTTAATCCAATAGCTTTATATAGAACTTGTATTAATGCTTCATATTCAACAGTATTATTCGTGCATTGAAATTCGAGTCTGCAAGCTAGCATTGTTTTATCTCCTTGAGGATTGATTAAAATGCAAATTTCTCCCGCACCATCTTCTGATTTTGAACCATCAAAGTATAAAGTCCAAAACAAGGACTATTTTGAAATTTGATTGCTAATATTAATAAATTTATAAGTGTCTGTTTGAGAAAAAATTTCAATTTGAGAAATAACAGTATTTATTGAAAAAAGTGAAATCTGAGCATTAAACAATCCAAGAAACGATTCAGCTGAGTGATTTCCAATAATATTATTAGTGAAAGCTACAAGTTCATTTGTTTCTTCAAGTTCAGTGACTGTATGTTTCATATATTTTTCGCGATCAACTTTGATTTGATTTGGTTTACCATTGTATGGTAACCACATATGTGACCAATTAGTAGCGAAATATCCATGTAGTTTTTCAGACCAACCCTTGCTTAAAATAAGACCATAAAATTCAGGGATATCGGTGACCAGGACATCGATTACTTGTGGTACCTTTATACTGGATGATAAGCTAATGGATACTGACAAAATTTCTCCAATGACCTTGAATTTTTTTCTATCTAATTGAAATATATGTACAACATATTTTTGAGGAATGATATTCAATTTTGCACACACCGTTCTTGGCATGATGTTTGAAGAAGCTCCTGAATCAATAAGACAATTATGAACATTTTTGTTGAAAATATCGTAAGTCAAAAGTAGAGTAGGAGTGTGAGAAATAGATATATCACCAATTAAAACAAGATCATCGGGATTTAATTTGTTTGAAGATGATGAAGGTTTTCCCATATCTTTAGAAGCTTGGGCTATAACCGGCGGTTTTATAGGATCTATAGGGATTGCCTTGAATTCTCTAAGTAAAATTTGTTGTTGTTGTTTGAGTTTGGTCATTTCATGTAATGAAATTTTTGCTTTGGTCTTTTTCATATTTTCAACTATATTGTATTCCACTGTATCGGAAACTATTAAGGTTTTGGAAGTTTTAAGAGGATCTAGTGAAATAGGTTATGTCTGAACATTTTTAGATTTCTTGGCTACTGTTTTCTCCTTTGTGGGGAGAGATTTAAGTTTCTGATTTGATATAGTTGAATCAGAATAATATTTACTTCTTGTAGGCACAGGCATGGCTTCTCTTTCTTCTTTTGTAGGGAGAGTGAAGTCCCATAACCTATTTAGTTCAACTTCTTCTTTAGACTCCAGTTCCTCTTCATATGGTGAGGGATATTCAATATCTTGATAGGATTCAACATTTGAAATCACATTTGGAGGCTGAGATGGTGAAGAGGAGTTTTTATTAAATGGGCGATATGATTTGTTAGGCACTAATGTTTCAACAACCTGTTTCTTTATCTCAATCATGTCATTTGACATTGTTTTTAACACTTTTTGAAGACCTTCAAGATCGAATGGGTCTTTTGGGACTTCCTTTTTAGAATATTGACTAAATGTCACTTTCTTTGATTTCCTGTCTTCTATCTCTGATCGTTTTTCCAAAGCTAAGATTCTCTTCTCTACAACGAGAGCTTCTTTCATGTTTTCTAAAAGGGTTGCTTTACCAACTCTCTCTACAAAAATGGCTATATTATAAGGAAAAGAAGAAATATACCACTCTATTTGTACATCAACATCAGGCTTGGAAGCAGTTGGGATTTTGTTTAATAACTTATTAAATCTGGATTTGAAACTTTGATCCTTTCACTTGAGTTTGTTTTTAGATTGGAAAGAGAATTGATTAAAGATGCAATAGTTATATCATCTCCAACAATTCAAAAGTTGCCTAATCTGCAATAGATCCCGTTGGAAGTGAAAAGTACCAGGATCTTGAATATCCTTGTAAGGTATAAGGGAACAATCTTACTACAACATCTTCATGAGAAACTCCATTAATATTCAAGGCCAACATAAAATTATTGATATGTTCTTTAGTAGGAAGACCATCATCTGGATTATATTTAGGTAGCCATTTTTCTGGATGATTTGGAAGGGCATGTGGATTTGTAGTCAATACAACACCAGGATTAGTCCAAGTTTGATTAGCCATTATTTGATTTGAAGCTTGCAAAGATACAAAATCAGATCCAGAAGTAGGGGGAATGGATGTAGAACTTACAACTAGAATAATACTACTTGTGATAGTAATGATTGTTTGAGTAGAAGAAATGGAAGAATAAGAAGATGTAGATTTAGTAAGAGGATGTGAAGAAGTAACTGAATGGAAAGATGACGTGACTTCAATTGTATCTGACTTATATCTAGATACAGAAATTTTTCTACGATGTGGTTCTATTGGGAACTCGAAATGAGGAATTCCAAGTTTCTTGCTTTTGGATCGGGTTAATATACCAGTTTCTTTAAATAGGGAAGTAACAATTTCTTCAGAAGCTTCAGGATTAACCCACTTTTCAGCATAGATAGATATTCCTTCTAATTTTTGAATTAAATACTGAACTTTAGGAGACTCAGGAGTATATTTTGACGTAGATGATTGTCGAGATATTTCAGGAGATGAGGGGAAGGTTTCTACAATTTCTGATTTCTGAGTTGGTGATTTAGAGTTTGATCAGGAAGATGTAGGATGCTTTTGGGGAGATCAAACCTTATGAGGGCTTTTAGTTTGAGGTTTAGATTTGTATGCCATTCATAGTCAGGCCCTCCTTCTAGCGCCAAAAATGTTGAGGCCTCACAAATATGTGGCAACAACAAGGTGGATAACCACCTGGTCTGGACCTTAAAGCAACTCATTTTCTCTTTGGGAGAGTGGCTTCGACTGGGGGTAATGGGAACAGTTTCCCAGTTTTGGGTTTTATATGATTTTTGGGTTTCCTTCAAATGATTTGCAATGAGAATAAATATAAACTAAGACAAATTTATTCTAAGATGCAAAACTTTGAATAAAATATAATCTAATCTAACCCAGGATAATGCTAATTTTATGTGATCTAAAATGATGTCTATTCAGTCTGTGATGATTTAGATCAATCACAGACTTAATAGAATTAATACTTTTGTAAAATAATCCTCTTGAGAAAATAGTTAATCATAGTAAGATGTGAAACATATCGCATATATTCTGATGATCATATATAAAACAAATCAATTTCTATTCTGATATTGTACAATAGTGCAACTGATACTTCAAACTGAAATAATTGATTTCATACACAATTCATGAAAGCTATATTCATCACTAATGTTAAAACAAAGTTTATCATACACGATAATAGTACCAGATGTGTGCTGTCCTGTTCATCTGACCAGTGATAATAGGCCAAAATCAATCTTCTATCAATGAGTCTTTCAGAGAATACAATAGTGCATCAACAATGATCAACCAAGATGGTATATAATTGAAAAGACCATGTTCCATTATCTTATAAAGACATCTACAAACTTACAGTGAAGCATTCTTTGTAAATGTTCTTAATAAAAATCTTGGACCCTTCTCTAAACGCATGAGAAGGGTTTAAATACTGTATTAACTACTTACAAAAATAGATTGTACAAAATATCTTATGAGGAGGTTTCTAACAACCTTCCTCATTCCTAGTATCTAATCGCTAAAATTGAAATTGTCAAAACAAATTAACTCATGATCATGCTTGATGATAGGCTAATGCCAGCTCTGCGTTTTTGTTCACAAATATCGGGCATTGGTTGAACTTGTGGAGGTTTCCCGAACTGTGTTTTCATGTGTCTAGTAAATATAGCATGAAGTAAAAGTGGCAGTATTTTTTGTATGGAATCTAGAGAACAATTCAATGTCATTATTTGACTATGAGGCTTAACCAAGAGTTGCCAATATGCTTCCCAATTAGTCTTTTTCAGCTGTGCAATTGTTTCTTCTCGTATTTGACCTGTTTTTTTCCAACTTTGCTCCAATATTTTGAGATCAGGAACTGATATAAGATCTCCCTATTTAATTAAACAGGAGGTATGTAACATGTGGTTGATTTTTTTGACAATGCTCTTTGATATGCCTGATGCTCTAGCTATTGCCAATTCTGCCTGTTTTACATGTGTATCCCAGTCAGTAAAGAGAATACCTTTATAAGTTTCTTTGATCTTTGGGAGATTTGATCTTTTTACTTCCTTTGAATCCTGCCATTCAATATTGTCAGAAATTTTTCTATTGAGTTTATTAAACTCAATTCTCTGATCAATGAATCTATTAGTCAATTGTTCATTGATTTCCAAATGTGGAACTATGTCTGACATTTGTAAGACAAACAAATCTTGTTTTTTTGAGAGTAGGGCATTTAATGCCAATGCTTATTTAATGAATTCCTCTGCAGTAGGAATAACTTCATACTTTATAAGATTTTCTCTCAAATAATTAGTCAATGTGTCTTTGCTGGATAAGTCATTTTCATGACTTATCTTAAGTACTGTTGGAATATTGTCATTGATGGCAAAGGATATGGCAAAGGAAATGGAAAAGGTCAGCAGAAAAGAACAGAGGATGAACAGAAGCAGCAGAGACAGAATGGGAAGAGTACAAAGGCGCAGCAGAATTTTGGCGAACAACAACACGCATTAAGGATGAATTAATTGTCATGAGCCGCAGCCACAAATTGCAGAGGAGAGTTGATTATGGTGTTGGGCAGAGCCGTCTTTACATTGGAACGCAATTATTCCCGTAAAATCTAATTTACGGAGGAGTAGAGTTATTCAGACAGTCATTTCGGGAATTTAAGCCCTCAACAACCAAGCATGAAGAAAATTTATGAAAGTATGCGGAAAAACTTTAAATATTTGAATGTGGCAGGACAAGTGGTCCCTACCACTTGAGCGCAAATTGCAAAGTGGAGTTTTGAAGCTTCAAGTGTCTTGTTAATATGGATTATTTGCGATATGCGATCATCGCAATATCGCATTATCGCAATATCACATATTTGTTATTTCCGCCATCGCAAGTTTTGTTGTTTGCGATATGCGATCATCGCGCCATCACAAGATCGCAATATCGCATATTCAAGTGTTCCGCCATATGTTTGATCGCGCCATCGCAAAATGGCCATCTGCGATGTGGGCCCGGGGTCAAAGAATGAAATTTGAATAAAAGAAATGTTACGGGGATAGTGTAAAGTTTTAAAATAACCATTGGGGTTATAGTTATAATATTATATGGTGGAGATAAAAGATTGAATATTATTGAAGATCCCGAATGGGATGATTCGTGCATGGAAGAACGGAGGTTAGGGTTTCAAATTGGATTGGCACGATTATTAATACAAAACGATTGAGATGTATGGCTGTTCAGCTTGCGGAACTCACCACATCAACAAGACACTTGCGTATGGAAAAGCGTTGGATATTGTTTATAAAATCCGAAGGGTTAAACTTTGGGTTAAAGGCTGGGCGCACATAGATAATTTGAATCTCCTCGTTTGAATAAAATAAAGTAAAAAGAAATCGAAGAGCCCCGGGGATAAAATAAAAGAAATACCATTAGCGGTTGAGTGGCTTTAGACTTATGGTATTGAGAAAGGCGAGATCTATATAAAGGACAAAGATCATTATTCGATGGAGAAGAAGGGAGCAGTATTGAAGAAGGAATTCCTTTAAGGAATATTGGTATGGATAGACAACGCGCTTAATTGATGATTCTGAGTCCATGATGCACCCTTCGAGACATTGATCTAAAAGGTGATGAGTCGTGAGAGTATTCAACAGAAGAAACGATGAAAAACAAGCGGATGTCTACTGAAGATCACATATGGATCCGGTGCATATGACAGTTGGAGTTTCTGAAAGTTAATACACACAGTAGGATACACAGAATGTTGAATGCATAAATTCTCTGAAGTCTGGATTACAGTGGTCTCGCTGTTCTGTTATGTAGAATTGGGAAAAACATGTTTGTTAATTGAATAATGGGTTGCGTCAGAGGGTTGAAGCCTTCTGTATATAGAAGTTGATGTTATGATCAGGGGGTTGTAGCTCCCTTCCAAGAGAGGCTGGCAAACGAGAGAAGGTTGTAGCCTTCTGCAGGTGGGTGCCTACGTGCTGGTATGAGTCTACACCAGCATATATTGTAAAAGGTTTTCTCTATAATAAAATATTGAAGACTGAGATTACAACAGCGGTGGTTTTCTCCCGAATTGGGTTTCCACCTTAAATCCTTGTGTCCATATGTGTTAATGGTTTGTTCTGTTATTTCAGTTCATGCTTAATGCTTATCTGATGCAATTATCTAAGTAAAGATATAATAAGATATCGGGACATACATGTTGAATGCAGTACTGTAACATATGGTTTTTAAGAGAAAGGAAAGGAAATTGTTTAGCCTTAAATACTGATTCACCCCCCCCTCTCAGTATTTTTCCCAACAAGTACTTCCATAAATTTTTGTAATTTAAAGAGTTGCTGCTTGGCCTTTTGATTCAGACTGTTCCTTTCTTCATCCAGTTGTTGTTGTAGCTGCATTATTTTATCATATTTCTCTTGAACCAGAATGGATACTTAGGTTTCTTTGTCCATTGTTGCGATAGTATATGCTCCAGAAAATTGTGATAGCCGAGTTATATTGTCGATTGGGTTTGATGAAGTATCTTTCCATACAAATTCCATGATCTCATTACCTAGGGGTGTTTCAATCCTTCTTCTCTTTCTCTGTTTCTTGACTATAAATTTATGAAAAGGGATGTTGAATAAATCCAATGGAGGGATATCAGTTACCTTTAGAATAATTTCAGCATTAGGAAACACAGGAATAACTTCTACATCTTGGGAGCTTGTCTCAGGACTTTCGGTGGTTTATTTTGCTGAAAATATCTGACCCTGGGGAGTTTGAAATCCTGTATTTTTCTGTGGATGATCCCTCAGGGATATCTATCAATGTATTACTAACTAAATTCCACAATTTATCTAGCTCACTTTCATTCTGTGGGTCTGATTCTTCTGTTCTGATTACCTTTCTTGGTTCATTCATATAACTAGTAATCAAGATATTTTGTGGAATACGCTTGAGTCTTTGCTTTCTATACTCATGGAATATTTGTAATTCCTCCGGGTTTAGATTCAATCTGAAAAAGTTTTTAACTTCTTCAAAAGTTTCCACAGATTGCAAAATGTCTTCAAATCTATCATCTATGTGCATGACAGGTTTTATTTTAACTGATTTAGTAAATTTATTAGCGATCTTCTCTGGGTCGAATTGCCTTGGCGGTAAAACAGGGAGCTTCAAAAGCTAAATTTTCTGGCATTATTTCGACGCATGATTGAAATTACTAAGGGAGAATGAACCACACTGAATTGGGAAACTTGGCCATAATTTTTTTTTATTATCTTGTAGAGTTTTAGTGAGTCCATTGTCGGCAGTTTTGTAAGCCACTTCTCTTGCCATTAGTTTATCTAAAACATACAAAGGAAGCACATGTGGAGGAGTGGAGCTTCCAAATACTCTGATGTATGAAAATGATTCTTCAATGAAGCATCTTCCGATCATTTGGAGATCTGTGATGATTTCCTTAGTGAACCTGGGGCTCTCTCTATCAGACATTAACTGATGTAATGGTAATACAACCGCATAACATAATCTGTGGAAGTGTGGTACAAAATGATGTTCCCATATCTGTTTATGACTTAAATGAATAGGGGTAGGGTCCTGGGGAGTCCATTTCCAACACATTGTTGGGAAGTTGGTGGAGAAACAAATGGCATCGAAAACATATGCACTCATGAAAAATTGGGGGACGAATCTGGAAGAAAAAGCTCTTTCCTGGCAATATTCAATAATTGCTTTGGCTAGGTTTTCGGAAAGAATTTTTTCCCAATTCATGATGTGATAATTAACACAAGATTCAATTAAGGGAACCCAATTATAAAGAACTTGGTGTTATCGGGGAGACCATATAATCTACACAACATTGATGCTGCAAATTGTAGGGATTTACAAGTGAGGCAATAAGATACATATCTGATTTATCATGCTTAAACTTGTTATCCATTCTCCTCCAACCTTGAATCATTTTGGAAGGGTTTTGATTATTTTTTGAAAATGTTTCGACAAACTCGTTGTCATAGATGTCTTTTTGGTCGGGCATTTTGTACATGGCTTTCAAATCTTCAACTCTAAAGGAACCTAAGATTTCATTCTTAATGGTTCTGAATTTTTTGCCTTCAATTTTTGAATTCTAAACCACCCATATTATCATATCAGTATATGGTAAAAGCCTGTCTCTTGCTTCTATTATGTGAAGGAAGGAGCATGTGGCATCTTTAAACTGAAAATTTGAGGGCCTTACATCGTCAAGAATTTCCTTGACCTCCGTTACCTGAAGTTTTTCATCTTCGAGGATAGTATATATGGCTTGCCATGTTGTAGCACCTCCATCAGCAGTGAAAACAATATATGTGAATGTGGACAACATTTCTATACATTCAAATTCCGCAACAGATTGTTTTTTGTGTTTCTGCATTACTTTGCGTATGGATATCTGTTGAGGAAAAACCTCTATTTAAGACAGAGTAATGATCAAATGATGAAAGATATAGTGAAATGACCAATTTTAAAAGAGAAGATACGGGAAGCAACTATCCCATTAATTATCCGTAACAAAACAATAACTGTTCACATTGGGATGATAAAACATGTTTAATCATTTCTGACATGATTTATTTTCACATTAAAATCTTCATTAAACCTTGTCAAATCCGTCGCATCGCGCATTTTTGAGCCTGTTTTGTGAAGAAAATTTCTTTAACAAGCTTTACGTTATGTGATATGCGATTTTCACAATGTCGCAAAATCACAAAATCGCCTGCATCGGGATATCACAACATTGGAGCATTGGTAAGTAATGTTTTAAGTTTTAAATGTATATCTGCGATGTGTGATTTATGATGCTACTTGTGAAGTTCAAATCGAAAAATCGCAAATCGGGTTTTCATGTTTTGTGCTTAACCTTCAATGGGAAAAGATTGTGTGGGATGCGATTTGCGATAAGGTGATCACAAAGATATGAAAATGGAATTTATTAATTTCTTTTTGTTTTTTGTTTTCATTTTATAAAAACAACAATTCCTTGGAGTTTGATTTTTTATTCAAAATGAAAAATACATTTTAAGAAGGGTCCCTATTTATATTATCAAAATCCTTAAACTATTTTGAAAATAAAAATGCGGGGGTTGTTGCATAGCACAACACACTCATAGAAGAGAAACAACAAAAAGTGACAGAAAGAGTGACAATTTCGACAAAATCAAAACTTGTCCAAAAAAATGTTGCAAACTCCACCGAAGGTTCCTTGATCTCCTTGGGAAAGCTATAGCTTCAAGATTGAATGTGAAAATGAGCTCTAGGGGCGTCTGTTATATAGATCTAGGTAGGCTATGGTTTATGACGCACATGCCTAAAATCAAGGAAGAAGTGACATTTGGCAAAAAGTAAAAAATAACAACTTGTGCCACTCTTTGGGAAACTAGTTATCCATGCCCTATTTTCTAGGGATTTATTTTTTTCTTTTTATTTTTGGAGAAACTAGACATTCAAACTAACAAGAAGGATTGCGTAATTCCCAACCACAAGGGACTAGGTAATTCGTTGGCTTAGTTAAATTCACAATTTTTTAGAGTAGGGGAAGATTTTGTGCAATTTCTAAGCTCAAGGTTGGCCATACTCTCAATATTGCACAAAATCTAAGCTCAAGAATGGTTTACCTCTCAGGATTGCGCAATTTCTAAGCTCAAGGTTGACTTGCCTCTGAGGATTACGCAATTATGATCCTCAAGGCTGGCCTGCCTTCCAATATTGCGCAATTTGTGAAGGGAAGACCGACAAAGCTACAAGGTCAAGGGAGGAGATGCTTTCTTTTGAAAGTGTTTAGATCGAGATCAAAACAAGACATCATAAGCACTGCATGAAATTATAAGTCTTAAAATAGGATGAATACTTGAATACAGTGAATGATGAGTTGTTATGTGCAGAAGGGAGGCTCCAAAATCAAATCATGGCTAATATTTTTGAGGGTGGTTGTAGTAGCTACAACAGGTACTCTTTGTCAAGCCACAATGACCCTCCATGCAACTGACTGGTCAGAAATTTAGTGCATCGCATAGCTGCTCTAGTGGTATAAGAGACACGTATATTTCATAATGTCATCAATGTATACCATTGCAGAGGTCAAAAGTATGTCTTACTATGGGAAGAAGAACTAGCACCTTTCTTTAATAAAGGTTCCATAAAAAATTTGGTCTTTAAAGTTGGGAATATAAAATATTATCCAAATCATTATCAATTAATGAAGCTTTCTCATACTTCTCGAGGGTGTCTTCCATGGGAAAAATGAGAGAAACTAAGAAACCTAAAGAGACAATAGGCTTAGAGGGACGATCCATGACTAAATGTCGAAAAATTTAAACAAGATAGATAGGAGGTAGAAAATGAGGTTGAGAATTATAAGGATTTTGTTACAGGAGCTAGGGTGAATAATTCGACTAAGTAGACACACACAATGAAGAAATATGGCAGTTGCATGCAGGCTATATAGAAAATCATGATAGGACGTAAAATGATTAGACCATTAGCTAATAAATGTGATAAATTACAAAAATCGATGTGAATTGGGATAATAATGATGACTAGGACGTGGACCTAGGGTTGATGACGTAAAAAACTCAAAAAGTAAATTATGATTATGGCCAATTAACGGGGAATGATTACGAAGTCAGAAAATGGACAATCAAAATCAGTCAAAGGTTATTACAATAAATATTATAATAATGACTAAAAATACTATGTTAACTATTACGAACTTGAAAATAGAACACCAAACACGTGTTTCACTGACCAAAATCAGTTACGCTAGATCACGACTAAAACAAACTGACATAATTGACGCAACTACATTAATTATCACAATAAATAGAAATAGACAAAATAACATGGCTGAATCCATCCTAGACCTAACTACAACCTCTTTTTGGATATCAACAATTACCTAGAAATTTTCTTAACCATATTAGGGCTTTAGGCGTGCACCATTCACCCAACCTAGAAAAAAAACTCCATCAATTTGCGCAAATTTGACAACTCCCGAATCTTGTATATCCACAACAAAGAAAGGACCCAACCAGTGCATTTGTAATTTCCCTAGATGCTTTAGATATTTGCTGTCAATATAGAGCAAGAATCGATCTGGAACAATTAAGGAATTTTTCTTTATATGGTGATCATGTCAAGCCTTTTGTCATTCATTTTAAACAGTCTGAAGGAAATCGACCAAAAATATTTTTTCATTTAACTTCCATAGCCCCTGTAATCATTCTCTAATAGAATCATCATCAGAAATCTTAGTAGCTTGTGCAATAAACATATTTAGAACTATAAACTCAGCTAGTACTACAACTTCTCGACCATAAAAATTCTGGAATAGAGTATACTTGTATAGTCACTTCATAGTGGTACAATAGGCCCAGTGCGTAGTTGGAACTCGCTCATCCCAATCATCTATGTTTGCATAATAAATATTAGTGAGCCCATTTTCCAATATTTTATTAAAATCTTCAACATTCCCATTAGCCTGCATATGATATGGACTACTCTTGTGGTGTTGAATCATAAAGTTTTACAATAATGTGTCAACAGTCTTATTAATGAAGTGCGTGTAACGTGCCTCCTCCCACATTTACCCACTTTCACCAAATTACCTGGGTAAACATGAGCTAAAGGTCATTATTATTAGACTAAACCTCCTATATGACCTTAAGGAAATGAAGTCGACAACTTAAGTCGCTACCGACTTCCCTTGATTGCCACAGGACCTCAAGGAGCAACCCAACCCCTCCATGTTCCCAACCCTGAGATAACCTAGCCTTCCATTGAACTGAACCCCCAGTCACTCCCATGAAAAGGCCTCCATGTGATTGGAACCCTCCAGTCACTCCCACAAGCCTGCAAGGGAGAGATTTCAGTATTTTTCAGCCAGTTCCGTGCTAGAAACTACGAGATTTAAGCCAATTTTTTGGGGCTAGTCTCCAAACCAATGCCAAAAAATTGATGAGGCTTTCCAAGACAATAAATTACACCAATTAAAAGCCTCTAACACAAAAATTTATCAAGGAATTGACCTAACCAAGCCTAACCATGATAGACATTCCTTTAAACACATGATGAACATGAAATCTATAGGTCATGAATGGATATCTGAACATAGATATCTGAAACATAGCAAAGGTTTACCAAGAAGGAATAATTCCTTCTCACAATAGCAGCCATAATACCAATTAGGTCATGCATTCATTAAATAATAATTTATCAACCAAACATGATAAGAGCGATAACTTATATCTATCATAAAACCATGCTTATAACCATCATATAACCATATAAATAACAATGATATAACAACCATTAATGCCACATAGTAACAAGTACATTTCCTCATCAAAAGTAAGAGAAAAATAGCAAACATAGGCAAAATAGAATGAGGTTTAGTACTTCCACATACCAGCCGGCCATAGATTGGCTGAACCAAATCTTTCTTTCAGCTAATCACCCCCGTTCCATATTCCAAGCATGAATGTGGGATCCCATGGGATAAAACAATCCATAAACAACCAAGGGAATCCAAATGTTAAACCACCTCCACCCTCACCATATAGTTTTCAAACCCTCACCATAGCCAGAAATTTCTTCATGCCATTCACTTGTATCAGTAATCATTCCTACACAATAATGATCCTTGAAAACCCTGTCAGACAAAAACATACATACATACCTATATACATATAAAAATTAGCATAAAACAATCATGATCCATGAAGATCTTGTTCAACAATGATATACATACATATATACACATTAGCATAATCATGATCACTACATAATTACCAGATATCATAAGGTCTAGGTTAAGAGAACTCCCTTTATTCGTGCAACACATACACAACATTAAGAATAATAGTTCCCAACATAGCCAAGGAATATGATATCTCAGATCCATTTACTTTACCTTTCCTGGTTACCTTGCTCATGAATTCCCTGTCGCCTTCCATTTATCCCAATGGGACCAACTAATACAACCAAATTTCATATTATTTCCTTCATCTACCCTTTACTCATGCACCGGGCTTCGTTTGGCTCTCCCTGAGCTCCACTAACTTTCCTCTTTTCACAACCAATTCCAAAGACCCTAAAAACATAAAAGACAAGAACAAGAAACAACCAAGAATAAAAACATGAAAAATAAATAACAAAATGACACCACAGCCAAAGTGGCATTGGCATGCATAAGAAATAAACAAAATCTCAATGAAGTGCAACAAATCACAAAATACCAAAAGCAAAAAGATAGTTTTTTGATCAGATCGTCATGAATAAACATATCACATCCGATTATCTCAAACTCAACCATCATTAATCAAAATCATAGATCACATGTAATCTTCACAAATCATAATCATAGATCACATGCATAATAAAAAAATTGAAATAAAAGTCTGATACTTATCTTTCAAATAGTTCTTTGCTTCTACCTTTTTTCTTTATCCTTTTCGTATACACAGTGAATCAGTTTCCAAAACCTAGAAAGCACCTAGTTCTTTCTCTTTAAGAAACAAGGGAATCCAGATACTAAACAACCTCAACCCTTAATATCAACAACAATGGTATCTTGAGACTAAATCACCTCAACCCTCAATATCAATAACAAGGACATCCAGAGACTAAACTACCTCAACCTTCAATAATAACAAGGGTATCCCAAGACTAAACCACCTCAACCCTCAATAGAAAAACAAGGGCCTAGGAAATCCCATACTTGCCTATACCATCACACTGTACAACACACACACATACGCAGTGTATCAAAACACATACACCTACACCTGGTGTAGAACACAACACATAAACCTACACTTGGTGTACAAAAAAATACATATACATACACACCGTACAATACCACGAATACACATGTCGGGATAAAATGCCTACACAATACTTGTGTTAGGGTCCCGTGATTTGGTTGAATGGCAAGCCAAGTGACAGGGTAACATCAAACCAAATTTGGAGCCCAAGGACCTAGCCTTCCTGGACTCAGAAAGGGCTCTCTCTAATTTTTGTAAGGGATGTATAGTTGTTTTGCTTCTTATGTTTCTGATTTTAGGCTAGTTATGAATTAGGTTTTTGGTTTTGTTTTTAGGTTTTTGAGGGAGGAACTGATCAAAGACTAAATAGATAAAAATATTGTTAGATCAACTGGGCTATGGGGTCGAAAAGGTCGAGAAAGCCTCAGATGGTGATACAAGGTATATTGAAGGGCCGATTTGATCAAGGTAAAATGGATCTTTGGTAAAATGAAGTGGGATGGACACTAAGTTTGTGAAGGACAAAGGCTTTCAAACATAAATAGCTCAATAACAAACATTTATATGGTATGGCTAACCATTAATCATGATATATGTAACTACAAACTGATAAATGCATAGAAATAAACATTCAAGAAATACATAGAGATATATGACTCTCTAACTTTAGGAAATTGCTATCAGACTTTGGGGAAAAACAATTAAGACAAAAAAATAACTCAAGCTACTAATAGGGAGCTCCTAGACATAGTATTTTGAGCTATCAGGCACTTTGAACTAAGATTGCAGAGTTTTAGGCAAAGGGCAAGATCAATACAAGACCTCCTTGGTTCAACTAGGACAATCAAACATTCAAAGAAAGGTTTCAGAGGTGGAAGCTTTGACTAGCCATGAGTAAGCAGGGCATACCATGAATCATACTTAGCATGCATAACAACCATAAATGAAACAAGCAAACAATTTCTTTAGTGATCAAAGAGCAATTAAAAATTCTTTGATATGACTAAGAAGGAAGAAAACATAGAAGTTGTAATGAAACAAGAAATCTGAGGTGCCTCCAAGGGCATGTCTCAAATCTATTCTCTACTGTCTTATAGCAAGAAAGCACATGAAATATGTATGAAAACTAAGAAACATAACAGAGAGGGACACTATACCATTTTACCAAGTCAAGGAATCCAACAACAATCCTCTTTCATCATCCAAAACATTCAAGAAACTATCCAATGCATGAGACAAGTATTTCTTCCAAGATTATATAACCATATATTGCTCTATATCATCAAGTTCAGCTTTATTTACAATGAAGTCTCTTGGAATATATAGGCCAAGATGAGGGAAAACCTCCTAGTGCAACTAGCAAGCTCATTGGCCTATCAAAAATATATGATTTTGTCCTTGAGGCTTTGCAAATCCAAGGCACAAAATATTTATAAAAATATCCTAAAAATGCTAAAAAAGGAAATTATATTGACTTTTCCTAATTAAAAATGGCCAAAAAAAGGCTAAACGCACATTAGGAAAAGCCACTTCAGAAAACTACATTTTTTACAAAAATACTTCAGAAATATATTAGCAGAAAATCCCCTATCTTGTGGGCAACTTTTGGAGGCCTTCCTGATGTCAAAATGAGGCTTGTGATGGCTCGCTAGAAAACCCTGGATGTCTGGTTTCTAAAAATGATTTTTTTTCCCCAAACTGATCACTAGAAGCCTGTGAAAATCTGACTTGTGTGAAAAAACCCAGAAATTAGACTTTGCATGCGGGGTAGAGCATTGAAAAAGTGACTGTTTTTTGCCACTTTGGGGGACCAAATCATCTTCAATTGATCTGAAAATTGCTGAGTAGATGCCCCTGAAATTATGGCATCCAATGATACCATTTTAATCCTTTGAGGATTCTTCAAACAAAAATGGCAATGCCCATGATTTTTTGCAAAAAGCCCAAAAATGTCAAAAAACCAAAATTTGTCGAATTATGCCCAATTTTGGCGAGCATGACCCTCATGGGTTTTCAGAAGCATGCTGAGAAGCGGAGGCCAAAATTTCAAGCCTTGATATGCCTTTCTTCACTTTTTGCGCCGGGCACCTCTTTCGGGCCTCCTTGAGCTTTTCTTGTGTAGCCTTCAATTTCCTTCGGGCGAATTGATTAAGCTTCTTATAGTGCCCGGTCATTTTTCTTTGAAGGATCAAGTCTCTATTTGCCTTTTCCAACTTCTTCTCCAAGTTTTCATTCACCCTTTCAAGCCATGCTTCTCTATTGTTTTCTATCTCTTGGGTGAATAAATTAGTAAGAGGAAAAGATTGGAAAAGGGCAGCCTCTTCCTCTTTTTGTTTCTCCAAAGCTCTTTTGAGTCCCATGGTCCTTGGCCTCTTCCTCCTTGGCTGATCTTCTTCTTCACTATAATTGAATTCACCCATGAGTTCTTCCAACTTAATTTGCGCTTTGGAGGCTTCTTTTTGATATTTGAAAGCCCATGTCTCATGAAATGCCATGTGGACACTCATTTGCTTGTTTTGTGTTTGAAAAAAATGAATGAGGTTTTTAGACCTCTCTAGATCCGCTCTTAGATCATGAATTTGTTCTTCTCTATTTATCAAGAGAGACTCTAAGATTCTGGCCTCATTGTCATTGTCATCACTATTTATCTGAATTATGTCAAAGTCCCTCTCTTTCTCATGGCTACTTTCCTCCTTCTCTTTTCCCTTGCTTTGGGTGGCTTTCTTGGTCCTTCTCCTCTTTGGTAATTCAACAATGGATTGCTTGGGAAACTTCCCTTTGCTTTGGAGTGCTCTAGTAAAATTTGGAGTCACAATTTGAGGCACTTTCTTTCTTGATTTTCGGGGCTTTGTTACCTTTGGAGAAGAAAGCATGGCCCCTTTCCTAGGAGAGGCAGCTAGCACATGCTCTATTTGTTCTTTTCCCTTGCTACTCCCCTCATCATCCTTGCCACTGTTTTGACCCTCCTCATGAATGCCTTGACTGTCACCTTGCATGTCTCATTGAGGGCTGCCTTCTTCACTTTTTTCCTTGATTTCTTAAGGACTTTTAGGCTTTGTATCCTCAATGTTTTGTGCTTCATCCTCATCATGTTTGCTGTTGTGAGGGCTACCAAGATCTTCCTCTTTGTGACTGTTGTGTTCCTCATCAAACTGTTCCTTTTCTTCATCATTTCCCTCTTCACTGTTTTGCTCTTCTTCATCACTGTGCTGCTTTTCATCACTGTGATTTTATTCACTTTTCTCCTCTTCACTTTGCTTCCTTTGACTTTGATCCTCTTCACTGTTTTTCTCTTTATCACTATGCTGATTTTCCTCATTGTGATCCTTTTCATCACTATGTTGTTCTTCCTCACTGTGCTCCTCTTCATCACTGTGCTGTTCTTCCTCACTATTTGTTCTTCCTCACTATGCTCTTCTTCTTGATCAATCATAGGATATTTTTGTTTCTTAGGAGTGGGTTTACTAGAAGAAGGAGAAAGATGATGAGTGGAAGGTGAAGGAGATGCATGGGATGAAGAAGCAGTGGTGAAATCGGGATGTGAAATGAAAGTGTCCCAAGAAATTCCCTTCTTCGCAAGTTGATGGAGAATGACAATCTTGATAAGGGAATGATGGAAAAGAGAAGCTGGCTGCTGAGAGGAAGATCTCTTTCGAACAATAGAAGCCATATTTTCAATAATTC
This sequence comes from Pinus albicaulis, assembly GCA_034641835.2. Lineage (NCBI taxonomy): Eukaryota > Viridiplantae > Streptophyta > Pinopsida > Pinales > Pinaceae > Pinus > Pinus albicaulis. The sequence goes on along the minus strand of CM076575.1, from coordinate 783,118,742 downwards.
TATGGAGGAAAAAGGGTAGGTTTAGCAATTGGGTTCTTGTGAAGTGCATGAGTAGCCTGATATGGTAAGCATAAACCCATGAAAACCTTCCCTCGCATGTGAAATATTTCATGATTATCTTCATGAGGGGAGCATAGCTGGTCAATAAATAGGAAAAAGGAAATATAGATGGGCATGCATCCCAATGCTCTGGTTTCAAGAAGGGTTTGTATTGTTATGAGTCTAGGTATCTATGCTTAAACCATTTTTCTTCGACATATAGAATTTTGGTAGCTCTTGAAATGGATCTAGGAGAAAGCTTGAAGTCTAAGCCTGGTAGATGAACACGTTTCCCTTGCAACTTTAAAGCAAATAGATGTGTCAAGGGAAGATAACTTTTCACCTCCTGAACCCTTTGAAAAAACTCCAAACATCCTACTTCATGAAAGTTAAAAAGCACTGAAGGATGGACATTTACTTCCTCAGTTGAAAAAGGTTCATACCTTTTTTGAGGGCCACTTTTGTTATCTTGCCTGGGAGGCATTTTTCTTTGGATACTCTTTGCTAGCTGACCAAGACAGACTGATTCAAATGGTCTCTGAAATAGTTTCCCAACACCACCCTTTTACTCCTTGTAAGTCACTGTGTTTATTTGATGCTAGAAAACAAGTATTTGTCAAATGAGAACCAAAATCACTTTAATCACTGTGTTTGAGCAAAAGGTTAAATAAGATATGTTTGTGGTTCTTTGTTGAAGAAATATCTCTTTTGTTTTGGCACAAAAATCCTCCCCTCAAGCACTGCCCCTTTGCTATTCACTGCCTTTAAAAAATTAAACAATACATCTTTCAAAATGATACAACATCTTGTAAAATTACTGTGTTAATCCTTGAAACTCATAGCAGGAACAATTTTGATTTGGAAAACAAGGTGTGTTTTGGGAATCTGCTATTGAAATTTCTCTTCAAACTAATTTAAAAGATTTTCAAAAAATTTTGTGTCTTTGATTATGGAGGTTGCACAGATTCTTCAATGTCTCATAACACAAAAGAAAACTCTATTAAACTGATCAAGCCTTTTCCCCAATCACTGTGCTGATCTTTGATATTAGCAAACAAGGTGTGCTTTTGGAAAACACTGTGATAACATACTTCTTCAAGTTGGTTTGAAACCCTTCAAACAAACTCTGTTTTTCCTTCTAGTAACTGTGGGTAGTCTTAGCTATTTTATAGCATAAAATAACTCTTTCACACTGGCATATTTAACCATCCTTTCTTCCACTATTTCTCTTCTTTACTATTCATAGTAAAAAAGACTTCTTTCAATTTGATAAAAAAAAACTTATCTCCTAGTCACTGTTTTTTCTCTGAGTTTAACAAACATGGTGCTATTTTGAAAACACTGTTAATATACCCCTTTTTAACCCAAAAATTTATCAAGGAGTGAAGAAATACCTTGAATATAAGTTCATGGAACTTGTTGGTCGTTGGAGCAGCTTTCAAAAGAGTTTTTGGAAGTATGGTGGATGAGCGACCCGTTTGTAGTAGAAGGCGTTGCACAGAGGAGGTTGTTGGGTCGTTTTCGGGTGCACGGTGATAGCAGGCACAGGTGTGCCACATGCAGCTACAGGCATGTCGTGTTGTAGTGTAGTTTCTTTTTTTGGACACTCATAGGCGCATCGCGCACATCTACAGGCGCGCCGCGCAAAGTATTGAGCACCAAAAACCTTGAAAAATGCCCGAAAATGCTTCCTTTTTCAATGAGCAGGCTAAGGAATGTTTGCTTCATGTTTTGAAATTGCTAATGGGCATTTTTAAACGATCTCTTCCCTCCTTTGAAAATCGAAAAAGCTCAAATACCTTTGCAGCTAATTTGGAAGGGTTTTGATGCCTTTTGAAAAGTTTTTTTGTCATATAAAAACATAAATCACTGCCCTCAATATTATATCACTTTTAAAATACAATAAAGACCCATCTTCTTAACTGTCCTCTTTGTATGCATATGCAGAGGCTATTGTTGAAGACTGAGGCTATTCTGTCCTTCAAAAGGAAAATTGCTTAAGAACCATATCAAAGACTGCTGATGCATCCTTTGCCACTGTATGTTTTCTATGTGGAAGAGGTTTTCAACATGATGAATTTTTATTTGTATTAACCATGATTTATCAACTGTTATTGCCAATAAAACCCTTTAAAACATAGTTTTATATCTTTTCCATACATTAGTTGTTTCACTCTTTTGGAGCAAGTGGTGTAAACAATTTTTTTTGAGTCATTTAAAACACCTGTTAGTTTCTTTCTCTTTGAATGAAGCTATATCTCTGCTCCTGACCCTCTGCTTTTAAATGAAGGAGGTCCTTATCATGTTCCTAACCATCTGCTTTTAAATGAAGGAGGTTAACATAATATTTCCAAACCATCTACTCTTTATACTGGAGGAGGTTTTTAACATGTCACCCAACCATCTGCTCTTGCTTGGAGGAGGTTAACATAGTCATGAAATTTCATCCATTCCTCAAACTGTGTCATCTTTCTTTGTAATACATATCTTTGCTTGGTATATCACAATAAGTAATAAAGTGAAAATTTGACAATATGCTATAAGAGGCATGTTATGAGATATGTATCCTGTTGTTAGAATATCCTTGTGAATATTTTAAACCAGGAGCCACATGAATTGTATTTGTAGAGTATCTGCTTGCTAGTCATTACTTACTAACCTTTCTTGATTATGTTTGCAAAGGTTTATTGAATTTTCTCTCTGACTAGTATTCTTATCCCAAGCTCAAGACAACATAAGAAGCAGTTGTCTTCTTATGTTCAATTTGATAATGTCTTATGGAATACTTGTACATCTTTGCTTATGAAAGATACACTGAAACACTATAGATCAACATTAATCAGTTTTTCTTTTGAAACATGTACTCCTGCTTTATTTTCATTGCATCTCTCCATCTGCTTAATGATGGAAAATTTCTTCAACATGAGAGACTTATTTGGATTTGTCTCTTTGCTCTTGTCTGGATACTGTTTTTCATTCAATTTGCACCTTGCAGAGATGCAAAAAATATGACTTTGAACCTTGGAAAGCTCCTTTGGTGTCTTATGGAGATTTTTCCCAATCTTAAGTATATTCTTTTAGACTGTGCACATGCTTATCTCTTTCTGCATTAGATCTTTGCAGAATTTCTTCTGGACTGAGACAACAAGACCTCTTAGTGGCATGACCTATGGGTGTATCAAGATTTGTTTTTGTAGATCAAGCGCTAATTCAGGGTTGGATGGTATTGAACAAAGGATTCTGGCTCAGGATGTTTTTGCCAAGGAAGGGATTCTCTAAAGCGCCACTACCTAACTTAGGGGAGATCTTGACAGATTTTGAGTATTTTCTTTGGGTAGGATTAGATCTCTAAATGGCATATGACCAGGTATAGGGTTGCAGAATTTTTATCAATAGTTGGATAATGAATGACTTGTGAATGAGGGTAAATGATAGCAGATAACCTTTAGTTATGACAACTCATGGACATGATTATATGATTGAAACTAGATAGGACCTGACAACTAGGTTTTTTCTCATCATAAGCTAACTGGAAAAAGGTAGGAGGACAAAAATTGTTTAGGGGTGTTTTCTAGATGAAAGATATGACCAATTGAAGATTAGCTTCTAGAAAACTTGGCTTAAGAAACTAGTCATCATCACCAGGTTAAAAATACTGATGATTAACAACTTGTAACACCATACCACATATACACAACACAACATGTACAACATGTACACAACACCACATGTACATAGCACCACCTACATAACGTGTACACAACACCACATGCACACAACACCACATGTACATCATGTACATATCACCACATGCACACAACACCACATGTACAATATGCACACAACACCACATATACATAGCACCACACATCCACATGCCCACGACACCATATGTACACAACACCACATATCCAACATGCACATGGCACCACATGTACACAACATCGCCCATACAACATGTACATAACACCATATGTACATAGCACCGCATATTCATGTACATAATGCCATATGTACATAGTACCATATATGCAACATGCACACACCACTATCTATACATAGTACGACATATGCAACATGGACACGCACTATACACAACATGCAGACAACACCATAGGTACAACATGTACAACATATACACAACAGTAGTATTTCACATCCAAAAACCACACTGTCTCTACCAAGCAACCTTGCTTCTTGTATCTTTCCACTATCCATGCTTATACCAACATGTTGTAGATCACACTGCTTTCATTCCAATGATGTATGCCTCAACATTACCTACAATAGCATAAACATAGATATATTATAATAACATAATATCCACTCATACCCACATGATACTAACCTCATTGATCTATCAGGGCTACTCTTCCCACTTGATTCCTCGTAGCCAAGAATCTCTCCATGCCATTCACCTGCATAAGCAATAATTCCTCCACAAAAATGATCCCTGACAACACTTCTAGACAACAACATACATACATACATATATACATATAAAAATTAGCATAAAATAATCATGATCCCTGACAACCTTATCAGACAACGACATACATACATATATATACATATATACACATTAGCATAATCATGATATCATAAGGCCTAGGTTAAGATAACTTCCTTTATTCGTGCAACACATGAAAAACATTGAGAATAATAGTTCCCAACATAGCCAAGGAATCTGATATCTCAAATCCATTCACTTTACCTTTCATGGTTACCTTCCTCATGACTGACCTGTCGCCATCCATTTATCCCAATGGGCCCAACCAATCCAACCGACTGTCATATTATTACCTTTAGCTACCTTTTACTCATGCAGAGGGATTCATTCGGCTCTCCCCGAGCTCCACTAAATTTCCTCTTTTCCCAACCAATTCCCAAGACCGTCAAAACATAAAATACAAGAACAAGAAACAACTGAGAAGAAACCATGAAAAAATAATAAAAATACGACACCACAACCAAAGTGGTATGGCCATGCACTAAACATAAACAAAACCACAATCAAGCACAATAAATAAAAAAATACGAAATGCACAAGACTAGCAACAAACACCATGACTCAATCCCCATGGGTTCCTAATGCTTCAAAGGTAAATATCAACTTGATCATTCTTTAGATTTCATGGTAGTATATTTTCCATGCAATCCCCTGCATCATACTTCCATAAACACATAAATGTTAGTGCATAAATAATATAATAACACACTAGTTACCTTATTTTGTTAAGAGAAGCACACGACCTTATAACTGAACACATACATATATTATCTCTCAAGGGACTCCAATTCCCTTGACGAATTGAGCCATAACTAGAAACCAGCTAATATACCTGTCAAATACATTTACATGACTCTAACACTGTATATCCATATAATTTAAAATGAAATCAAGATTAAGAAGACTTCTTGTATGCAAAGCACTTATTTGTTTGGGATTGTGGTTTCCAAACATAGCCAAAGGAATTCTCAACCAATTCCCTTATTTTAACTTTTTCCTTGTTGCAATTGAGTCTTATTATACAGCATCACATGATTCACCTAGTTTTTAGTTATATAAACAAATAAATTGCTACCTGGTCATGCTAATACCAAGCATGTTCCCCTGCAACTCCTCACACATGTCAGTCGCATGTTCCAAGATCAAGACATTATATCATTTAATTTGAAATAAACATTCACAAAGACTAAAATCCATGTCATAATCAAATAAGATACTAAAGTAAAAATACTGCAATTAACACCCACTTACACTCAAGTACATATCAGCTGTCTCAACACATATTACATCAGTACAACCGTCTTAAAACAATATAATTTCTTCATACAATATTATAGATACAATCTCATATCATTCAACTAGGCAAACATTCAAACATTAGATAGATGACATAATAGACACCAAACACTCAAACACAAAATAAATGACATAATAAAACATTTAATCACCAAGTAGATGACATAAGCAAACTCATACCAAATAGGCGACATAATCAAACTCATACCTCAATGTATCTCAAGGGAGGATATCTTGTTTGCACAAGAAATATATATTAGCACGATAAGAATTCACAACATATCAACCCAAACATAATTAAGGTCATGATATCCATAATAATAACTATCTAACATGTTCACATCATAAATTCATAAATAATTGTCATTCATGCATAACAATCACATATGCACAATCAATCTAGATTATTATGACAGAATATCACAAGCATATTGAGTCATACATGAATGTCATAACCCTAACCATCCACATAGAAAAATCCAAATTATCATGATATATATGACATCAATATCCTAAGTAAAATGACCATAACCATCAGGCATACGACCAAAATTCATATAACAACAAGTTACTATCCTTGATCGATAATAGACATAGATACATATGATCACACTGATTAACTAACATCTATCATACATGTAACCGAAAAAAACATATAATGACATATATGTACACAACCCTAATGATTATAACAATCATTAACCAACATACTTGGATGCCAAACATACAATAAATGTATGAAGATTTTATCTTACCCCAAAATCTAGCATTGCAACCTCGCTCTGATGATATGCATCTCCTGCTCTATTTCGGCCAATAAATAAACATCATAACATACCAATAAAATCATAATGAAATATCCTTCATACCAAAACCTCATGCATGAAAACCTTAACCATGATATCCATGCATAGCAACATGCATTCATCCCATTCGGTCCAAGTGTTGAACCACGCTTTGATACCACCCTCTAACATGCCTCCTCCAATATTTACCCACTTTCACCAGCTTAACCGGGTAAACATGACATGAGAGTCACTATGATTAGACTCAAACTCGTATATGAACCTAAGGAAATGGAGTCAAAAACTTAAGACCCTACCGACTTCCCTTAGGTGCCACAGGACGTCCAGGAGCAACCCAACACCTCTAGGTGCCCAACCCCTGAGTTAACTTAGTCTTTCAATGAAATAAACCCCCAATCACTCCCATGAAAAGGCCTCCATGTGACTGGAACCCTCTAGTTTCTCCCACAAGCCTATAAGGGAGAGACTGTAACCTTTTTTAGCTAATTCTATGCTAGATACTGCGAGATTTAAGCCATTTTTTCAAGGCTAGTCTCCAAACTAATTACCAGAACTTGATGAGACTTTCCAAGAAAATAAATGACACCAAGGCAAAGCCCCTCACACAAAAATGTATTAAGGACTTGAACTAACCAAGCCTAACCATGAAAAAAATTCTATCAAACACATGATGGACATGAAATCTATAGGTCATGAATGCATATATGAACATAGGGTTTTGAAACTTATTTGAGGTTTACCAAGAGGGACTAATTCCTTCTCACAATAGCTGCCATAATACCAATTATGTCATGCATTCATTAACCAATCATTTATCAACCAAACATGATAAGAGAGATAACTTAGATCTTTCATAAAACCATGCTTATAACCAACATATAACCAAATAAATAACAACGAGAGAACAACCATTAAAACCACATAATAATAAGTATATTTACTCATTAAAAGCTAGAGAAAATTAGCTCTTATTGTTATAGCATCATTCAACACCCCTGTAGACTTGATGCACCGAGCTATGGCCTTTGGCAACCCTTCCCTTCAGACTTGGTCATTTTACTAAAAAACAATATTTTAAATTCCATACGTGACTCCACCCTTCAAAAGCGCGTACACACATGGGTCCATCTATACCTAACCCGCGTATATAATTTGAAATATGAAAAAAATATAAAATCCCTATTATTTGGGTGGGGTTTACTAACTTAAACCGGAAGCCCACCTACAGGAACCCGTGGCATAATTGTATCCCAACTGAAACAAATATTTTGGGGTGGTATAAATACACCTCATGTGAAGGCCTAAGGGGAGAGATATAGGATATTGATATTATAGGTAATTGGACCTTGATCAAGTCTGATTTTTCCCTGTGCCTCCTACACTCCCTGCTATAGAAAACCCTTGTTTCCTCATAGAGATGTTCATCTCCTTTACATGAAATCTATTTGTATGCATTTGAAAGAGGATTGTTGAGGCTTGGGGTGGACGGATCTAGAGGAAGTTTTTGCTTGGAACCATGTTCAAAGCAGGTTATAAATTTCCACAGTGATTTGCAGTTATCAATAAAGAAGCTCTGTCCTATTCTTTAACGTTATGATCTTTATGCTTTAACTCATGTTATGATCTAATTATGTATGATTTCATGCTTTATATACTTATGCATATATCATATAACATTCATATATTGAACATGCTTTAAACTACTGCTCGTATATATGCTTTTCTAGAATATGTTGCAAGTTTTGAAACATTGGAGGAAGTAGAGGGTTTGAACCCTGCGAGAACACCTTCAAACGTAGGACCTACGGGTACTCTCTCTTCATCCCACTTTAGTAGTTTATGCATTATGACTGCTTGTTTTCTTGCTTCTTGTTAGTATATTCCCTTCGATCTGTTGGGGTTTCCAACCCATACCCTAGGGTGTTTTATCTTGTAACAGAATTGGCGACTCCACTGGGGACTACAATCTTGTATTTCCTTGTTTGGGTTATTTCTGTTTTGATTTGGGCCTTCTTGTTTGATTTCTTTATTTTTCCAATACCTTTGATTTGTTTTCAATCTGGGCAAAAAATATAATATTTTATATCAGGCCTAAACTTTTATTTTTCTTTAATGGCCTATTTATACACGGCTTTTTCTTTCACATAGTCATGTACACACAAGCTTTTCTCCAAAGAAACACACGTATATGTGGGTTTCCTTGAGTACAACCACATATATACGCAGGTATGTCACTGCTAAGTCACGTATGTTTGGTTTTGAATGAATTTTTCAGATTTTGACTCCAGTAAATGGTTTTGCCTAATTTTTATTGTTTCTGTTAAGTCATTGTTTGTCTCGAAGAGTCTTGCTTCTTGTAGATTTTCAATTTCCCATCTCTCTTTGTGGAAAGACCTAGTCAACCTAGGGTTTGCCTTTTGGTAAAATGTTGATTTTTGGGTTTGGGTTCAAGGCTTCTTGGTGGAGTTCTTGGCTATTATGAGTTTTTGGGATAGGGAATTGGTGTCAATCTGCTTATAACCCATCATTTACATCACTTTGCCTTGCTTTCTTGAAAGTTTACCCTTTTGTATTTTTCTTGGTTTTTGAGAAAGTACTCCTTGCAATCCTGAAAAGTTTTCTTGTGTTATTAAAATATTTCTTTCTTGTTGGAGTTTTTATGTTGCTGTTCATATTAGTTTGTTTGAGTTTGTAGCCTCTTTTCACTTTAAGTCTTATCATCTCAATGATTTCTATGGCTTGCGAAATTTGAGGTTCTTTATGCTTGAATTTGATATTGAAGTCTTTGGTAGTTTTTGTTTTCTCAAGGACTCTGTTTTCCCTTGAAAAGAAAAAATATTTAAACATATTTTTGCTGCCTTTATTTTTCATTTGGTTTTGTTTTTGGTATTATTTTTATTTTTGAGAGTGTTAAGTCTTTTCATTAGGTTGAATTTTCTTGATTTTGGGCGAATTTTTGTTTGAATTTGTTCCTCCCTTTTGTCAAGTTTTGGCCTCTTGATTTCTTTTAGAAACAAATTTTCTTCTTTAATAATAGTCCTTAGAATCTTGCATTCAGAATATTTAGTTTTAATTATGATAGTTTGCAATGTAATAACTTTAGTATTTTTGGTATATTTTGAGTGTGTGAGTGTGTGTTTTCAAAATAAAAGAATTTTTTTTCTTAGTTTTTTCATAAAAGTTTTATTAGAAATATCTTTCATCGAAGAAAAATGGTTGCATATTCATGTAGCCAGGTTTTATATTGGTTTCTTCTTGCATCATATAACATCACAAATTGCACTTCCATTTTACCCTTGAATCTAAAACAACCATTAAAATCAAGCACTAAAATTAAAATGAACTATAATTTTTTGATTTGTCATATATACATCGAATATTCTAGGTCATTCAGGGCCTTGGAATAGGTGTGTGGAGAGTTAACTCTCCAAGGCCACTCTGAATTTAAACACATGAGTTGATTAAAAGAGTGAAATCCAGTGTCGTTAAGTTCTCTGGGAAATCTCTTCTCATACATGAGTTAAGCATGAGGGTGAGTGAAGGAAGGGAAGAGAGATACCCACTCTCATACTTGTTGGATCCTGGCCAAATACTGTTCCACCTTGCTTCCGATACAAACTGGCGACCTTAGTTTCCATTATTAGGTATCACATACGTGACTGTGGGGGGGGGGGATACCTGTGGTACCTGAGGCAGATGTTGTATCACTCTCATTAATACTTTTGGAGGTTGCCCTTGCGAAGCTCGGGTAATTGCACCAACAAAGGATTTTCTCTAGAGGTCAACGTAACTATTTCTGTTACCTTCACTAGTAGGCCTGGGGCATGATTACCCCAGACTATTTTCGGAAGGTCCTTACATTCACTTTCTTGTATTTTGGTGTCCAGTATTAATCACCCAAAGCAGAAATAATCGAAAGTAGTTTGATTGGTTGTATCTTTAGGAAAATTTCAATGACTGCTCTTTCCTACTAGATTACCATAACTTTATAATATTTTTGAGTCTTTACATGTTCTCTTAATAATTAAAAGTGGCTAATCGATCAGTTCATCGGTCCAGGAGGCTTCGTGGGCTCTCACCTACGAGTGCTGAGATTTCTTCTAGAAGGTAAAGGAGAAATTATGCTGGTGATTTTCAATCAGTGGCAACAAACACATCAGAGATTGATCCTTCGCTTGGGGCTATTGTGTCACAGGGTGGGCCTAGTGTAAGTCATGATTTGGATAGGAACACTCTAGTCCTTTCTAGGGTTCTCTTCAATTCAGAAGATGAGGTTGAGGTTGGAGAGATTCTTGAGTCCCCCATGACTCCTTCTTCATCCCTTTCTCCCAATTTTCTAGACATTGTATTATGCGTTGGGACCTCGACTCACAGGCTAGAAAGCCCTACTTTTTCTCCTTCTTTTCTTTCGATGGCCACTGTTGGGAGCACAAATTCAGCTATGGGTACTACTAGTATGCATACTCCTCTTTCACTTGAAGGAGGAGCTACAATTTCTGCATCCACTATCACACCTAGTACTGTAGTATTTGGCTCTATATCCATTCCATCTTCGAGTGGGGGCACCAAAGTTTTTTCTTCCCACACTGGTTCCTTTCCTTTTGGGATGCCTTCTAGTGCAATTCCTTTGGTTCCTTTAACTGTTTCATCTATGTTTTCCACAATAATGAATTCTATGGAAAGTGGTTCAACATCCTTTTAGGGTTTTCATTTTGGAAGTGGTCATATACCCCATTCTGACCCTTCTTTGAACATAGGATCATTGCCTTTCTCTGCTCAGGGTCAAGGTTTTAATCCTTTTCAAGGAGGTCAAGGATGTACTAACCCTGTTTCTAATGGTTTAGGAGTCGAGAATCAATATTTTTTTGGTCAACAAGGGAATATGCATTTCTCCTCCATAGGAACCTCTCAGGTTTTTTCTCCTTTTGACAATGCGTGGAACCTGTACCAAGGGCTCTCCTATCCTTTTAATAATTCTATTGAGAGAATTTTTCCTGGTTTTGGAAACCCTTCGACAGGAGGTGGCCATCCTTTGAATAATTCTCAACCACAAGGTTTTCCTTATGGTTTAGTTTCTTCTACGAACAATCCATGGCAACTTGGTGCCTCTGCAAATCCAAGATATTATTTTCTTAACGTTGGGAATCCTACTCATGGTGGGTGGAGTTATTAAGCTTATCCATGCTTACCATTCCTGACAACTCTAAATTTTCTATATCTTTCAAAATTAACAAATGATTCGATCTGATATTATACGGCTTGGCCTTCTGTCCCCACCAAACTTCCATCGGATATTCCAAATTTCGAAGGGAATTCTGGAGAGGATCTAGCTGACCATGTAAAAAAATTCCGTTTATGGTGTTCATCCAACTCCCTTATTGACGATTCAATCAGGTTGAGATTTTTCCAACGCACCTTAACTAGAAATGCTGCAAATTGGTATATAAAGCTTAGTGGGGATACCTTTGATTCATATGGTGAATTGGCTACTATGTTTTTGAACCATTTTTAGTTGCTTGTCCGATATGATGTTGGAACTGAGCTATTGGCTAGTTTCCAACAAGATAAGGCAACTCCCATTTCTGACCATATTCAGGAATGGAGAAGAAGGAAGAGGCTCATTAATTCCTATATTACTAATGAATTCCTTATTGAATGGTTTTTACAATCTTTACAACTAGAGATTTCTAAGGATGTGTCACTCTCCATAGTGTTCACTAAAGAACATGTTATCTTTAGAGCCCAACAACTAGAAATTATATATTCTCAATATGGAATTCACTATAAGATTTTTCTTGATACTCCTTAATCCAAGATCGATTTAGCCAAACCAAACCCTAGTTCCCATGTTGAAATGTTAGTTAGATCGATTGATAATAGCAAGGCTAACTTGCTAAGTAAATTGTAGCAATAATATTTACAAACTGCCTCTTTGATTTAGGCATTGCCGTCAGTGCCTATGCCTTCTCAACCGTTAACTATTAATGTTGTCCAATATTTGAACCCCAAAGGAGATCAAAAATCTGATGGGAAGAAAAAGGGGCTTGGTAAGAATAAATATCAAGATGAGAAGGGAAATGAAAAAAAACCAAGTAATAATGTTAGGGAGGATAAAAATGAGTAAAAAAAGCGAGTTAAGTTTCCTAGCAAATTATGCAATGGAGATCATTTAACTAATATTTTCCCTAAGATTCAAGATGCTCAACGCTTGTTATCACAACAAGGTTCTTCTAGCTCCCAGACTATTTTGACTAATCCTTTTCCCCAAGGGCAAAAAATTCTTGCTCGCGCGAATGCTAATACTAGAACCCCCACAGGGGGAAACCAAGAAGGGGAAAATCCATAGAATGTGTACATGATGAGATCTCATGTTGATGTTTCTACAATATTACATGATTATGGTGAACCAGAATCCTCTAAAGCTAAGGCTGCTTCTGATGTTCCAGAGCCGCTCCATATTGAGAGGCCTGTAGTTGAGCCTATACCTCAGATGCCAAAAGGATCTACAAAATGTTCAACTATCAATCATAATGCCAAGGCTGCCCATAAACACTCCATTGTTGAATATCCGACTTAAAGTCCTTGTGCGATGTTTACGTTAGAGGTACTCCAGTCGTGCCCATCATAAAGGAGTGTGCTTTTCACTACCATCAGGGCAATAGATCTGAGAAAATATCTTATTGTTTCATTTTACATGTCAAATATTAAGAAGAGACTCCCCCATCACATGGATTTCCAAATTAAATCTACATATTGAAAAATGAATATCTTTCGAACTTAGTTGATGAGGGATCTTCCACATGTGTCATGTCGATTGCATGTTGGAAAGCTATTAGATATCCTCAAGTTGTTCCTTCACCTACTCTCTTAACTACATTTGATGGTCATTCTCATAGGCTGCATGGAATTGTTCCAGACTTTCCCAAATGTGTTGGGGGCAAGGAGGTCAATATCGAGGTGGAAATAGTTGATGCTAATTTGGACTATAATATTTTATTAGGATGCAATTGGATTTATGAAATGGATGGCATTGTCTCATCATTATTTCACATCCTATGCTTTCCCCAGAAAGGGATAATTGTTACTATTAATTAGATGGCTTATTCTCCAAAATAATATGGTGCATATTCTAATTCTACCGTTCCCTTGGTGAAGAATGCTAAGCCGCCCGTAAAGAATTTAGGATTCAGAATGTATTCCTCGTTGATGGGTACTTTTGATATTCCTTCTCCTACCGCTCAAATCAATGCCATTTCATCATCCAATTCCCCTTCTCGAAGAGAGTTCTTCAGAATTCATTATTTTTCGGATCCTTGGGCCTTACCCTCCTCTACAACCTCATTAGAAGAAGGGTAAGAAGGTGGAATGGCATATCCCATGTCTGCAGTTGAAATTGCATTCGATTCATACTTAACACTATAGATTCCGATCCTACTCCTCTTTCACTAGAGGATTTGGATGGAGATGTGGCTTCGAACTGGACTCTTGACTCTAATTCCTCTAGGGACTGCCTTGATACTATTTAACCATTTGAGGAGCCAATCCTAGAATAAATGAAAAACATAGAAAGACCATGGGATGACTTGCATCATCGGTCATATTTTCTCCCAGACTTGCATCAAGTTGAATCAAGTTTGTTTAGTTATTCATCAACTAGTGATGTTTACATAATCTCAATTGCTTTGGATCCAACACAGATTTCTGTGGAAGGTAACATGTCTATCATTTCAAAAACTATTCCAGTGAACAATTCCATGGATCCCAATATAATTGAAAATGTTTTCGTCGATGTCCAATGCTCCCTTGAATAAATTCAAACTTATACCGATCTTTTAAAAGAGTTTTGCAATGTGTTTGCTTGGTATTATGAGGAAATGCCTAGAATTTATCCATCAATAGTCCAACATGAGATTAATAATTATGAAAATGCTAAGCCTATAAAAAGCTTCAGCTGATAAGCCCTAGGAAAGCGTCAACTATCAAATCCGAGGTTGAGAAGTTGCTTAAGGCGGGTTTCATATACCCCATTTCATTAACTAAGTGGGTTTCGAATCTAGTCCCGGTTGATAAAAAACAAGGAACAATCCACATATGCATACAATTTAGGGATTTAAATAAGGCTTGTCCAAAAGATAATTTCCCCACGCATTTTATTGATCATATTATTGATGAATGTGCGAGAAATGAGATTTTCTCCTTCATGGACAGCTTCTCGGGATATAATCAAATTACTATCCATCTTGAAGATCAGCATAAGACAAATTTTATCTTCCCCTGGGGTACTTTTGCATACAAAAATATGCCTTTTGGCCTTAAAAATGCTGGAGCGACTTTTTAGCGGGTCATGTCCTATGGTTTCCATGATAGAAAACATATCATCAAAGCTTATTTGGATGACCTAGCTACTTTTTCTCGAAAGAGAATTGATCATCCTCACCATCTTTGTTTGATATTTGAGTGATGTTGTTATTATTATAAATGTGTTTTTGCTGTCACATCCGATCGTTTATTTGGATTCATAGTATCTACTAAAGGGATTCACGTAGATCCTTTTAAGGTTGAGGCAATACTTCAATTGCCTCTTCTATCTACCATCTGTCAAATTCAGAGTCCCCAAGGAAAAGCCAATTTCTTGAGAACATTTATCGTAAATTATGCTGAGGTTATGTTGAAGCCTCGAAAATCGTTGCTTCAAACATTGGGGGAAAACCACTCGGTCTGGACCTTAGGACAACTCCTTTTCCATTTGGTGTGGTGGCTCCGACTGGATTTATAGGACCAGTTTCCTAATAATAAATGGATTGGTGATGGGGTATTTTTGCAAGTGAATAATGGAACTAACTAAGTGAGCTAATCTGTCTAACTTAATCTATGACTTTCAAATAATTATAAAACTTAACCCGAGTATTAAATATGAATGCGACTTAAAGATTGTTTTGATTAACAAATAACCATGAAAATGTATTATTTATTTAAAAGAAAGATGCAGTATCATATAATGATAACTCTTTTTAAGAAATTAAACAGAGTTATAATAACACAACGCATTCATAAATTTATATCGTTTACACACACTATGAAAGATGACATCCCTCTATCTTCAGAAATGATATGATAAAGAAATATTTGAGAAACAAGTATATATAAGAGATAGCAAATTTTAATGAGAATATTTCATCACATAAAGAAAATAAAATGAAATCGATAGAAATACCAGATACATTTGATATATTCATGATGCAATTTGATATTCTGATCCTGCGCTTTAACTTAGAAGAATATTCAAGGTACAAAAATGCAACTCTCAAAAATAATTCACCATGAAATCACAGGAATCTTGCACTTTAACTTAGAACAATCTTCAAGGTACAAAAATGCAACTCTAAAAAATAATTTACCATGAAATCACAAGATATGATCCTTTATAAAAATAAGATATTCAAGGAGTACAGAAATGTATTGTCCAAGCCCAAAATATTACAAATTCAGGACCCTTTTCTAAATGCTTGAAAGGGGTTTAAATAGGAAATTCAGAAAACAAATTAACTACAACTTATGCTAGAAATGAACATAGGAGATCCAATAATAGACTTGTGATATCCAATAAAATAGATTCATTGAATTTCTTCAATCCCTAATGTGCTAAGCTAGCATATTTTAAGCATATCTTTAACTTCGGTTGGATGACTCAACCTCGAATGCAACTGACTGGTGTATGTGGCATCGAATAGCTCTGGGATGATGTAACTGATGGCATTAGAAAGGCATTTGATTGCCATCTGCTGACTGTGTGGTTTGATCAAATATGTCCATAGGACATCCCATGTAATTTCCTGTATTTTGCTGATCTTTTGATTCTTGTTGATTAATTCCTGCTTCCACCTAGTATCAATTTCTTTTACCCTTGGCAACTTTCCTGGAGTACAATCTGAAATTAAATTAGCTGCATATAGACTATAATTAACCAATTGTGTAAGATTGTTCATTATGGCTCTTGCCCTTGATGTAGCACGTTCTTATTTAATCAGCTGTGATTCCCATTCAACAAAAAAAATTTCTTTATGCCTTTCTTTGATCCTAGGAAGATTTGCACTCTTTCCTTGTTCTGAGTCCTGCCATGAAATAAATTTTGAAATCTTTTCATTTGCATTTTCAAATTCTATTCTTATGTTGCCTGCTTCATCGATGAGGGATAATGTTATTTCACATAGAGTTTCAGCTTGTGAAATTTGTTGACACAGATCATCCAACTGCTGAGACAATAGCTTGTTTCCAGAGTTTCTTTTTTAAATTGGTCAATTTTAGGGTAATCCTTGAATTTATCCAATCTTGCTTGCAATATTTTACCTTGCTCTTCTTTGGAAGTTTTCTCTTTTTGCAGCAAGGTCTGTAATTTGGATACCTCTTGAGACAACTGTTGTTGTTTATTCAAAGCTTGCTGATAAAGCTTCTTCTTTTCAATACTCAGTTGTTCTTCCAATTGTTTGGCTCTGAGTCTTTCTTCTTCCAACTGCTGCTCCAACTGCAATATATTTTGTTGATCACCTGTTATTTTCTCCTCTAGAAATGCTATCTGTAATTATTTTTGCTTTATCATTTGAGTGACTTCAGTAGCTTTATATATAGTGGCTGCACTATAGGCACCTGCATATTGTGATAGTTTGGTAATATCCTCTGAAGGATTTACCTCAATGTTCTTCCAAACAACATTCATTAACTCAACTTGTGAAGTTGCAAGTGGTCCTTGATCAATCCTCCTTCTCTTTCTTTGTTTTCTGACAATAGCCCTATGCTTAGGGCTGTAAAAGATATCCAGAGGAGGTATGTCTTCAACTCTCAACACAATTTCTTTAGATGGAGTTTCAGGAATGATCTCAATATCCTGATTGTTCAGATTATCAACTTGAGGATTGTTTTGTTCTCCTATTTGCTGAGAGAATTGTTCATACTGTTGTAGAAAATGGGGAGTAATAATCACTTCAGTAGAATTTCCCTCTTTCTGTGAGGTCTTTTCTCTTTCAAGTTGATCATCGAGCTTATTACCTTTATTTTCTTTTTCAGACTGCACATCAGGCTTGCTACCTGTATTTTCCTTCTTTGACTGCACATCAATTTTTCTGGTTGTCACTTCTTTCTCTATTTTGCTGGCTATATCTTCCTTTTTCTTTTGTTCTATCTCAATACTTTCATTTTATTGTAAAGGAATCCTCACATGGTCAAGGGGAAATTTAAGTAATCTCTGGCTTCTGAACTGCATAAAATTATTCATATTTTTGGCTTGAAACTTAGATTTAGCTAGATCATAAACTTGGGAAAATTTCTCAATTGAGACAAATAAATCATCAAAGTCATCAGGCTCATACTCAAACTTAGCAATTTGGACTAAAGTTGTGAAATCAAAAGCCACTTTATTTGGATCATATTGTTTTCCTGGAACGGTTGCAAGCTTAAGATCTCGTATCTTAAGGACTTCTTTTTCAGCATGATTAAAATCATTAAGGGTATAGGTTCCACAATGAAAAGGAAAGGTAGGCCACATCAATTTTTTTGAATTATTTAAATACCTGGACATCCCTCTTTTTGTCAATTGGTAAGAGATATCTTGAGCTAAAATTTTGTCAGGGACATATAGAGGTAAGACATGAGGCTCTACAATGCTTCCAAATATTCTAATATAGGTGAAATTCTCTTCACCGAACTAATTTCCGATTTGGGATAAGTCAATTTTTGCCTTATCAGAGAGCCGAGGAGGAGGTTGGTTGAAAATGGTCTGGTAAATAGGCAACATATAGCCATGGAAAATTATGTATACATGGTTCTTGAAATGGGCTTTCCACAAATACTTATGGTAGATGTGTATAGGGATAGGATCTTGAGGAGTCCATTTCCAACCCAGAATAGGAAATTAGGAATTAAAACACAAGGCATTTAAAATATAAGCACATAAATGAAATGGGGTAAAATTTCCAGTATGTTTATTTCTTCTATAATCCAGAATCTTATTTTCTATTTTTTTGGATAAAATAACTGACCAATCCATAAAAACAGAACTTACAACGACCTCAATTAGGGGTACCATTTGAATAGAAAACGTTGCCGAATTATTACTCCCAAAAAGTTTGCACATAATTGCAACAATGTAGCAATATGGAGGTGCGAGAGACTCTACAGAATACATACCTGAGGCATCGTGCTTATGTTTGTCTGGATCTTGTCTCCATTCTCTAATTGGGTCTGATTCGATTTCATTGCTTGAGGTGAAATCTTCTATGAAGGCTTTGTCGTAGGTCTTTTGAGGATTTTGCAGATGGTACATTGCTTTGATGTCTTCTACTCTAAAGGGCCCAAACATATTTCCCCTAGCTATTATGAATGTTCTGTTTGAGATGGTGGTGTTTTCTATCACCCATCATATTATATCATAATATGGGAATACACATGCCCGAGCTGCAACTCTATGAAGAAAAGAATTTGCGAGTTCTTTAAGGGGATTATCGTCTGAATTTGATTCTTCATCTGGCACTGCTGCCTTTACCTCTGTGACTTTAGGGTATTCTTTTTCAAGAAAATTATATATTTCTTCCCAGGAAAGCTTCCCGAGACCCTGGCACGTAGTATCTGTAACTAGCTTTATCTTGGCTGGCTTTTCTTTTGGCATTGTGGTAATGGTAGCAACTTTTGAGGCCGCAGTAGTTCTTGATTTCTTAAGCTTTTTAGACATCTTCTTCGTCCGGTATCATTTCACTAGTTCGGAAAAAAAAAGGGTTGGATGTTCTATAGCTCTGAAAATGAGAGAAACCTTTTAGACGCGGGAAGAAATGAAGTTAGGAGAAAAACTATGCGAAAAGACTTTTATTAATGATCCCAAATTGATTAACCATATATTAAAAATGAATGCCTTAAAGAAAAGTCACATTCACGCATTGATATGAGAATCAATTACCATAATTCGTTTGATTTTTCAATTAATGATGCTCGTATAATCAAATATCGGCGATATTGAAATGTTAATGTAAAAATTTTCCTTTGAATTTTTTGATTGCGATTAATAAATAATATATGTGTAGCGCAAACAACGATAAATAAAGACTGAATATTCATCGCATCAGAGGTTTTGAAAGGGAATCAAATGATATCTCATATTTTCCACCGAATTGCGATTGCAATGATAGTATATTGCATCGGATATTTCGAAAGGAATTGAGTTGTACATGATTTTTGCTAGAATGCGATTGCAATGATGGTGGGGTCCATCGCATCGGAGTTTTATAAACAAGTAAATGTGATGTTGCTTCTTCGGAATGTGATTTGCAATAAATCGTATCGCATCGGAGTTTATTAAATGGATCCGAATGAAAGATAACCTTTTCAAAATATGATTACAATAAGTTACATCGCATCGGAGTTTTACAAAGGAAATATGACAACTCGAGACTTTACTGATTTGCGGTTGCGATTTACTTTATCGCATCGGTCTTTTTAACATGAAATTTTATGCTTTGTGCCGATGCAATATAAGACTTAAGTTCAATCGGATCGGAAAAATTCAATATCACATTTTTTTATATGCACTTTTGGTATGCAATATGCGATACATGCTTTTCTAAACAATGCATTTTTTATTGTTTTATTTTAAAATAATCAGATTTCTTCAAAGTCTTTTATTTTTATCTCAAAAGAAAGGGGACCTATTTCTAAACAAATTTTATTCTAAAATTAATAAATGGGGAGGGTTTTTGTACCGTACAACAATTGGCGATTCACTGGAATAAACAGTTATCTCTGAAAAAATAAAATGAACATCATATCTTAAGTAAGTAAAAAGTTTTAAAGATGATGAAAACTATCCTAGAGAAATTTAAATAAAATCTAACTTTGAAAAAAGAATAAAAATCACTTACAATCTCTTTTTGATTCCTCAAAAATAAAACATTCTTTGGTTTTATCAAACTTTGATTGGTTAATAAGGATAAAGTAGGGGGCCTCTCCGCATTTAGATTTGTGATTTACTCTCATTGTCATAGGTAGTGCCTCTGCTGCCTGCAAACGTTCATAGTCTCGATAGGGTTACCTTTTAACCATCAATCATTCATTGTCCCATCCATATAAGAGCATGACTCTTTAAAAGATAAATTCATAAGATATACCATCTTGTGTTTTTTCTCTTTTATTTTAATTTAAAAGCCATTGTTCTAGTTTGGTAGCCAGTTAATAACAATTCCACTCACTAGTTGTAACTGAAATGAACAAACTGGCTCGTGATTAGACCCCTTGTCTTATGATTATAAGCCATTACCCTGTTTTGGTATGCAGTGGTGGTAATGTCAGTTCAATTATTTCTTATGATCATGGTAAGCAGGCTCGTGATGAGACCTCTTATCTTTTATTTTTAGATCGACCATTTTTTAGAATTACATCCTAAAAAATCACAACCTTAATGGATGGGGTGAAATGATATTCTCCTTAAGAGTCAATGGATGACAATTTTGTAGAGTTTTAAGTGCCAAAATTGGAAAATTCTTTACTTTTTATAGATAACCTTTCTCTGCTTAACAAAATTATAATGATTTACAATATTTTCAAAGTTTCAGAAGATTTTGAAAATGTTTAAATAGATTTTCAAAGTTTAATATTTTATTTTCATTATCCAAAAGTGTAATAATTTCCTTAAAGATTCTTATTTACATAAATAAGTATTTATAATATTTTTTTAAAGATATTTTCAAATAGTAAAAAGTCAATTAAAGATTATTAACAACCTTATTTGTAAATAAACACACTTTCGTAATGGAATATGTACAATTAAGAAGGGGTTACTTTCTTAGGAAAATATTTTTTTCAAGACAAGCCCATTCACAGGAAGGGATTCTCTCTTTCCTGTTAAATTTTTCAATATGAACATTGATGAGCCTATCTTTTCAACAATCTAAAATGGTCCAAGCCACATTTTTTGAAATTTGGTATGCTTACCCTTGTCTTCATGTGCTTTGTCCCATTTCAGAACAAGATCACCAATTTGTAAAGTTTTGGATCCGGTAGAATTTGAATCAAAAGAATATTTTATGAGTTTTTGATGTTTGGCATGAATACTTTTTGCTTTCTTTCTATCTTCTTCTAATTTAAGAATTTTATCAAATCTCAATTGAATAGATGATGAAGGATTCTCTTCAAGGAATAGAACTAGGGCTAAAGATGGAAATATTAGGTTTGATGGTATTACAACTTCTTTTCTATAGACTAGATTAAAAGGTGAAGTACCTATTGAAACCTTATGTGTGATGCGATCAACCCATAATGCAGAAATTAAATATTTATGCCAGTTCTTTTGACTTTGATCAATTGTTTTTTTGATGATTTTGATAAGATTTTTATTTGTTGATTCAACTAAACCATTACCTTGTGGATAATAATTTGCTGAATATTTCAATTTGAAACCTCTTTTGATTGCAAATTCCATTATACTATTTCCAGAAAAATAAGATGCATTGTCAAAAACAAGAGTGTTAGGTACACCAAACCTGGTAATGATGAATTGATCAATGAATTCAATGATTGCATCAGAATTGGCTACCTTTAAAGGAATTGCTTCTACCCACTTTGTAAAGTAATCCATTGTTGTAAGGATGTATCTGTGTTGCTTGGAAGAATGTGGAACAATTTCTCCAATAATATCAAGTCCTCATTGTTCAAATGGTTGCTCAATATTTACTGGTTGTAAAGGAAAGGCAGGTTTCTTTTGTCTTCCACTAGTAGTTTGAAAAGTCTCGCATTTCCTTACATAGTCATGTGCATCTTTGAACAAGGTAGGCCAATAGTAACCGGCATGGATTATTTTGTGGGCTGTAGTGTCTCCTCCAAAATGTCCACCTGTTGGTCCATCATGTAATTCCTGCAAAACCTTATGTGCTTCAGTTTTTTCAAGACATCTTAATAGAATGGAATCATAATTTTTTCTAAATAACACATCATCAATGATTTCTAATTGTTTG
Source organism: Pinus albicaulis (assembly GCA_034641835.2). Classification (NCBI taxonomy): domain Eukaryota; kingdom Viridiplantae; phylum Streptophyta; class Pinopsida; order Pinales; family Pinaceae; genus Pinus; species Pinus albicaulis. The sequence continues at coordinate 783,096,102 of CM076575.1, read as the reverse complement.
GATTTTAATCTTAAAGCACACTTGTTTTTATAGCTGAGATTAGAAGGAGCATACCCATTTTTAAAATAAAAGATCAGATTAGCATATTGAGATTCAGAATCTATAATACTTATCTGATTTACTTGAACAATATTATCTTGATCTTGATGTTCTGGTATGTTGGAAGCTCCTGTTAACAATATGCAAAAACCTTGTCCTCTAATAATTTTAGCTGGCTTAATATCAATATCATACTCTTGTAGAGCTGTTACCCAATTAGCTCTCTTTTCTCCTACTTCCTTTTGTATTAACAATTGTCTCACTGCAGAGAATTGGACAATAATCTTTGTATGTGTTTTTAGGAGAAAAGGTCTAAATTTTTTGATTGATTTAAATACAACAAAGGCTTGTTTTTCTACATTAGAGTAGTTAATTTCAACTCCTTGCAGATTTGAGCTAAAGAAAGAGATTGGTGCTTCCTTTTGTTGATCATTGGGTTGTGTCAAAATAGCAGCATAGGATGTTTCAATAGCCAAAGTATACAGAATAAAATGTTTAGAAAAATCAGGAGTATTCAATGTAGGTGCATTAATGATTGCCTGTTTGATTAAATCAAAGGTTTTTTTTTCTTTATGTAACCATTTGAAAACTGAATTTTTCTTAATCATATTCTACAAAGGTAAAACTATTTGAGAAAAATCAAGAATAAATCTCTTGACAAAATTGATCTGTCCCAAAAAGGATTGCATGGATTTCTTGTTATGTGGTAAAGAAATATTAGAAATTTCTTTTACTCTATCAGGATCAATATATATGCCATATTTAGACACAACAAATCCTAGGAGTTTTCCTTCATTGAGAGCAAAGAAGGATTTCTTTGGATTTAAAGAAATGCCAAATCTTCTACATCGTTCAAATATCTGTTTCAAATCATGCAGATGATTAGCTCTTTTCTTTGAAAATGTTATGTCATCAAGATAAATAACAACTGATCTATTAATCAAACCCTTGAATGCTGTATCCATGGCTCTCTAGAAAGTAGCTCCTGCATTTATCAAACCAAAAGGCATATTTTGATAGGCATAAGTTCCCCATTTGGTTCTGAAAGTAGTTTTCAGCCTATCATCTGGATGTACCAATATTTTTTTATAGCCTGAAAAACCATCAAGAAAAGACATGAGTTCAGAACCAGCTACCTTTTGAAGTATTTGTTCCATCCTTGGCAATGGGAAGTTATCCTTTTGACATGCCTTATTCAAATTTCTAAAATCAATACAGATTTTGATATCTCCATTCTTCTTCCTTATAGGAACCATGTTTGAGACCCAACTAGAATGTCTTACAGGAAAAATAATTTTTTCCTTCAAAAGTTTGTTCAATTCTGACTTGATTTGTCCTTCCAGATTGGGATGAATTTTTCTTAACTTCTGTTGCACTGGCTTTACTTCGGAAAGCATTGGAATAGTATGTTGGATAACAAAAGTATCATAAGTTTTCAAATCATCATAATTCCAAGCAAAGACATTTTTGTACTTATTTATAAGTCTGATGAAAGCTTTCCTTTCAACTCGAGTCCTAAATTAACATTTTCTGGTTTAGACTCAGTACCAAGATTTACTAATTCAAACTTCAAAGTAGAAATTTGAAGTTTGGCATTGGTAACCTTTTTGAATCTATCTTTGATATCATATATATCTTCAAGTTTAACCACAGACCTAGGAATAGGATTTTCATTGTCTTTTGATGTGTTTTGAAGATCATGATCACTTTCATCAATTATTTGGTCATCAAAAGATTTTTATGAAGTCAAGAAAGTTAAGATATCTTCATCATGATAAAATACTCTCCAATTGGTGACATTATCAGGTACAGAAGGTCGAAAGATTAATTCAACTGAGAATCTGTTTGGACTATAATCCTCGGCTGGGAGAAGCTTGGAAGCGACATTAGCTAATAAATTAGCTACTGAATTTTGAATTATAGGGATAGAAGAGATGTTGAATGCTAAGAATTGAGTGTTGAGATCTTGAACAAGGGATTTATAATGTTTAAGATGATCTGAAAGACAATGGATAGTGTTTCTTACTTGTCTGATAACAATTTCGGAATCACCACACACTTTTAGGTATTTAACATTCAACCCTATTGCTTTATAAAGCCTTTGTATCAAGGCTTCATATTCAGCAGTGTTATTTGTACACTCAAATTCTAATCTACATGAGAGCATAATTTTCTCCTCATCTGGATCAACTAAAATGCATCCTTCTCCTGCACCATCATTGGATTTTGATCCATCAAAATACAAAAACCAAAATAAATACTTATCTACAGGTTTATCTACAGATTGATCAGAAACATTAAAAATTCTTAAAGAATCAGTTTGTGAAAAATTTTCAATTTGCGGAATAAAAGTATTTACAGAAAAAGGTGATTGCGGTGCTGTGAAATTTCCAAGAAATGATTAAGCAGAATAGCCTCCGAGAATGTTTCTATTAAAAGATATAGGTTCATTTTCTTGTTCAAATTCTGTTATAGTATGCATCATGTGTTTTTCTCACTCAACCTTGATTTGATTTGGTTTCCTTTTGTGAGGAAGCCACATGTGAGACTAATCAGTGGCGATGTAACCATTAAGCTTTGCAGACCAATCCCTGCTCAATACTAATCCATAAAACTCATGAATATCTGTAATTAGTATATCAATTCTCTGGACTATCCTGGGATCAGAGGCTAACCTAATGGTGACTGAATTAATTTCTTCCACAACTTGCACTTTAGTCCGATCTAATTGAACAATATGAACTACAGATTTTTGGGGTTCGATGTTTAATTTTGAGTAGACTAAAGTAGGCATTATGTTAAATGATGCTCATGAATATATCAAGCAGTTATGCAAATTATTGCTATAGATTTCATAAGTCAAAAGAAAAGGAGGTGTCTGAGAATTTTATCTTTCTCCAATAAGAACGGTATCAGTAGCATCCACTTTATCTGGTGGCTTACCTGATCCTTTGGCTGCTTTGGCAACAACACCACTTGGTAGAGGAGAAACAGGTGTTGCATTTAATTCTTTCAATAAAAAATTCTTTTGATGCTTAAGTTTTCTAAGTTCATGTAGAGAGATATTCGCTTTGGTTTTCTTCATGTCTTCAACAATGTTATAATCCATAGGATATGATACCACCAGAGTCTTAAATGTTGTTGTAGGAGGATTAGAAGATGATGGTTGATTTTGAGTTGGAAAAGAGGAGGTTTTATTTATAGGGGATTTGTCTTTAGTAGTCGAAGTTGAACTTTTCTTCTTGGGAAATGTTTGGACAGGCTCTGCTGTAGATTTACTTCTTGTACTTAATGGCATGGATTCTTGTTCTTTTTCACTGTCTAAATTAGGAAGAATGAAAGCCCACATCCCATGTAATTAAGCTATTTCTTCTTCTTCTTCTGATAATGGAGGTGTATCTTCTTCTAGATCTGACTCTGCATTGGATATTGAATTGGGTGGTTTGGATTCAGTTTTCTGATTCCTTTTGAAGTTACTAAAATATCTATTGGTGGAAGTTTTTGCTATTTGTTTTTTGATTTCGACCATTTCATTGGACAAATTTTTCAGAACTTTCTATAAGCCTTCCATGTCATAAGTATCCCTAGGTGTTTTCTTCTTTGAATCATCCTTAAAACTAACTTTTTTGGATTTTCTTTCCTCATTAGCATTCTTTTTATCCAAAGAAATGATTCGTCGTTCTACTGTAATTGCTTCTTTCATATTTTTAGCTAAAGTAGGTTTAGCAGCTCTATCTACAAAAATGGCTATATTTGAAGGCAAAGCTATTATATACCATTCACTTCGGACTTGCTCACTAGGTTTTGAGGTTGTAGGAATTTTATTCAAAAGTTTGTTGAATCGAGAATTAAAATATTTAATGGGTTCTTTGGATTCTGCTCTCAAATTGGAGAGATAGTTAATTAGAGTTGCTATTGATCTATCATCTCCAAATTTTGTTAAGAAATGTTCCTGGAAAATATCCCAACTTGTAATATATCCCGATGGTAATGAAAAATACCAGGATCCTGCTGCCCCTTGTAAAGTATAAGGGAATAACCTAACTACAACATCTTCATGTTGTACTGCATTTAAATTTACAGACAACATAAAGTTATTAATGTGTTCTTCTGCATGTATACCGAGGTCAAGACTAAATTTTGGCAGCCATTTTTTCAGGAGGATCTGGAAAATCATGCAAAGGTGTAGGCATTTCAACAGCTCCTGGATTAGTCCATGGTCTTTGTGCCATTGTTGTGATAACGGTTGAGGGACTTGAAGAGACAACTGGTGTTTGAGTAGAGGTTGTTGTAATAGCTGCACTCTTCTGGGTTTGAGTTTGGGAAGAAGATGAGTGAGTTTGTGATGAAGAAATAATATCACTACCTGATTCCGACGATGTTTTTCTGGTTTTAACTCGACTAGGTAAAGGAAATTCCTTTGGAGGAATACTAAGTTTTTCACTTTGTGACCTAGTAAGAGGTTTTGAAGATATGAATTGTGACGTAACACTACCTTTGGATAATTTAGACTCTTCTAATGATAATGAGAACCCTTGGAGTTTATGAACTAAAGCTTGTATTTCAGGGGACTCAGGAGGTTGATTGTCTAACAGATCTAAAGCTTTGGTAGTGGGTGTATTGATGTTCTTCTCAATTTCTTCCCTAGAGATTTGAGATGTAGAGGAAATTGAAGAAGGTGATGAGGGTGAATTTCTCTTGGAATGGCCTGTAGACATATCTTAGGCCCTCCTTCTAGTGCCAAAAATGTTGAAGCCTTGAAAATTGTTGCTTCAAACATTGGGGGAAAACCACCCGATTCGGACCTTAGGACACCTCCTTTTCCATTTGGTGTGGTGACTCCGATTGGATTTATAGGACCATTTTACTAATAATAAATGGATTGGTGATGGGGTATTTGTGCAAGTGAATAAAGGAACTAACTAACTGAGCTAATCTGTCTAACTTAATCTCTGACTTGCAAATAATTCTAAAACTTAACCCGGGTATTAAATATGAATACAACTTAAAGATTGTTTCTATTAACAAATGACCATGAAAATGTATTATTTACTTAAAATAAAGATGCATTATCATATAATGATAACTTTGTTTAAGAAATTAAACAGAGTTATAATAGCACATCGCATTCATAAATTTATATCATTTACACACACTATGAAAGATGATATCCCTCTATCTTCAGAAATGATATGATAAAGAAGTATTTGAGAAACAAGTATATATAAGCGATAACAAATTTTAATGAGAATATTTCATCACATAAATAAAATAAAACGAAATCGATAGAAACACCAGATACATTTGATATCTTCTTGATGTAATTTGATATTTTGATCCTGCGCTTTAACTTAGAAGAATATTCAAGGTACAGAAATGAAACTCTCAAAAATAATTCACGATGAAATCACAGGAATCTTGCGCTTTAACTTAGAAAAATATTCAAGGTACAGAAATGAAACTCTCAAAAATAATTCACCATGAAATCACAAGATATGATCCTTTATAAAAATAGATAGTCTAGGAGTACAAAAATGTATTGTCCAAGCCCAAAATATTACAAATTCAAGACCCTTTTCTAAATTCTTGAAAGGGGTTTAAATAGGAAATTCGGAAAACAAATTAACTACAACTTATGCTAGAAATGATCATAGGAGATCCGAGAATAGACTTGCGATATCCAATAAAACAGATTCATTGAATTTCTTCAATCCCTAATGTGCTACGCTGGCATATTTTTAGCATATCTTTAACTTCAGTTGGATGACTCAGCCTCGAATGCAACTGACTGGTGTATGTGGCATCAGATAGCTCTGGGATGATGTAATTGATGGCATTAGAAAGGAATTTGATTGCCATCTGCTGACTGTGTGGTTTGATCAAATATGTCCATAGGACATCCGATGTAATTTCCTGTATTTTGCTTATCTTCTGATTCTTGTTGATTAATTCTTGCTTCCACCTAGTATCAGTTTCTTTTACCCTTGGCAGCTTTCCTGGAGTATAATATGAAATTAAATTAGCTGCATATAGACTATCATTAACTAATTGTGTCAGATTTTTCATTACGGTTCTTGCCCTTGATGTAGCACATTCTTCTTTAATCAGCTGTGATTCCCATTCAGAAAACACAATTTCTTTATGCCTTTCTTCGATCCTTGGAAGATTTGCACTCTTTCCTTGTTCTGAGTCCTGCCATGAAATAAAATCTTAAATCTTTTCATCTACATTTTCAAATTCTATTCTTATGTTGCCTGCTTCATCGATGAGGGATAATGTTATTTCACATAGAGTTTCAGCTTGTGCAATTTGTTGACATAGATCATCCAACTGCTAAGACAATAGCTTACTTGTTTCCAGAGTTTCTGTTTTAAATTGGTCAATTTTAGGATAATCCTTGAATTTATCCAATCTTGCTTGCAATATTTTACCTTGCTCTTCTTTGGTATTTTCTCATTTTGTAGCAAGGTCTATAATTTGGATACCTCTTGAGACAACTATTGTTGTTTATTCAAAGCTTGCAGATCAAGCTTCTTCTTTTCAATACTCATTTTTTCTTCCAATTGTTTGGCTCTGAATCTTTCTTCTTCCAACTGCTGCTCCAACTGCAATATCTTTTGTTGATCACCTGTTGTTTTCTCCTCTAGCAATGCTATCTGTAAGTCTTTTTGCTTTATCATTTGAGTGACTTCAGTAGCTTTATCTATAATGGCTGCACTATAGGCACCTACATATTGTGATAATTTGGTAAGATCCTCTTAAGGATTTACCTTAGTGTTCTTCCAAACAACATTCATTAACTCAACTTGTGAAGTTGCACGTGGTCCTTGATCAATCCTCCTTCTCTTTCTTTGCTTTCTAACAACAATCCTATGCTTAGGGCTATAAAAGATATCAAGAGTAGGTATGTCTTCAACTCTCAGCACAATTTCTTTAGATGGATTTTCAGGAATGATCTCAATATCCTGATTGTTCAGATTATCAACTTGAGGATTTTTTTGTTCTCCTATTTGCTGAGCAAATTGTTCATACTGTTGTAGAAAATGGGGAGTAATAATCACTTCAGCAGAATTTCCCTCTTTCTGTGAGGTATTTTCTCTTTCAAGTTGATCATCGGGCTTATTACCTGTATTTTATTTTTCAGACTGCACATCAGGCTTGCTACTTGTATTTTCCTTCTTTGACTGCACATCAATTTTTTTGGTTGTCACTTCTTTCTCTATTTTGCTGGTTGTATCTTCCTTTTTCTTTTGTTCTATTTGAATACTTTCATTTGCTTGTAAAGGAATCCTCAGCTGGTCAAGGGGAAGTTTAAGTAATCTCTGGCTTCTGAACTGCATAAACTTATTCATATTTTAAGCTTGAAACTTAGATTTAGCTAGATCATAAACTTGGGAAAATTTCTCAATTGAGACAAATAAATCATCAAAGTCATCAGGCTCATGCTCAAACTTAGGAATTTGGACTAAAGTTGTGAAATAAAAAGCCACTTTATTTGGATCATATTGTTTTCCTGGAATGGTTGCAAGCTTAATATCTCGTATCTTAAGGAATTCTTTTTCAGCATGCTTAAAATCATTAAGGGTATAGGTTCCATAATGAAAAGGAAAGGTAGGCCACATCAATTTTTTGGAATTCTTTAAACACCTAGACATCCCTCTTTCTGTCAACTGGTAAGAGATCTCTTGAGCTAAAAGTTTGTCAGGGACATATAGAGGTAAGACATGAGGCTCTACAATGCTTCCAAATATTCTAATATAGGTGAAATTATCTTCACCGAACTAATTTCTGATTTGGGATAAGTCAAGTTTTACCTTATCATAGAGCCGAGGAGGAGGTTGGTTGAAAATGGTCTGGTAAATAAGCAACATATAGCCATGGAAAATTCTGTATACATGGTTCTTGAAATGGGCTTTCCACAAATAATTATGGTAGATGTGTATAGGGATAGGATCTTGAGGAGTCCATTTCCAACCCAGAATAGGAAATTTAGAATTAAAACACAAGGCATCTAAAATATAAGCACATAAATGAAATGGGGGAAAAATTTCAGTATGTTTATTTCTTCTATAATACATAATATTATTTACTATTTTGTCAGATAAAATAACTGACCAATCCATAACAACAGAACCTACAGTGGCCTCAATCAGTGGTACCATTTGAATAGAAAACCTTACCTAACTATTACTCCCAAAAAGTCTGCACATCATTGCAGCAGTGTAGCAATATGGAGGTGCGAGAGACTCTACAGAATACATACCTGAGGCATCATGCTTATGTTTGTTTGGAGCTTGTCTCTATTCTCTAATTGAGTCTGATTTGATTTCATTGCTTGAGGTGAAATCTTCTATGAAGGCTTTGTTGTAGGTCTTTTGAGGATTTGGCAGATGGTACATTGCTTTGATGTCTTCTGCTCTAAAGGGCCCAAAAATCTTTCCCCGAGATGTTACAAATGTTCTTTTTGTGATGGTGGTGTTGTATATCACCCATCGTATTATATCATAATATGGGAATACACTTTCCCGAGCTGCAACTCTATGAAGAAAAGAATTTGCGAGTTCTTTAAGGGGATTATCGTCTGAATCTGATTCTTCATCTAGCACTGTTACCTTTACCTCTGTGACTGTAGGGTCTTATTTTTCAAGAAAATTATAGACTTCTTCCCAGGAAAGCTTCCCGAGACCCTAGCACGTAGTATCTGTAACTAGCTTTATCTTGGCTGGTTTTTCTTTTGGCATTGTGGTAATGGTAGCAGCTTTTGAGGCGGAAGCAGTTCTTGATTTCTTAAGCTTCTTAGACATCTTCTTCGTCTGGTATCGTTTCACTAGTTCGAAAAACAAAAGGGTTGGATGTTATATAGCTCTGCAAATGAGAGAAACCTTTTAGACGCGGGAAGAAATGAAGTTAGGAGAACAACTATGCGAAAATAATTTTATTAATGATCCAAAATTGCTTAACCACGTATTAAAAATGAATGCCCTAAAGAAAATTCACATTCACACATTGATATGAGAATCAATTACCACAATTCATTTTATTTTTCAATTAATGATGCTTGTACAATCGGAGATCGACGATATTGAAATGTTAATGTAAAAATTTTCCTTTGAATTTTCCGATTGTGATAAATAAATAATATATGCGTAGCGCAAACAACGATAAATGAAGACTGACTATTCATCGCATCGGAGGTTTTGAAAGGGAATCAAATGATATCTCATATTTTACACCGATTTGCGATTGCGATGATAGTATATTGCATCGGATATTTCAAAAGGAATTGATTTGTACATGATTTTTGCTGGAATGCAATTGCAATGATGGTGGGGTCCATCACATCGGAGTTTTATAAACAAGTAAATGTGATGTTGCTTCTTCGTAATGCAATTTGTGATAAATCTTATTGCATCGGAGTTTATTAAATGGATCCGAATGAAAGATAACCTTTTCAAAATATGATCGCAATAAGTTACATCGCATCAGAGTTTTACAAAGGAAATATGACAACTTGAGACTTTACCGATTTGTGATTGCGATTTACTTTATCGCATCGGTCTTTTTAACATGAAATTTTATGCTTTGTGCCGATGCGATATAAGACTTAAGTTCAATCGGATCGGAAAAATTCAATGTCACATTTGTTTATATGCACTTGTGGTATGTGATATGCGATACATGCTTTTCTAAACAATGAATTTTTTATTATTTTATTTTAAAATAATCGGATTTCCTCAAAGTCTTTTATTGTTATCTAAAAAGAAAGGGGACCTATTTCTAAACGAATTTTATTCTAAAATTAATAAATGGGAAGGGTTTATGTACCATACAATAGGTTACAAAGGGATTTATGAGATTACTGAAGAAAGGAGTTCCATTTGTATGGGATGATTTCGCTCAACGCTTATTCGACGCTTTGAAAAAGGCATTGACCTTTGCTCCTTTATTAAGTCCACCCGATTATTGGAGGAATTTCCTCTTATATCTCGTTGCGGAAGAATCAACCTTAGGTATGGTTCTGGTTTAGGAAGATGATTATCTATGTGAGCACATGATTTATTATCTGAGCTGAGGCTTGATAGGTCCTAAACTACGATAGTCTCCTATAGAGAAATTAGCTTTGGCAAGTTTTCATGTTGTCCAATGACTTCGAAACTATATTCTACTTAGATTTTTTTTTTCTCTTGGTGGTTGTCAACCCATTTTAGTTTTTTCTCAATAGGCGAGTGATTGGGGGAAAATATAATAGATGGATTATTATTTTACAAGAATTTGATCTCAAGTTTTTGTCAGAAAAATCTAAGAAATATTTAGTATTTGTGGAATTTATCTCAGGGTTTCCTTGTGAAGAAGAAGTTGTTTATGAGGAATAATTCCTTAATGAGCATATTTTCCTTATTTATTCACAAGATCCTTGGTATGGAGATATCATAATATATCTTCAGACTTCGAAGTTTCCTCTCACTTTTTTTGAAGGATGAGCGAAGAAAATTGCGTCACTTAGCTAAAAGTTATGTTATTATCTGCGACACTTTATATCATCCCGAGTTTGATTCAATTCTTAGATGCTGCTTAACCCTAGAAGAAGCTGAGTCTGTGCTGAATGATTTCCACAATGGATATTTTGGTGGTCATCTATCTGGGCTTGCTACAACCCAAAAAATCTTGCGTGCAGACTATTTTTGGCCTTTGATTTTCAAAGATTGTGTTGAAGTGGTAAAAAAATGCCATCCTTGTCAGGTTTATATAGCTCTTCTTTTTCCTGTTATCACCATCGGTCCTTTCACAAAGTGGGGCATTGATTTTACAACTTGTAACCCGTCTTCAAAAAAGGATCAAATATATTATTGTAGCAGTGGACTACTTTACTAAGTGGGTCGAAGCTATGCCCACTTTTGCAAATGATGGTGAAACAAAAACCCTGTTTCTATTCAACCAAGTCATTTCTCATTTCGGTATTCCAAAGGAGATTGTCACTGACCATGGCAGTCATTTCCAGAATAAGATGATGGTTGAATTGGCTCTCAAATTGGGTTTCCAACAGGAGCATTCATCACCTTACTATCCTCAAGCCAATGGTCAGGTGGAAGTCATGAATAAATTCATGAAATTTATCTTACAAAGGACAATTAATAAGGCTCAATCCAATTGGCACATCATGTTATATCTTGCGCTTTGGTCATACTGGATGTCGATCAAGACTGCTACAGGATTCACTCCTTTTCAACTAGGTTATGGTTTGGAATCAATCTTCCCAATGGAATGTGAAATTCCTTATCCTAAATTAGTTGTATAACTTCTTCCAGACACTTCCAGTCTTGAAGAACGTCTCATTCATTTGGAATGTCTTGACGAGAAGCATCAGGATGCAACCATAATTAACAAAGCTCATAAAAAGAGAGTGAAAATTCAATATGATAATGCTATGCATCTTAGGGTTTTCTCTGAAGGTGACCTTGTCCTGGTCTATGACCAAGACAAATATGCCTTGGGGGTAGGCAAGTTCAAACCTTGTGGTATAATCCTTTAATCGTTAAAAATGTCTTGAATAAAGGAGCTTACGAATTGGTTGATTTTGATGGGAACGAGCTCGTGGAACCCAGAAATGGGCTCTATCTTAAGAAGTATTATTCCTAGGCTTATGCCTAGAATTTTCTTGGTCTTGTAGATATTGTATATATTTTTGCATATCTGTCTATAGGTTTCAGAGCGATATCGATATTTTTGATCTGCTTTGGCAGGTATCGATGGATTATTTGGTATATCTAGTTTTCTCCGATGGTGTTAGTCGACATACCCAGAATTTGGCTTCCGTGGCTTGGGTGATTTACTATCCATCTGGTTAGTTGTTAGTTTCAAGAGGCATATGTATCGACCCTTCTTCAAAAAATGTTTCCCAATATACTGTTGTTGTTAACTTACCATTTGAAGCAATATCTCTTGGTGTTGATTCATTAGTAGTGTAATTGGATTCACAACTAGTGGTGCCTCAGTTAAACAACATCTATCGTGTGAGAGATCCTTATTTATATTTCCAATTTCTGAGAGAGTTTATTACAAATATCATTTAATTTTATCACATTTATTCATATTCCACAATTATAAAACTCATTTTCTGGTTCCATAGCTAATCAAGCATTATATTGGAATATTAATCATTCATCACATTAAAATAAAAAATAATAAAAAATTATCTGTATATATGGTCGTCACATCATGAAATCGTCTATATATAGATAGAATTTACATGTCCAAAAAGTTATACAAAATCGGGACAAAATGTCCTACCAAATTACTTCCTACAAAATGTCCTACCAAAATGTCCATGAAAAAGATCAAGTCATATATAATCTATGTTTGCTGGCCCTGCCCTGGATGTGCATCTCAAAAGAATATGATGACATTAGCTACCCATCAGAAAATCCACACCCAATCTCATGGTACTCCCACCACGCATCTCTATATTTCCTCCGGTAGGTCCTCTACTACTGCCATAGGTACTTGTCAAGTCATACTCTCCAGGTTCCTCTGTACTGCATGGAGAAATATTTCGGTCTTGGAAGTGACATTCTCTATGTATCTTCCGCGATGCCTATGCCTAGGTAGACCCCCAGGTCTCACTGGTCCAACATCTATATCATGATCAAACAATTTTGTAAGAATTTTTGTCTCATAAAAAAGAATTTCAATTCACATTTTTGAAATCCAAAAATATAAAATAATATTAAAATCCTAAAAACAATTTTACCAATGGCACCCCATGCATCGTCAGGTGGAAGCACCAAATCTGGATCTGCTCAGAAATCCATGCCTGCATTTGGGTAGTCCTTGATATCAATGGCATTTTCTTCCCACCAAAGGAAAAAATCGTCATCGAATTTCATTCTAGGGACCTCACCACCCCCTAGTATCTTCATTAAATCAACCCACTTAGCTATCCATGGATATCTTGGGCTGCTAATGGTGGAAATAAATTTGGGTTGAAGTCTTCATATTCTCTCAAAGAAGAAAGCACAAATAATAGTATCATACCCAAAATGTTTTGTTTTAGTCTTCTTGATTGAAGTCAATTTCTTTTTCATATTGGTTAGAAGGGTTGTGCACCAGTCAAAAACCACTGCCAAACTCATTGTAACACGAGATATTGGTGTAATGAAGCTAACCCAGCTACCCTCACAATGGTAAAGAGGAGAATATTTAGGGGCAGTCTCTCCACATCCTTGATTGGGATCTATGACCCAACCTTCTTGGTGTTTTCAGGGAAGTAAATGCGAATATAATCATCCACATTAAGGCCTCCTCGGGGCTTTCCCTTGCAAGTTGACTGTCTATCCTCTCCCGGAAAGTCCAGTAATGAAGTATATGTATTATATTTCAATGTGGAAGGGCATCTGATCAATAATTTATGCATCTTCTTTCGGATCCCAGTAATTGACGAACATCTTCAACAATTTTGTTTTGGTTTTCATGTTTGGAATTTAAAAAAAATTTAATAATCCACACCCTCTTAGTGAATCCAGTGATAAAGGATCATTCATAACATCATTATATACTTCTTTTTTCTCTCTTTCCCTCCATATAATTGTCATCCTGCAAGTTCCAGCATTTTCATCCATAATTTTAGATCTTGGACAATGCATACGGGGGTTCCCTTCATACATAGTCGTGTATAGGGCTTCCTCATACATGAAATAATTATACTCAACCCACGTAAATGCAGAGTTAAATTTCAAAAATAAATTACCTATGGTCAAAATTCTTGAAAAACACTTTAAATGCATGGAATTTCATCAAAAAATCGAATTAGAAGATTAACTGGAAGATTGGTAGATGTTTCGACTTAGAAATTGGGTGGATTGGTTGCCAAGGTTGTGATCCAAATCTCTCTTGCACTCAATTGTATAAAACACAAATGAGGCTTGGTAAGTCAAAAGGTTATATTTATAGTTGAAATTTTAAAAAAAATTTGAAACCCACTTTTGCAAAGTTTATGTTTTTATTTTCACAAAATTTTATAAACTTTGTGACCTTTTGGCTTAGAGTGCCATGATAGGTTGTCTTTCAGGGTAAAATGAAGACTTTGAGATGATTTTCACCACTTCGATTCCATGATCAATGGCCCATCATGGCAGATATAATTTTCGTCACTGGCATATAGGTTAGAAAATATCACTTTTTCCCTTGCACTATGCATTCTAGCCTCCATACTATGATATGTTGCCATAGGGTCGACCCCATCGTGTTATGATTCTTAAACAATTTTCACTCGCCGAGCTATAAAATCATGACATAATGGTAGAGCCATCCTTTACATGGAATTCCTAGTTAGATCCTCACTAGCATATGTTTCCCATGCTGTAAAGATTGAGTAGGCTTGGGAGTCCTCTTTAGTCCTGCCATGAATTTGCAATGAAGCTTCATTCTCCTTCTTCTTTGCTATATTTATGGATTTATACCCTAGAGGCTTCTGTATGTTTAGTTTTATTGTTGCATTGGATGTTGACTATTTGTACCTTTTGGCCTTAAGCCGACTTCACTTGGACTCATGTATAAGCCACTTTTTGACTATGTCCTTATGAAAAATCAACCTTGCAATCACTTAGCCTTTGCGACTTGACACATTATGGCTGTGGAAAGAACATTCGTTTTAGTGTCATTAACCAGTTTAGTCACCTTACATCGAGCATAAGAATGTTCCAGTCCCAAGAACTAGCACAACTGTATTTGGACACTCGTTCTTTCCATTGTACCATAGGCATTATTTTATTCTTTTTCCTTATTTTAAATATGAAAAAGACAAAAAATTATATATTTCAAAAAGAGCAGGAACGTGACATTACTTCCATAATTGATGGAAGCAAGAGTCATTTGTGTCTCCCTTGAACAAAGCACTTGAAACAAGTCTTTCCTCCATCGGGATGGGTTTTTAGTTTGAATTAGGATAGCCATAACCTTGTCATTGAGTCAGTACTACTCTGGTTGGTTATCTCTTCCAATCACATGGAGAGTTTGGTTTTTCCTCCTACATAAAAAACTTATACAAAGTTATCATATGCTACCATACAGTCACATTTGAGTCGTGATTTTGTTCAAGGGAAGTAAACCTAATTCAACATTTATGCGGTGTCCCTTGAATCATTTTCAGTCAACCATACTCGGTCACTCAGAGTTATGTTTAGTATCACATCAGCTATTTGGTCCTTTGCTCGTGCTAGTTAAGAAGGTCTCCATTGACTTCTTCCTGGCAGGTCTGCTCTTATCTACTTCGATAAATTTCTCTCAGAGTAGGCCTAGAGTCGCACCCTGGCCCTATTTCCATCATTGATAGGTGACCTTGTGCTGAACATTGATCAATATCATGGGTCTTTGATTTAGTGGTTTCCCTTGTGTTCGACGTCAACTTTCATTATCATAAATTTGGATTCATGCAGTACCTTGGTTTCAATTTGACCATATTGGTGGATTCCTCGCCTTTGTGTCAGCTTTCATTATTAGTTGGTTTAGAGGTTTTTTATCGTGCGTTAGCCACATCTTGTGTATGCCTGAAACATGCTTCGGTATGGTTAATTTATATTTATTTGTTTGATCCCTTCCAAATTATTGGCCCACGGGTTACACTCATAATGGATTGATGTGGGATTTATTAATGTATTCCTTTCAAAAAATATTTTCCCATCGAATCCAACTCATTTGTATGGGAATAAGGTCTAAATTAATTTTTTAGTACCTTAGGGTTTGAAGTCATCAGTGGAAAACTCCTTCAATATCGACATTGAGAATACATCAATGTATCCTGATTGGTAGATTCTCTCAAGTGTTCAAATTCAACTCATTTATTCACACTTGTTAGATTGTAATGGGGTACCTTGACTCTCATCATCATTATTGGTGAGCTGTATCGCATTTGATTAATAGTATAAATCAATGATTGATAATCAAATGTTTTCTCACATGGTCGACTTCAGCTAATTCATTCCCATAGTGTAGGAATGTACCATGGAGGTTGGTGAAGACCTCAGGTTGTATCAACATTTTGTGGTTCACTTGTCAGCTCCTTCAGTTTTCTGCCAGTGACACCATCAACCTTATATGTTGCAGTTCATCACAACAACATCCTATGTGATATTGGGACATGGTCTTGATATGTGATTTTGCAGCTATGATCAGATGATCCACGATGTACTTCTCAGTTTTATTTGTACTTGTATGCATATTGGATCCGCTCTACACTTGATATGCGGACATGATTTACTGTCCCTGAGCATGGGTATGCCTGCCTCAGACATGAGATTTCTTTCTGATCTCTTCCACTGGTTTCTGGCAGGATGAAATATAGTGATCTCCTCCCAAGTCCTCGCATGATTATTTTGATACAATCAATACATTTCGACCATCATGTACCCCTTCTGATTCTAATATATTAAGGGGAATCTGTTATAGCATCATTCAACACCCTTGTAGACTAGATGCACTAAGCTATGGCGTTGGGCAAACATTTCCCTTCAGACTTGTTCATTTTACTAAAAAAAATTATTTTGAATTCCATACGCAACTCTGCCCCTTCAAAAAGCGCGTACACACACAGGTCCATCTATACCCAACTCGTGTATATAATTTGAAATATGAAAAAAAATATAAAATCCCTATTTTTTGGGAAGGGTTTACGGATTACAACGGAAGCCCACCTACAGGAGCCCATGGCCTAACTGTATCCCAACTGAAAAAAATGTTTTGGGGTGGTATAAATACACCTCATGGGAAGGCCTAAGGTGAGAGATATAGGATATTGATATTATAGGCAATTGGTCCCTGATCAAGTCTGAGTTTTCCCTGTGCCTCCTGCACTCCTAGCTATAGGAAACCCTTGTTTCCTCATAGAGATGTTCATCTTCGTTATATGACAACTATGTGTGTGCATTTGAAAGAGGATTTTTGAGGCTTGGGCTGGACGAATCCAAATGAAGGTTTCACTTGGAGCCATGGTCAAATTAGGTTGTATTCTTCCACATTTATTTGCAATTATTAATAAAGAAGCTTTGTCTTGTTCTTGAGCATTATAATCTTTATGCTTTAACTCATGTTATTATATAATTATGTATGATTTCATGGTTTATATCCTTATGCTTATATGATATAATATTCATATCTTGAACATGCTTTGAACTACTACTCCTATATATGCTTCTCTGGAATGTGTTGCAGGTTTTTAAGCATTGGAGGAAGCAAAGGGTCTGAACCCTGTGGGAACACCTTCAAACGTAGGACCTACGGTTACTCTCTCTTCATCCCACTTTAGTAGTTTATGCAATAAGACTAATTTTTTTCTTGCTTCTTTTTAGTAGATGCTCTTCGATTTGCTGGGGTTTCCAACCCAGGCCTCAGGGTTTTTTATCGCATGACTTATTAAACAAAAGAAAAATCCAACCAGGTTTGGGACTTCAATGCACAACTCGACCATATATTAGATGAAACAAATCTTTCTTTCAACAAATCACCCCTGTGCCATATTCCAAGCATGAATGTGGGATCTCATGGGATAAACCAATCCCTAAAAAACCAATGGAATCCAAATTTTAAACCACCTCCACCCTCACCATACTGCAATCTCACCTAAACTAGTGTCAATATCATAAAGCCAAATTTAGCTTGGATGCCTCAAAATTTCTTCTCCAATACCTCGAGTAATATTCCCATCTCCACCCTTAGGATTTATCTTGTATCCCACCATTACCGGTCAAGGGCTTCCTAGGCCTTTGGGAATTTTCCTGAGACCATCTCACCCAAATAAAAAATCTTCCAACAATATAAAGCTCAAACTGAGAAATATCCCAACACACCATGGCTATTCAGAAATGGCAAGGAAAGGCTAGAATCCACTTTCAAACCCAACAAAACCCATGCTAATGACGATGAAAGAAACAAATACCAAAATTCACATACCATGCATGTCAAAACCAACCAGGAAATCATACATGCAACTTGTTACCTACAAGTATTCTTGCTGAAGCTACTTGATCCAAGTTTTCCTTGCTTGATCCTTGCTTTCCTTTGCTTTCCTTGTCCTTCCTTTGCTTTCTTGCTTTCCTTATCCTCTTGGTGCTCTTCTACTCTATGAGATTAATCCAAAATTGAATTCACAAAAGGTCGTGAACTGATTCTCAGAAGAATTTTTATTATTAAGGCCTCTATTTTATTCATTTTCCATTATTTTCTTTCATTTTCCTCCTCACATGTAACCTATGACCTTTCATCTCCATTTTCTCCTATTTTCCTTTATTTTCATAAATAAGATTCCAATTAATGCCTCTTTTCCTTTTCAATGCCTTTGCCAATTTACCCTAGCCATAATAAACGGAAATGAACACCCACTAGGATGTTTTGCCCAAAATTCATCTTGGAATTAGTGTCCCTTGATCGTGGTCTTATTTTGCCTTTATTATCTTTTATTACATGTAATTTAACTCGGACTTGTTACAATGTGCACCGTAATCACTAGTAAGACTCATCGGTCACCGATGTATAGTAATAATATTTTCAAAGATAAACCATGTAACAATATCAACAATACAATCCTTAACAATTGTAGCTTCATCACACTGTGTTAAATAATCAGTAGCAGTGATAATGTAGTGGGCATGAGAGTGTCATGGAGGTAGATTGATGGGCCCCAAAAAATCAATGGCCCATTTCTCAAAGGCTTCAAGGGCTCGAACATGATGCAATGGAAGCTCATCTCGTTGCGATGGTTGCCCCACCCTTTGGCATACATCACATTTCTTACCATTCTCTTTAGCATATTTAAACAAGGAAGGCCACCAGTGTCCAGCTTGAATTTTTTTTTTTGGCGGTTTCTTTTCCTTCCATATGATCTCCCCCAACTCTAGAGTGACACTCCCATAAAAATTATTCCTTTTCATGGCCCAGAACACATCTGCACAATATGCGATCAAGCCCCATTTTGTATAACTTTCCTGCAATGAGTTGATAATTCAAATCATGCACCACCATGTGTCTCTTCTGAGTTGTAGTATAATCATCAGGGCACTTGCCAATCGCTAAAAAATTACAATAATCATTAGGTATTTATTCAATCCGTAATAATTTTGCATCTTGTAATTGGTTGTCAATTGATCCTCCTTCCTCACCAGACTAACCGAGAAAGATGATCTGTTCCTACATTAGATGATCCCGGTTTCACAATAAATTCAAATGTAAATTCATGAAATAACAGAAGCCACTTGAATATTATCCCTAAAACATGCTTATTAATGAGATATTTCAAAGCAGAGTGATAGGTAAAGAATTTAAAAGGCCCCCCAAGAAGATAATGCCTAGATTTTTGAAGTGAATACACCATAGAGAGAGCCTCTCTCCAAGTCAACATATATTTATTTTCAGCTATAAAGCACTTTATGCTAGAAAATTAAATGGGATAATCTAAGTTACCTTCTCCTGGTTGAGATAAAATGGTTCCTAAAGAAATTATAGAGGCATCTATATGCATGTGACATTCCTTATTCTAATCTGGATTTACAGGAATTGGAATACTTGCAAGTTTTTCCTTTAAAGTATCAGACATAATATCACATTCAACGGTCCATACAAAATTCTCTACTTTATTTAGCAAATTTTCCAAAGGTGTAGTGATGAAAGCATAGTTGCAGATAAAGTAATGATACTAGCCTGTGTGCCCCAAAGTTGATCATAACTGCTTAACACTAGTTGGTGGCGAAATATTCAAAATTTCAGCGAATTTAATAGGATCTACACAAAATACTTCCTTGCAAACAATATGACCAAGTAGAGTACCAAAGGGACCACAAAATATACATTTCTCCAAATTTAAAGAAATTTGCAATTGTTGACAATGGTCAAACATCACTCGCAAAAAACTAGAATGCTTTTTTAAAAAACTATATACTGTCCAATCATCTATGTATACTTCCAAAAATGAATGGATATAATCTTGGAAAGCTGTAATAACAATCCTTGAGAACACAATAGGAGCATTTTTGAGTCCAAATGGCATGACATGGTAGGCATAAGAACCCAATTCAATTATGAAAGTATTATTGTGCTTGTCCTCTTCCACAATGCGCATCTGGTGATAACCTGAAAATCCATCTGTAAAAGAATAAGTTTCATTTCCAAAAACATTATCCAATACTTCATCAATGACGGGAGTAGGGAAAAAATCATGAACACATGGTTTATTAAGGCTTCGATAGTCTACACAAACTCGAATTTCATTAGAATCCTTCTTATCCTAAAGTACAATAGGACCAACCCACTCAACTTCATTAACAAGAAAGATGAGACCCACAACAAGCATCTTATCTATCTCCTTCTTTACCTCTTCTTTTACTCTGGGATTTAATCTGTAAGGCCGATGTTTGACTGGTTGAGCATTCAGATTCAGGGCAATTTTCATGTCTCTTAAGTCTCCTTTCATTCCTTTAAACTCAGAAACAGATGGATGAAAAAGATCGTCGTACTCTTTTAATAGATCATTTTTTGTGTGTGGTTTGTTCATCTGAGTAATTACCAATAGAAGTTATCTTAGGATTTTCTTTAGTGCCAATGTTATGTTTCCACAAATTCAATGGCTTCAATTGAGGAGCATCCCATATGGGACCTTCCTTTATATTTTTCCCACATTCAAACTATTTGAAAATCAAATGCCTCAATTCTTCTAAATCATCATCATCGGGGTCTCGATTAACCTTACCACAAGAAAAAACTTCATGAAAGCATGATTAATATATGTGCTCAAAGAGATCCTGGCCATTATATTCCTGAACAGTCTTTCCTATAGGAAATATAACCCTTTTTATTGCTCTTATATCTCTTGCAATATTTTCATCCTCATCTAAAAAGTAGAAATCGTTGGAAAACTAGGCTATAATAAATTCTGATCCAACTGTTTGTCTTTTCATTTCCTCCTTGAAGTACTAAGCTTGTGGAAATGTTCCCAATGTATGGATAAATTGATGTACCCACATGTCTACATGAAGTCCCATTTAAGTCCACTTAGTTCTGCAAGTTTGAATGTGTTTTTATGGACTACTATATCCCTCATATATAAGAATTACAGCTGAATAATTATTTGAGGCACCAAAGCCACATAAAAAGGTAGATTTAATTGAATCCCAATTATAAAAATTACATCGATGGGCTCCCCACCACCTTGCTGGTGTTTCTTGAAGAGCAACATCGAATAAGGGGATATTTTGTGTTTCTTCAATCTTTTTATCAACTTCATTAATGAAATTAACAACAAAACCCATACCATTAAAAGTGGAAAAATCTCGTACCTTAGTGCCAATCCAACAAACACAACGAACAATTGCACACCGTCTAGAGTGAAACTCATGGTTTCCCTGCTTCCAATCATAAAATGCAATGTCCAAACCAACCCCGGTGCTTTGTATACTCCTCAAACTAATGGAACCATCTGTCGCAGGATTAATATAACATTCTCTTTTTCCTGCAGTGAGTTGATATATTTGGTCCAAAATATTAGTCTCTTCTCTGTCATCTACAGGTTGTAAATATTGGACCTTTATAAAGATTTAACGGTTTTATATTGCGAACTCCATCCACCTCAAAATTCATTCCATCCCGCTTGACATCAATGAAAACATAGTTATCAAAGGCCCAATCTATACCTAATATGGTTGGATATGGGTGGTTGTCCCACATATTATATATTACTTCAAAATCTACATATGTTTTTACCCCTGCAATGTCAACTTTGACATCCTCCTGGCGTTCAATTGGAAGAATACCATATTGTTTAGCCATACATAATTGAATTGGCCAAAACACCAATTTTGGTTTCCCTAGTGCTTCCCAAGTCTTCCTTGGCATGATATTGACATTATAACCAGTTGTAGCAGCTACAACCGCCCTCCAAAAAATTTCCTTTGCTTATATTTTGGATCCTAAACTTCTTTTCTCATGATCTTATCTTGCACTGCTATCAAGTATTCATGCTTTGATTGATGTTTATCCTTTACCTATGCTTTTGTTCACTTGATTTTCACTTAGTTATTTTTTCTAAGTGATAGGATGTTGAAGTTTGCAACAAGAAACAATGAAATTAGCAACCAGAAGCAAAATGACAACACCTACACTAGTGTGGGACCAGGAGGTCCAAGCAACACCTACATTAGGGTGGGACCAGGAGGTCCAAGTAGCACCTACACTAGGGTGGGACCAGGAGGTCCAAGAAGCAAATACACTAAGGTGGGACTAGGACGTCCAGGAAGCACCTACACTAGTGTGGGACCACATTTCCTAGCTATTACACCATTTTTTGGTCATCTAAACAATTGTTATTAGATGGACCCTGTAATATTCCTAATTTAATAGGGGAAATCTAGTGTATGGATCTCATAGGGGAAATATAGTGTATGGATCTCATATAGATCTATAATTTTGTACAATAATCTGTTATAGATATTATTTATAACCTAAAGCTGCTGTGTGCTTCAGAAAATAACGATGTTGGGGTTTTACAGTGAAATACAATTGTTGTAGCACCTCTTAAAGAGGGTTTTTCTTCATTAAAGTCTTCATTATTTCTCTTCTATTGCATGAGTAACATTATGGGTCTGATTTAATGATTTATATATCATGTTTCATGTATCACCTTCATAAAATCATGCTTCCTGAGTTTCAGTAAATTCTTCATATTCAAAGTCATGGGGATTGGGTGTTTTTCTTCACTAGTCGGGAAGGAGGAACTG
Organism: Pinus albicaulis; assembly: GCA_034641835.2. NCBI lineage: Eukaryota > Viridiplantae > Streptophyta > Pinopsida > Pinales > Pinaceae > Pinus > Pinus albicaulis. The sequence goes on along the minus strand of CM076575.1, from coordinate 783,073,312 downwards.
TTTAATATAGAAAATATTATTATTTTTTGCTGAAATTCGACATGGGAGTCCCTAATAACCGTAGCTATCAGATACAACCATTTTACCACCTTATTTTTATGTAGATATATGATTATACTTGTTTTAGTGCCTAAATCTTCACTTTTCCCCACCCTTTGGTTCATAAAACACTGTATAAGTTATTTATGTAAGTTAAAGATGTGTATTCCTGTCTATTGCACTTTTTAAAAATCTTATTCATCAGTGTAATACCGTTATACAGTTTCTATGTTGCTGCAGTCCCTTAGTTGGGCAGTTTTCAAGGCAAGCTAGGTGTGGGAGAATTGTTTAACCCACCTAGTCTGATTTGTTTCTGATCCCTTATTATAATTTGGTTTTATATTATCAGATATAAGGTATCCAAGAGTTTATATTAGTTTCTGGAGCACCCATCTCTGAAAAATGCGTTTTTCAGGCTTGGCTTGCTGAGCAATCCCTCTTGGGAATATTAACTCTCGACATAGTTCTATAGAAAGAGTCTGCTAGTGGGCCAGCTAGCCTCTGGATCTCACCCTATTTTTAGAGGTGACATATCTAGTAAATTCCCCTGCAATCAATATTTGGAATAGATCCAGTTGTTGATTGTTAATGTTTTCTTGAGAAAGGATTTCCATTTGCCGGATTCATGAGAAGTTTTAGATTTGGAAAATTACAATGGTATCAGAGCATGATCTCTGGCACAGCCTGTGAGATCAAGCTATCAAAGAAGAAAAGATAAGAAGCAAGACAAATCTGATGGAGAATTTTGGTTACATTGAAGACACAAGGGAGAAGGGCTTGAACCCCCCTTTCCTGGAAGATTACAGAGAGAAGAGTTTTCAGAAACTCTTCATGTACTGAAAGAAGAAATCCGAGGGATGGAGAAGGGAGATCATCCAGATCCCTCTAATACTAGAAGCTCCAGCATTCATTACAATGTGTGTGAGCAATCAACTACACAACTTGATCTTCAACGCTGTAACATGCCTCCTTTCTTGGCAAGAGAAAGAGGAGGAAGAATGAAGGAAGAGAAGACCTCCTTGCTTCTTTTCCAGACATTGGAGGGTATCATAGAAGATCTCAAGGAGATAGAAAAGGGAGAATTGTAGAAATTTCCTGAAGGGGTTTGTTGATGAAGCAAGCCCTAGTTATTCACTTGAGGGGTGTGAGCATTCAGTCTCACATGCAGATCCACAGCACAGTCTATTACCCATGTGCATTGCAAGAAGAATGGAGGAAACACCATTGCTTCTCAAAGGTATGGCCTATGGTTGGTGGTTTCAAGTTTCTGTTTCATATTATCATGCAAATGTAAAAACCTATGAGGGATTCACTAAAGGATTAGTGAGGAGAGTTGATGAGAAGCCCTCATGTGTTGACATCATAAAACCCAACACTTTGCATGAGTTGGAGGGAGCCATGAAACAAAATCCATTCCACATTTCCAAAGGGGATGAGTAGAGAAGGAATACTAGCGATGGTCCATTAGAGGAGAAGAGGAGAAGGAGGATCAACATTCCAGGGGAATGAGCATGCACCCTCATATTTTGACGAGGATTTCTGTAAATAGGAGAAGGACTGCACTGCACAGTAGAGAGAGGGGGGACCTTTCATTCCTTTCATATACACAGTCCACTTCCTATCTTGATGTCTCACTTTTGGAGGCTTTCCACTTGGGAGGCCACATGATCTAAAGATGATGAGAGGCATCATGCTTTTTGGTTCACCACTCTTGGATTTCGGAGGGGTGGAGACATTGGAGGAGTCCAGCACAACGCAGTGAGTTTGGGGATGAGCACAAGGAGGAGGGATACACTCTCATTTTTAGTACAATCCATTCTCATCAGCATTAATGTGTAGATAGAGTTGCTGTATGGATGGAGGATAACATATTCATGATGCAGTATGGCTACTCCATGGATTTGGGGAGAGAGAGGTTACTTCCTTTGGGGAAGAACTCTTTCATGCTTGGGAGTAGATGGAGGCTACTCATGCTTGCATTGCCCAGGATCGGGAGATTCTTTGGAGGTGATAGTCTCTCATGGGAGGCTCATTTTCAGAGAGCATCATTTCTATTTGAGAATTAGTAGCTGCATGATGGCATGGAAGCAACTTGGAGGATTACTTTGGCATGAGGGGATGTCAAGGTAGCAGGAAGCAGCGTGATGGAGCACCATATTGCAGAACACCAGCGCTATCTATGTGGAGGATTGATCTAGGATGGAGGGCTCAGCTTGGGTTGAGTATTCCCCAAGATCCTAATGCATGCATGATTCTTGATGACCAAGAGAGATATTACTAATACAAATTTATGATATGGTAATCCAACACTATGGCAAATTCTTCTTAGCTAGAGCTCCTAGACTCAAGAAGAAATCCTTGCATGCAGCATATGAGGAATTCCTAGCTATGCGCTTGGATGCATACTTTGATTGGCTAGAGGATTTCACTTGGAGGGCATTCATAATGGCATCCATCAAAATAGGGAGAGATGCATAGCCCGCTTGATTATGGTGGAGAGAACCTCACAACCACTTCCCTACTCATTGTAAGTGAGGGAGAATTTCTAGTTGAGCCATTTCAGCTCAAGAGCTCAAGTGCATGAGGGAGAAGGTATAATTTCATATTTTGTAATGTACTTCTTTTCCTTGTTGATCAAAATTATGTATCAAGGGGACTTGTTCCTTCTTTCATATCATATGAGGATGTACTTGCAATAATTTGTAGCAGCGAGATTGGCCAATCTTATGGTGGTTTGTGGAAGAGGCCACATGATTTTGGGGTACATCTTTGGCACCAAATTGTATATTCATGTTTCCATCTTATGATATGATTGTGGAAGCAAACAAGTGGCTGGAAAAGAACTTGTTAATTTATGTTTTGAAGCAGGAAGAAGGTACACTACGTTGGTCCCATGAGAAGAGCAGTGACCCACTCTCTAGTTGTCAATTGGTAACTTGTTTTCATGGCATATTGCTTCCTTGTATTGCTGATGTTTGTACATTCACAAGAAGCACTAACTTCAGAGTGTTGTATATATTGGGACAGCCCATTGGGAGCATGATTCTCCCCATTGTACATGTTTTATATTATAGGAGACACCATGGGAAAATCATGATTGCTACATTGCTACTTTCCTCTTCTTGTGGGGAAAACCACATGGAGAAATTTAAGAGGCAATTAATGGCTGAAACATTTGGTGGAGTAGCTTGGGCCATTCTTGGAGGCCATTTCATTTCAGCCCAAGGACACAAAAAGCTCCATCCTTGTCATGAGTGGAGAGGGAAACATATGAAAAAGGGGAACACAATCTCTCCATGCAGCCCCACTACATTGCACAACCGGGGGTTGACCAATTATATGAGCTGCTTAGCATAGCTCACTACATTTGGATGAAAGCATGGGTGTGGGAGTCACTCAATGGGAATAAAAGGTCCCATGTTCATCATCACTCCTACCTTGAGGAGGCCATTGATCAGCAGGGAGATCACCACTTGTACCCTCCATTTTCTCACAGTGTACACTTGCTCTTTTACACTTGGAGGAAATCATGGGAGGACAGATTTATTGCATACCATTTTCAACCGTGGTGGGATCCATTGATGAGGCCACAAGGAGAAGGAGGAGGAAAATTTTTGTCCTACCTTGCAGTTGCTTGAGGACAAGCAACGTTTTGAAAGGGGAGGACTGTAATATTCCTAATTTAATAGGAATATTCATTTTTGTATTGTTTACTTTGTATAAGGAATAAAGTGGTAAGGGAGATCAATAAAATGCAAAAACTCCATGGAATAAATAAATGCCCAATATGAACAAAGCTAAATTAGGGCTGCTTTAATGAAACCCTTATGTGTGAAAAGGGTTTGTGACAATTGACTGGGTCAACAAGAACTTATCAACAACGCTGTCTAAGTGCAATGTATCTCCTTATTAGCCAGCGCAGATCTAGATGGAGGTTGCACATGTGAAAGGGGCTTAAGTTTTGAAAGTGGTTTAGGGTTGTGACCATCATCATCTTATAAAAGGAAGGAGAAGGCTCAAAGTAAAGGTTGTTGATTATTTTAGAATTTGCTTGAGCAACTCGAGTTCTCTTGGTTGGTTAGCCAAAGGGAAGAGGATTTCCTATTTAGGAATCCTCTCTCCTTCCATGGAGTAGCTCCTTAGAGGAGGATGTTTAGCTTTTTCCACTATCCGGCGTTTTGGCCAAGCTTCTACTTCCAATAGCAGCACAGATCCATTGAGGGTTTTCTTGCTTTTGAAAGCTGCAGCAAGTGGAGCTTATATCCTTTCAGATCTAAGGCTTTTGAGTACTTCTTTCCAGTGGACGAGGGTTCTAATCCATTGGGAGGACTGTATTGGATGATTGGAACTTCATTTCAGATCTTGACATCAGGCCATTACATATTTCTGAGCCTATAGTGTAGTCCATCTTCCTAGACTACGTTATCTACAAAGGAGGAGTTGCAGGGTGATTCAACAATCTCTTGGGAGAGAGATCTCCGGTGTTGGGAGGTTCCCTCACTGTGGTGATCCATGGATTGGACAACCAATCCATGTAACTTCCAGATCTGATCTATTCATAAGAATTTCATCTTCAGAAATTCTGCAGTAAAACTGCAGATCTGCTGCATAAGAAGTCAGATCTACTCCATGTATTCCATTTTCTGCTGAAAACCCCAAGGGGTGTGTAAAATTGGGGCAATCTAGTGTATGGATCTCATATAGATCTATCATTTTGTACAATGATCTGTTATAGATCTGATTTTTAACCTAAAACTACTGTGTGATTTAGAAAATAACGCTGTTGGGGTTTTACAGTGAAATACAATTGTTGCAACACCTCTTAAAGATGGTTTTTCTTCATTAAAGTCTTAATTATTTCTCTTATATTGCATGAGTAACCTTATGGGTCCTATTTACTGATGTATATATCATTTTTCATGTATCACCTTTATAAAATCACGCTGCCTGAGTTTTAGTAAAATTTGCATATTCAAAGTCATGGGGATTGGGTGTTTTTCTTCACTATTCTGGAAGGAGGAACTGTTTAATATATATATATATATATATATATATATATATATATATATATATATATATATATATATATATATATATATATATATATATATATATATATTCTGAAATTAGACATGGGAGTCCCTAATAATCCTAGCTATCATATCCAACCATTTTCCCACCTTATTTTTATGTAGAACTCAGATTATACTCGTTTTAGGGCCTAAATATTAACTTTTCCCCACCCTTTGGTTCATAAAACACTGTATAAGTTATTGATGTAAGTTAAAGATGTGTATTCCTATCTATTTAATTTTATTTAAAGCTTATTAATCAATTTAATACCGTTATACAGTTTCTATGTTGCTGCAGTCCCTTAGTTGGGCAGTTTTCAAGGCAAGCTAGGTGTGGGAGATTTGTTTAAACTACCTAGTCTGATTTGTTTCTGATATCCTCTTGGAATTTGGTTTTAGATTATTATATCTAAGGGATCCAAGAGTTGATATTAGTTTCTGAAGCAACCAACTCTAAAAAATGTGTTTTTCAGGCTTGTCTTGTTGAGCAATCCCTCTTGGGAATATTAGCTCTCGACATAGTTACGGTAGACTCCTATACCAATAGGTGTCATGTTTCATGATTGTCTTGATTAAACTATTGAATATGTCAAACCTTTTTCTTGAGCAAAGGTGTTCCATATTCTTAAAAAATCAAAAAATCAAAAAATTTTAAAAAATGTAAAGAGGGTATACCCTAAAAGAAAAATCAAAGGGTAAAAAGAATAAAAATGGTCAAAAAAGTGAAAGAAATAAACCCCAAACAAAAATAGACCATGAAAGTGTGCAAGTCTAAATGCCACTACTATTTCATTTTTTGTAATAAACAAAATTGTGTGCAGTTTGTCAAACTTTTGCCACAATTTATGAAGAGTCAAACTATTTAAACTTGACTCATTCATTTTTCAATTTCATGCTGTAGAATAGAGAATAAATATCTGGCCAAACAGTTTAATCTTGGCAGATAAGTAGATAGGTAGAGTTAATAAAAGGTGCTCAACAGTTTAATCTGAGCTCTTGGATGTAATAAGTGTACACTTAGGTAGGCTTTCCATGTAAAAGAAAAAGAAGATTGATAAGGGTTTGCCAGTCTAAGTGCACCCAAATAAAGAAGGAAAAAATGCTAGGTTAAAGTAGGGAGGGTAGGTAGATGGTGTTGCATAATTACTTGTGATGGATAATGTCTTTAGATGTGTTAACTTTTACTTTTATCACAAGTATAAGACAAACATTTCACTTGATGCAGTTCAAGCAAGACAAGGTTAAATAACTAACTTCCATTCACATTTTTCCCTAAAGATTTCACTAATTCCCCCTGAAGTATTAAGGTCTTTGAAAATTAAAGGGGCTCAGAGCATTTCTCTGACTTTTGGAGGGACTGGACCCTCGGCCCAATGATTTAAGAGCCTAAGTACTTAGAATCATCCATAAACCATTCATTTGATTTCATAAACTCATTTCCTAAGTGTAAATTCCTACTTTACTTAGGAAAATACATAACATCACCTAAAAAACCCCTTTTTCATCTTTAGCCTAAGTTTGAATATATACGTGAAATGTTTTAACTTGGCGCTTTTCATTTCATAATCATATTAAATTTAACACATAGTATATAACTCCAAAATAAATTTTCACTTTTATCCTGTATTATTTAATTATATATAAATCCCCAAAGTATTATATATTCCCACCCCGATTAAATATAATGATAAACGTTATTTAAAAGGGATTAATAGATTTATCCGAAATTTATTAATAACCATCCCCGCCATATCAAAAAGGGTTAATTAATCCTCATGATTAATTAATAACTTGTATCCGCCAATCAAATCACCCCCGATGCGATTAATTTATAATAAATTACATTGGGCCCGCCTGTTATCCTCCCGTCACCTCGACACCCCAACCACCGTCCGATCAACTGATCTCAGATCTATGGTCGACATCAATATCGCTAGCCATCCACGTACGAACGATAACGCGCGATGGCCAAGTGGTTTTCCAAACAGTACCATGCCACGCATCGTCCATCGTATGGAATCGCTCGCCCTCCGCCCGATACCACTTAACTCCAAAAGTGGTGCGATCGCGTACCGCTTACCGCCTCCCACTAACGAAAAAAATTCACATCGTCAAGTCAGTGCCATCTGTCCACTGTTCATTCAAAGCTTACTTGCCAATATCAACCGTTTACTCGTTTAAACACAAACACCCTAGTGTTGCTCATTTTCACCTGATTGTGTAGTAAAACCCTTTATAACCCAGCTGTGCCACCTAAAGCCTCTGTTAACCAATTCGAGCATGGTTTACATCTCAAAAATCATTCTATATTCACTCCACAGACCTCTCAAAATAAAATGAAACCTTTTCGACCTCCCCTGCAAACCAATGCTTTCTTAACAATTTGTTTTGTTTTACAGGTGATCAGAAGACCACATCCTTGGATAAACAGTCTTAATACTAGTCATAAGACTTGTTTACTCCAAGAGTGTTATTAAATCTATTCAAACAAAGATGGAAGATAAAACATACAGTTGAAAGACAAGTAAAGGAAACAGGATATTAAACGATTTACTGTTGAAACAGACAGTAAAAACCTAAACTACACATTAAAGGTAAAAGGACACAGTAAAGAACAGTTAAAGAGTATCAGTGGTTAAAATGTATCAGGTAAAAGTCAGAGTGAAAGTTAAAATGAAGTTACAGAGCAGTCAAAGGTAAACAGTAAAAGTAATTACAAAGGCAGTAAAATGGTAAAGAGAGATGAAAATACTTTCACCAATATTGAAGTTTATCTAAAGTGAAAGTAAAACAGTTAAAAGAACAAAAAAGTGAAAAGATGAAAAACACAACAAGAAGGAACATTTTTGCAAAAAATTCATGTTTAAGTCATTGTTTTGCAGAAACTATTGTTATAAATCCAAGATAAATTTTACAAAAATGAAGGAGGTTTATGTTCTTGAGAGGATCATCTACAAAAACCTCTCTCACTTTTCTAACAGCTATTATGGTTTTGGAAATATTAAACAATGTTGGAAAGCACTTTTTGCATAAAATTATAGTTAAGTCATCATTTTACAGAGCCTATTGTGCACATATTGAGAGGCATTTGAGGAAACTGAAAGAGGTTTATCTCACCAACATATTAATCCACAATAACCTCTTTCACTTTTTATATATCTATTACGGATTGATAAATACAAAGATATCATTGGACCCCAAGTTTGCAAAATTGTTGGAGCAGAATGCACAAAGAAAGGAAGCAATTAGTGACTTGGATGCCTCATCATCAACTAAGAGTTGGATCAAATTCGAATTCTCCTCTTTGTCATCACCTATCCATAAGAAATAGTTCCAAATAGATGCATTAGTTTGAGTGTCCTTTACTTAAGTTCTATTTATGTAAAATAGTTGGAGAGATTTGTGAACTAATCTTGATATTTTTTCAAGATATTTTAGCTTAGAATTTGTATAAATACTTCACTCTTGGAAGTATTTTGGTGTGGATTCTTATAATTTGATGTAACATTGAATATTTTGGAATAAAGAGCTTTGGAGAAAATTTTCGTGGCAAAAATGGACAAGGAATTGAGGCAGAAGACTTTTCTTAGGATTCATGCGTCAAATGAAGGATCAATAAGTCATCTCTATCTCATGTTTTGAAATTTAATATTTTTTTACAATATCATCTGTGTTTCATTATCTTGATATTTAACGAAAATGATTAAATCAGAAAGTACTTAGGTGTAATCTGATTTCAGTCGTTATTATTCTAAATGTTTTCTTCTAAACTAGTTTAAAGAGCGAATTCTTAATTGCTCCTGTTTGTCTAGTTCATATATCTTTGGTTATTTAGTAAAGAATACTTAACTGCTATTTATTGATAATCGATCTATTTCTCTTCTCTTGAATGTGTTGAAATATTCTTCGTTGCCTTTCATCCGTTTGAATTCCATTCCATTCACTTTAGATCTATAATTGTTTCTAGTTTGACTATCTTGCCCTGATAAACCATCTTTTGTTTAAAAAATTAAGCCAATGCAGCCAATCCTTTGACTCCATTAGCCCAATGGAATGAAACTACTTGATCTTAATCTCAGCTAAAGAATTCCATCAACCCAGACAAAATCAAAACCCCTGGACTTTATAACTAGCCTAATATTTTCTAAAACAAAGCTAAATTTTATAGAGAGAGCCCTCTTTGGGTACAGATTGGCTAGATTCTGTACCTGAAGGTTGGTTTGTGGTTACCTCGGACCCCTTTCCTCTTCCAACAACTTCAAGTAAAATATGAGTGATAACATAGTGGCAACCATACTGGGGACTTGAATAATTTTATTGTTACTGTTGTTTACTTTATAAACTACAGACGGAGCCTGAAGTTAGCCAGGTAGCCTTTGAACTGCTTTTGCTCTGCAATTGAAAAAGTAAATAAATGCTGCTTCAGTCTATCTTCGGTCTAGTTTATGGATTGAACATCAGGTTTCAAATACTTGATCAGTTCCTCTTGTCAAATAAGTCTTTAATAAAGTTTAAATCTCATATCTAAAGCCTCTTAAAGAAATCATAGAAGTTGTTTTGAAAATTCATAAAAAAACAAAATAATCATAAAATACTCAAAATTTGGTTTCCTGAAGAACTAACTTTTTCTTCAGAATTGTTTTACAGGTTTAGATCTGATCTATGATGGTGGACAGGGATCAGACACACAAAGGTTAACATCATCCACTTGGCGACTCCAAATCAATTTCACAATCAAGATTCCACTGGAGGAATGAACCTCAAAGAACAATATGCAAAGATCAGGCTTTCAACTTGGATCTTAATCCAAGACATTATGTTCTTTCTCATTAAGAAATTTTTTCAATATATATTGTATTTTATAGAAGATATTAGATTAATTTTTAATTATTTTCCTTTGAAGATTGTAAGTAATAATTCTCCTAATCTCTTTGAGCAGCTTTTTTATGAATCTAATGATGATCATTTTCCAATTAAGAAGCCTCAAATAATCAAGACTGATCTTACAATCCCTGTACATATCCCTGTGCCATATAAAGTTCCAGATAGATATAAGCCCCTTATTTTACCTCCTATACTCCATGATTTTCCTAAAAAATACCACAAGTATCTTCCTAGATTTGATGGAGAGAATGGTATCACTGCCCAAAAACATATTCAAGGTTTTGAAAATTATTTGGATTTATTTGAGATTGATGAAGATGATGTTAAAATCGGACTTTTTTCTCTTTCTTTGCAAAATAGAATAAAGAGTTGGTTCAAAAATTTGGCTAATGCTAGCATCTCAAATTTCCAGCAGTTTATCAAACTTTTCCTTGATATATGGATAATCAAAGTTAATCATTTTGTGATCATGGAAGAATATAATCAATTAAAAAGACATCCAAATGAAACAATACAACAATTTTCTGACAGATTTAATCAAGTTTATTATTCATTGCTAGAAAATATTAGACCTCCTCATGATTCAGCTCTCTTGCATTATCCAAGTGCTTTTGATCCAGAAATAGAATTTCAATTAAGAGAAAGAGATCCAAAAACACTTGTACAGATGCAGAACATTGCAGTCGATGTAGAAGTTAATCTGCAAATCAAACAGGAAAATTTGAAAGCGGAAGAAGAGGAAAATAAAAATATTGCAGAGGTAAAATTCAGCCTTTTGGTAAGAAAACTAGATGAAATAACACAGGAGATCACTATGAAAGAAGAATTTTTTATTCAAAATCACCATGAAGAAATAGAAGAGGTTGATAGCCATGAAAAAATTCCTCTTAATTCAAATTATCATAGATCAGAAAATGAATTTACAAATCAATATGAGGAAGAGGAATTTGTTGATCTAATGTGTATGTTTGATGACATTCCTTCTTTTGATGATTTGCCTAAGTATGATCATTATGATGATAGTTATGTTCTCCAAACTCAAGATAACTTTACAGAGCAATCAGAAGCTAGTTTGTGGGATGAAGAAACTCAGTTTCAGCAGATTGAAGACAGTGATCAGCCAATACAGATCAGCCATGAGAGTGAGGAAGAAAGAGCAGAAAATGTGGAAATAAGTGAAGGTTCTTTACCTCTTTGTTTTGCTTCATTTCAATTCATTAGAGACAACTTTCAGGCCATCAATAATCAACAATCTTTAGGAATTGTGATTGACAACAAAGAAGATAATGAAACTATTAATCAAGATATTTCAGTTTCACAATTACAATTATCAAATTCCATTGAAATAAATGATCAAATGACACAAGAAAGTTCCATACCACTATGTTTTGAACCATTTCATCTTTTAAAGGAAATGTGGTATAACATATTTAATGAAAAGGATGAGAAACTTGGTGAAGTTTATGAAGTCTCATGGAAACCTATATGCTATAGGTTGCAGCCATTTTCCCAAGTTTTTCAGGATCCAATAGTAGATATGTTGAATATTGAAATCATTCAAAGCATTCATGTATTAACTAACTATGATTTTCAGAATCAAGATGATAAAGAATTCAAAAGTCAAACATTACAATCAATAGGAATATCATCACAAATCTTATCTGAAAGTTTGCAGGGAGATAAAGACGAAAATAACATTTCAGATTCATGGCATGGAGGCCATCCAGAAAAGATGTACAGTTGTTCAGATCAGTTAAACATTAGTGTATATATTTTGGAAGATCCTTTTGTATAGTTTCTAGAGTCAACAAAGGAAATCAAGTGTTTCTTTATCCTCTCATTTGTTGACAAGTTTCTAATAGGTTGCAGAAGTACAGTTTTGATAATCAACAAGAAAATGCAACAAAATCTATCAAAGTACATAATGCTTGAATGGTTGCATTGGCTATTTCATTTTACCTAATTAGCAGTTGAACAGTAGATTGAGTAGGTAGATGAGTGCTAATAAGCTCAGGATTTTGAGCATTTTTCTTTTTTAGTTTTCAATTTTCAGCTAGTTTTTCATTAAGTTGGTTTGAAATTTTGTGTGTGTTGTTTTAGTTTCAGATCAGATTTCAGGTTGCAGAAAAAGGACTATATTCAATTCAAGATTTTCAGCCATAGCAAATGCATGTTTGGGATTGGACCAAGGCAGAAGATTTCCAAATGGGAAACAAAGTTTTAAGTTTTGAGTGGATAGTGACTTACTGGAGTTGAAGCCCGAGGAGAAGGACCTAAGCTTCAGAAGTTTTACTATCATACATACAATAAAACAACAATAAGAAGAAGATTTCATGGTTCAGTTAAAGGAATTTTGAGGCATCTGACCTACTGTTCTTGAATTTTCATTAGGAAAAGCCATCCCCATGTGGAGCCAATGTTAGAATCCTATACCAATAGGTGTCATATTTCATGATTGACTTGATGAACTATGTAATATGTTCATACCTTTTCTGGTTGCAAAGGTTTTCCATATTCTTAAAAAAATAAAAAAATAAAAAATTTTAAAAAAATGTAAAGAGGGTATACCCTAAAAGAAAAATCAAAGGGTAAAAAGAATAAAAATGGTCAAAAAAGTGAAAGAAATAAACCCCAAACAAAAATAGACTAGGAAAGTGTGCAAGTCTAAATGCCACTACTATTTCATTTTTTGTAATAAACAAAATTGTGTGCAGTTTGTCAAACTTTTGCCACAATTTATGAAGAGTCAAACTGTTTAAACTTGACTCATTCATTTTTCAATTTCATGCTGTAGAATAGAGAATAAATATCTAGCCAAACAGTTTAATCTTGGCAGATAAGTAGATAGGTAGAGTTAATAAAAGGTGCTCAACAGTTTAATCTGAGCCCTTAGATGTAATAAGTGTAGAATTAGGTAGGCTTGCCATGTAAAAGAAAATGAATATTGATAAGGGTTTGCCAGTCTAAGTGCACCCAAATAAAAAAGGAAAAAATGCTAGGTTAAAGTAGGGAGGGTAGGTAGATGGTGTTGCAGAATTACTTGTGATGGATAATGTCTTTAGATGCGTTAACTTTTAATTTTATCACAAGTATAAGACAGACATTTCACTTGATGAAGTTCAAGCAAGACAAGGTTAAATAACTAACTTCCATTCACATTTTTCCCTAAAGATTTCACTAATTCCCCCTGAAGTATTAAGATCTTTGAAAATTAAAGGGGCTCAGAGCATTTCTCTGACTTTTGGAGGGACCAGACCCTCGGCCCAATGATTTAAGAGCCTAAGTACTTAGAATAATCCATAAACCATTCATTTGATTTCATAAACTCATTTCCTAAGTGTAAATTCCTACTTTACTTAGGAAAATACATAACATCACCTAAAAAACCCCTTTTTCATCTTTAGCCTAAGTTTGAATATATACGTGAAATGTTTTAACTTGGTGCTTTTCATTTCATAATCATATTAACTTTAACACATAGTATATAACTCCTAAATAAATTTTCACCTTTATAATGTATTATTTAATTATATACAAATCCCCAAAGTATTATATATTCCCACCCCGGTTAAATATAACCATAAACACTATTTAAAAGGGATTAATAGATTTATCCAAAATTTATTAATAACCGTCCCCGCCATATCAATAAGGGTTAATTAATCCTCATGATTAATTAATAACTTGTATCCGCCAATCAAATCACCCCCGATGCAATTAATTTATAATAAATTACATTGGGCCCGTCTGTTGTCCTCCCGTCACCTCGACACCCCAACCACCATCCGATCAACTGATCTCAGATCTACGGTCGACATCAATATCGCTAGCCATCCACGTCCGAATGATAACGCATGATGGCCAAGCGGTTTTCCAAAAAGTATCGTGCCACGCGTCGTCCATCGTATGGAATCGCTCGCCCTCCGCCCGATACCACTTAACTCCAAAAGTGGTGCGATCGCGTACCGCTTACCGCCTCCCGCTAACGAAAAAACTTCACATCGTCAAGTCAGTGCCATCTGTCCATTGTTCATTCAAAGCTTACCCGCCAATATCAACCGTTTACTCGTTTAAACACAAACACCCTAGTGTTGCTCATTTTCACCTGATTGTGCAGTAAAACCCTTTGTAACCCAGCTACGCCACCTGAAGCCTCTGTTAACCAATTCTAGCATGGTTTAACTCCCAAAAATCATTCTAGATTCACTCCACAGACCTCTCAAAATCAAATGAAACTTTTTCGACCTCCCCTGCAAACCAATGCTTTCTTAACAATTTGTTTTGTTTTGCAGGTGATCAGAAGACCACATCCTTGGATAAACAGTCTTAATACTAGTCATTGCAGACTTGTTTACTCCAAGAGGCATTGCACCCTATTCAAACAGATGGAAGATAAAACATGCTTGAAAGACAAGTGAAGGAAACAGATATTGAATCTATTTACTATTGAAACAGACAAGAAAAACCTGATCCTTCAAGGCTTAAAGGTAAAAGGACACAGAAATAGCTTAAAGAGTATCAGTTGGTTAAAATGCATCGTGTAGAAGTCGTAGAGAAAGTTAAACCCGAAGTTATTGCAGAAAGAACAAAAATAGTAAAAGTAATCGTGTTATAGTAAATGATAAAAAGAGATGAAAATACTTTCACCAACATTGAATTTTATCTAAAGTGAAAGTAAAACAGTTAAAAGAACAAAAAAGTGAAAAGATGAAAAACACAACAAGAAGGAACATTTTTGCAAAAATTTAATGTTTTAGTCATTGTTTTTCAGAACCTATTGTGATCAATCCAAGACGAATTTTGAAAAATTGAAGGAGGTTTATGTTCTTAAGTGGACCATATACAAAAACCTCTCTCACTTTTCTAACAGCTATTATGGTTTTGGAAATATTAAACAATGTTGGAAAGACGTTTTGCAGAAAATTCCAGTTAAGTCATCATTTTGCAGAGAATATTGTCGCCAATATGAAATACATCAAAAGAAACTGAAAGAGGTTTATCTCTACCAAATTATGATCCACAATAAAATATTTCAATTTTTAACATATCTATTACAAATTGAGAAATACAAAGATATCATTGGACCCTAAGTTTGCAGAATTGTTGGAGCAGGTTGCACAAAGAAAGGAAGCAGTTAGTGACTTGGATGCCTCATCATCAACGAAGAGTTGGATCAGATTCGAATTCTCCTCTTTATCATCACCTATCCATAAAAAATAGTGCCAAATAGATGCATTATTTTTTAGTGTCCTTTACTTAAGTTCTATTTATGTAAAATAGTTGGAGATATTTGTAAACCAATCTTGATATTTTTTTCAAGATATTCTAGTTTAGAATTTGTATAAATACTTCACTCTTTGAAGTATTTTGTGTGATTCTTATACTTTGATGTAACATTGAATATTTTTGAATAAAGAGCTTTGGAGAAATTTTTCGTGGCAAAACTGGACAAGGAATTGAGGCAGAAGACTTTTCTCAGGATTCATGTGTCAAATGAAGGATCAATAAGTCATCTCTATCCCATGTTTTGAAGTTTTATATTTGTTTACAATATCATCTATGTTTCATTATCTTGATATTTAACGAAAAAGATTAAATCAGAAAGTGCTTAGGTGTAATCTGATTTCAGTCGTTATTATTCTAGATGTTTTCTTCTAAACTAGTTTAAACAACGAATTCTTAATTGCTCCTGTTTGTCTAGTTTATATATCTTTGGTTATTTAGTAAAGAATACTTAACTGCTCTTTATTGATAATCAATCTATTTCTCTTCTCTTGAATGTGCTGAAATATTATTCGTTGCCTTTCATCCGTTTGAATTCCATTCCATTCATTCACTTTATTCATAATTTAAACGGTTTGACTATTTCGCCTGAAAACCATTCGTTTAAAAATTTAGTTAGTACTAACTTTGACTGTGATTAGCTCAAAACTCTGAATCATTTGATATTAATTCAAATAAAGAATTCCATCAACCCGCATACAAAATCAAAACTCGACTTTATAACTAGCCTGATATCTTCTAAAACAAAGCTAAATTATACAAAGAGAGCCCTCTCTGGGTACAGATTGGCTATATTCTGTGCCTAAAAGTTGGTTTGTGGTTACCTCGGACCCCTTTCCTCTTCACAACAACTTCATGGAAAATCTGAGTGATAATGTAAGTCTGCAGACGTAGTTTAGTGAAGCGATAGCCTCCTCGATTCCACTCTTTCTAGGTGACATATTCAGTAAATTCCCCTCCGCATTAATCGAAGATCCAGTTTGTTGATTGTTAATGCTTTGAGAGTATTTCAATCATTTGTTTGATCTATGAGTTAAAGCCAGATCAGAACATTGTTAGTATCTAAAATAACATAAGACCTCATTAATTTGAACTCTAAGTAAAAATTGCATTACTATGAAAATAACTTAGTAAACCACCTTTATTAAGTTGTTTATGGTCTAAACAGGAAACCCCATGAGGAAATATTAAATAAATATACATTTGTTTGATTTTCCTCAAGGAATAATTAGTTAAACATCAGTTTAATTAATATTCCTGGTTATATTTAACCCAAAACAAGGAAATTAATTAGATAAATCATTATTTATCTTATTATTTTCTAAGAATAATTATTTAAACTTTATTTAAATAATATTCTTTGTTAAATATGACTAAATCACCCTTAAATAATTAAATAAATCATTATTTATTTGATTATTACTCAACCACATCCTTAAATGATAAATAAATCATTTATTTATTTATTATTTACAAATAAAGGGATTTGACCCAAGTCAAATTCCTTTTCCCTCCAACAAATATAATAAAATATTCCATAAAAGTTGGATCTTGATTTGGTTAATAATATTTTAATTATGCACCAATATTTATACTAACTCAATATTTTGTTATAAATAGAAGGGTTTTCCCATTCATTTACCACCTTTTGTTGCCTAAAGATCACTTTGGATCTATACTTTTGGTATGACTTTGATCCACCATCATAGTCATATTTTGCTACTATTTTTGTCTTGGTTTTCTACACCATCAAGAGAGAGGAATTTTAGATCTGAAGTGTTGAGGACTTACAAGAAACCATCCCATTGAGGAGAACTGGTAACACCCTTCTGTGTTTTCCTCCCAGGTGCCATTAATACAAAATTCATTCAACATATTCTTGTCTTGTCTATTGGATACATGGAGTAAATCTTGTTTTATCTACTGCTTAATGTCTTTTGATGCATAGATCTAGATTTTTGCAGCATTTATCTTGAAAAACTAATTGCAGATTTGAAGATATTAGCAACCATCTTTGCTGTTAGGGATGTTTGTTATGCACAACTAAAGTGGTTTTTTTCGTACGCTTGGAATTAATATTCATACTAACAACTGGCGTCTCCACACGAGTTTACGATTACGACCACTGTCGTTTTTATGATCCTTGCATATCCAACTGCTTCAAACCCTATGATTTCTCTTCAGCCCCTTGTTTTTTCTTTTCTTGATGTTGTTTTTAACCTATAAAACCCTAAAACGATAAAAATTCTAACTTTCGTGTGTTTTCAGACCTATTGTGTAGGTGATAAACATCAGCCGCAGCTGAGACAATATTTTTTTTCTTCTGAAATCTACCATCGAGAGTGACAGAAGTGTAGGTCACACTTTTTTTCCAAAAACCTGTGACCTAGAGCTTCAGGAAGCGGGAATCAGCCCAAAAACTGTGACCTTTGCTAAAAGCAGGTCAAAAACTGTGACCTGGATTTTTTGCAGGAGTTTTTTTGAAAGTTTTCTGGGTTTGTCTGAGCCTCTGTTCAGGGTTGTCTGACCTCCGTCTCCACCTGTTTTGGACCTATAATTGTTCTGTTTTTCTCAAATAAGTGAGAACCTAGACCCCTAGGGCTTCAGTATCCTCCACTTTTTATGGAAGAGTTTTTGCTGTTGCAGGTTGTTTGAAATTTCAGAGTCTTCATCCATTTTTCAGATTTGATACCCGACCTTCAGATATGCTTTAGATCGGCTTGTTATCCATCCAACTCACCTCTTTTAGCTTTTTTTGGGTTTTCCTCTAGGGTTCACTCCGTCTCCCTCTAGGAGATAGCCTTTCACCACCTCTTTTTACAACAATTTTTCCTCTAATTTGTTGTTGTTTTCTGCACCACTTTCTAGCACATTTTGTCCTTTAGATCCCTGTTCCTTCTGACCGTAGATCTATTGGATTTTTTAGTGTGTTTTGATTAGTTTTTACTCACCTATATACTATTTGTTGAGAGACCCGCCTCCTTGGGTTTAGATTATTGCATTATTAGCTATTTATTTTCTGTTTTTGTAGGCTTATATACTGTCATTTGCAGGTTTATTTACAGCTATACAACACACTTTTTATTTTTTCTCTAGAAACGTCTAGGTTTAAAAATTAAAATTTACACACTTCACACACATACCCTAAGCGAAAAAGGGCTTGGTTAGCACCACCAAGCAAAGACTCTAAAACATTGAAATCAATTGATCCTGCACCTCTTTACCCTTATTTTGACATTGTAATCAGTTGATCCTGCACCTCCCTTCCCTTGTTGGTCTATTTTTCCTTTGTGCCGTGTTTGTGTCGTCATCATTGCACCACCAAGGCGTTTATCCCTGAGACTTCTTGGCCTTCATACTTAGTTTCTGGTAGGAAGACTTACTCCTTCACGTAGGATTCGAGTTATTCCTCCACCGAGTCCACACATCGACTCTTCTTCTGGTCCTTTGGGTTCTCCTTCTTATTCCACCTTCAGTTCTCCCCTTGACACCTTCACCATGTCTGGTGCATAACCTAATACTGGTGGTAACCCCAGCCCTCATGCTGGGAATAACACTAGTGGGACTGCAACTGACACTACCTCTGCTGCGCCTTGCTCCCCTTCATGGTAGGCCTTAGCCTCCCTGATTTTGACCAATTGATAAATGACCCTCTACACCATGACCCTAGTTGGCCTGCTATGCCGACGAAGCTCCCTTCCGACATCCCAAAGTTTTAATGCCTTGTTGGAGAAGATCCTACAAATCATGTTCGATATTTCCAAATGTGTTTTTCATCTAACTCCATTACCAATGAATCTATCCATCTTCAGTTTTTGCAACGTACGCTTACAGGTGAAGCTTCTAAGTGGTATGTTGATCAAGCCCCTTCCTGTCATACCACCTTTGCGACTATTTCCCGAGCTTTTTTGTCTTACTTCAAGCTTCCCCTTCGTTATGATACTGGTACCAAACTCTTGACTTCTTTCCGTCAATCATCCACAACCTGCCTATCTGACCATGTATAGGAATGGCAGAGAAGAAAGAGCCTATTTCAAGCTCCTACCTTCAAAGACTGTGTCTACATGGACTGGTTCCTTAGATCTCTTTTTCCACCTATCGGAAAAGATGTCGCATTGCACTTTCCTCAAACTGAAGAAGCGGATCTCCAAATTGCGTTAAAATATGACCTAATCTATGCTCAGTCAGGTTATGTTTATACCATTCTACCTGATCTTCCCAGACTTGGTGGTGCCAATGCACCAGGGGCATCTCACGTCGCCTGTTATATCCCAAAATGGGGACTGTTAGCAAGGCATGCCTGAAAAACGCATTTTTCAGGAATGGCTGCTACTACTCTTGAAATCAGCCCTTGGATCCCTTATATCTAAGTATCTAAGTCATAAATCCAAGAGTAGATCAGAAATAATTCTTTCTAGGTGGGTCAAACAGATCTCCCGCACCTAGGAAGGCTTGAAAATTACCCAAAGAAGGGACTGCAGCAATGCAAAAGAACACTGCCTAGAAAATAACACAGTTCTAGATAGTAGTATAATTAGGCCAATATGATAGCTTTAAAATAAATTATATAATGATAAATCAGATTTACAGTAAATCCCAATCAATGTATAGGAGAAAGAAAGACACTTTATGGATAAAAACCCTCTAAAAGAGGTGCTGCAACAAATGTATTTCACTGTAAAGCAATGACAACGTTATTTTTATGAGTAAGAAACAGTTGTAGGTTACAACTTAGATCTAAGATAGATATGTGTACAAAATATTAGATCTATATCAGATCTGTACACTAGACTGTCTCTATTTTACATACCCCTTGGGGTTTTCAGCAAAACATGAAGCACAGAGAGTAGATCTGAGATCTACTGCAACAGATCTACAGAATGATTCATAATTTCTAAAGTAGATGTAGTAGTGAATAAAATATATCTAAAAAATACATGGATTATTTGGCTAATCCATGGATCACCACAGTGCAAGGAAGACTCCTTTACACCAGAGATCTCTCCTCCAAATAGTTTCTAAACACCCTACAACTCTCCTCTTGCAAAATAACAAATATCTGGGGTAGAAAATGCACTGTAGGCTTGATGGTGACTTTGGCCTGATGCGAAGGTAAGGATCTAGAGCTCCAATGATCTAGTACACTCTTGCCAATGGGATAGAAGACTTTCCCAGTGAAAAGAGAGGCTAGATGTGCATAGATCTGAAGAGATCTATCTCCCACTTGCTGCTGTTAACAAGGACATCAAAACCCTCAACAAGATCTAAATTGTAGTTGGAAGAAGAAGCTTGGCCAATTTCCTAATAGTGGACCAATAATAGAAAGACTCTTTCAAGAGGCCTCTCAATGAAAGAGAAGGATTCCTAAATAGGAAATCCTTGTGCTAAACAACACTATTATCAGCTAAACAGCTAGAGAATGAGAAGTGTCTAAGTAGACAAATATTTTCAATACAATATATTTAACAACCTTCTCATGATGCTCTCCTCTTTCATTTATAGGATGAAATCCTTGCAAACCCTAAACCATCTCAAAAGGTTTAGCTCCTTTCACATTTGAAACCTCCAACTAGAACTATGTTGTTCCTCTAGGTTCATTGCATCTGGACAACGCTATAGATTTGGTCCTGTTGACCCTATCAATTGTCACAATCCCTTTTCACGCATGAGGGAATTTTATTAAGGCAGCCTAGATTTAGCCTTGTTCACATGGGAATTGATTTATTTTGTTGTTTGAGGAGTTTAATTTGTCCTCCTTTACAATTTTATTCTTGAACAAGAAAATGAAAAAAAAATTGAATATTCCTATTAGCTTGGGCTAATTAGGAATATTACAGTCCGCCCCTCCAAAATTTTGCTTGTCCTCAAGCAACTGATAAGGTGAGTTCTGCAACTCATCTCCTCCTCCATTGGTGTCACAAAAAAAATATAAGCTTCTCTCATAAGCTAAGTGATCACCAACCCATTAATCCATGACTTGTCCCCACAATGTCCTCATGAGATGCAAACAAACCCTCCCATAAGGAAATAATGAATCACATGAAACAACCATGGTTTCCCCAATGCCCTCCCTAAAATATAAGACATAAAGTACAGGGAGTGTAGTCATCCCATAGGGCACATGCATGCCTTTCCTCCTTCCTCCATTCATCCCCATTAATATAGGGGATCAAAAAAATGTACAAACAAACTAAAATGTGTGCACTAGGAGGTGGATCATAGTCCCACATGTGGAAACAGTGCAGAACATCCCCTGCCTGCATCAAACCAAGGTGTGGTAAGTGGTTTTCCCACCACCTACTTGCTGCCCAAGTCATCTCACTATTGTAGAAAATATGAGATATATTTGGTGCCTTTGGGAAGCACCCATCATGAAAACAAATATCCCTTTGCACATCAAGGGAGTGGTCAATTTCAGAATTTGTGGTGGTCCAACAATTTCCATGAGATTTACAAAGTATATGTAATATTCCAAATCTAGAACAACTAGCAAGGCATGACTGGAAAACACATTTTCCAGTAATGGCTGCTACAGGAATTGAAACCAAGACCTGGATCCCTTATAACAAAGTGTCTAAGTGCTAAATCCAAGAGGAGGCTCCAAATAAATCCTTCTAAGGTGGTTAAACAGATCTCCCACACTTACATGTCCTCAGAAAGTGCCCGATGAGGGACTGCAATAAATGTAAGCACATGCAATGGAATGAAAACGTTATTCTATAGATGTGAACACATGAAGATATGTATAGCCAAAAAATATTTGATATAGCATCAAATGTATACAATATGTGGAGGAATCAATCACTCTAGCTAGGCAATGGAAGCCTCAATAGAACATGTACAAGAAAATGCAAGAGCACTGCTACATGTGAAAAGCCCTGGATAAAATAACGCAGTTATAGGAGATACTACAACATAAAAAATGAGAATAGGATGATATGACAATATAAGCTCAAAAAAATAAGGGGGAGCAAGCTCTCAACCCCTGAAAACACTAATACAACAATAATACACAATCCTTGGAAGGATTGGCTACAATATACATCAAAATGGAAAATTTGCAGAAATGCAGAAGTTGCTGGGAAGAAGATGCAACTAAATACTGGAAATACATGGAGATGGCTGAAGATGATTCTCAATCTAAAATAAACCTCCTCCAGTGTACCTCTCAATGAAAAACTAATCTCGACACTGAAAATCTTGCCCTCCAAGAAGTTGGTGCAACCCCTCACAGCAAGTGTGCACTGAAATAACGCAGTATGGAGGCTGGATTGCACTGCCTATGATGGGAGATGTTGGCCTTGATGCAAAAATATGAAAATATGCTCCAGAAACCTTCCTTAATAATCTTCCAAAGTAATAGAAGCTCCCTCCTCTGAAAGATGAGACAAGGAATGGTGTTGTGGAACCCCTCCACTGCAACACCAGCAACACTACGTTATACTTCATCAGAAATAATGCAGTGACTGAATAATGGCTTTGGCCTTGAGCCAAGATGTAGAGAAAATGAAGTGCAATCCTTCAAGAGGCCTCTCAAGAAGGAGAGGAAATCCTAAGCAGGAATCTCTCGTGCTAAGGAGCACTGCAACTCAGCTAAACAGCCGGGACTGCAAATATGTCTAAGCAGACAAATGATCAAATGCTCCAAGATGTCTCACTATGGCTGCCTCTTCCTCCTTTTATGCAAGTGAATGCCTCTTTGCCCTGGACCCCACACATTAGGGTTTATTCCACAAAGAATATTCCTCCCTCCAAAACTGTGCTATCTTCTCATGCAAGCTACACATCTTAGGCATCATTGTTGACTTGGTCAAACTTGACCTTGTCCTCATGCAATTTCCCCTGTTCACACTGGAAGGTGAAAAATTAAGCCGATCCATTGATCCTTTTCACATTATGAAGGCTCTTATTCCTACTCATGGGCCTTTTACCCATTTTATTCACCTCCTAGATGAAATAAGCAAAAATTAATATTCTAATTTGCTGCATGAAAATTTTGGAATATTACAGTCCTCCCCTCTCAAATATTGCTTGTCCTAAAGCAAGTACAAGGATAGAATGAATTATTTTCTCCTCCTATCCCTGTAGCATCCCTGTATGATGATCTCCTCTAAGTGAAGTGATGCTATCTCATCAATCAAGCCTCCACATTGTTCCTCCTCAGCATGCAAGTTAGCTATCAAGCCATCATCATGTAAAGGTGAGATACTCAAGAGGATAACAAAGTGATGTCTAGAGGTCCCTTTGAAGAATGGGATCTGAAATAAAATGAGAACTATCTTTCCCATATGGATCCTCCATCTCCAAGTTATGAGCCATGAAAAATGAGTCACCTTCCAACTAGGCAACTCCTGAAAGCTGTCATCCACCTTTGGCTCTGGCAAAGTAGGTGGGATGAAAATCTGCACATAGTAGACTATGTAGCCTACCCCATGCTGTCCATCTCTCCACTTATGATAAGTGTAGAGTGTTGGCTGATCATGGGCTGCAATAATTTTTCCCTCAAGTGGCAATATGAGAACTAGATCTCCAAATATCTTTCCTCCAACGCTTCAAATCATGTTGGCCTAAATATCCCCATATATGATGAGTTGGAAGTCATCATCATATGGAATCATCTCCATCATATGGCTCACCTCATAAAGTGAAAAATGTGTTGTTAAGGTAACCATATCATATCTCATGTTCCCCTTAGAACATGTAGTGCAAAAAGTGTGAGGAATTTCTCCCTCAAAGGACACATCCACACAATGTGTCTCTCTCCCAAGCATGCTCCTCATAAAGACAACAACAATAGAACCATAGGGAGAAAAAATGAGAATCATGCTTGCTGTCATATGCAACAAATGAAAAGGACAATGGTCCCTCAAATGTAACCAATGCATCTTGACCCTCAACTGCAATAGAGACTGATAAAATGAGTGGCTTATCAACCACTTTCCTGCTACTCCAATATCCTCAAAAGTATGGAGGAAGTGAATGATGTAAGGTGTACAGTGAGCATGTCCTCCATAATATAATTCTTCCCCAAGTCCTCCTAGGGAATGACAATCAATCATGCTTATGGCCTCATCTAAACCATGTGGTCTAGAAAGAATAATGCTCCTCCTTATAGCCTCATCCTGCACATGTATGGTTAAGGGATGCATACATACATCATAAAAATAATCATGTAAAAAATAATGGATACCCTTACCATACCTCCTTCTCATACAAGTGGAGTGGCTCATAAGTGATTCTCCTCTCATCTCCAAAGGAAAAATAGGTGGTTGTGCTAACTCTCTCAAAGAGTCATGTCTCTCCTCTATCTCCATCTGGTCCATGCATATGCTCATATGCTGATATATCTCATCCTCAAAGCCCATCCAAAAATACCCCTCTATGATGGTGTGGTATGCTCTCATAGAACAAGTGGGGCTGAAAAGGAAATCCTCTTGAGCGACTTGTAGTAACTTCTCCTTGATCTTGGAGGCTCTTGAAAAGAAGATCCTACCATGATAGTAGATGACCTCATCTCTGATTGAGTATCCCTCCTCATGCAACTGGCCATCCAAGATCATGCAAGTAAATAGATCCTTGGAATATTTCACCAACAGCTGGGAGCTCCAATATGGATCTATCCTCCATAGTGACAGTGCTGATGATCTCTCATGAAGAACATTTGTCATATGGCTGCCCTCTCCTTTGACATCTCCCATGCCAAAGATACAAGTTGGAAGGCTTCTATCCTTCCCCTGCTGCTTCTGCCACAACGTAGAATCTGAAATGGAAGTGGGTACTGATGATGTTGAGGGAATACTCCCTCTCTCCTTGAGTATACCCCAGAATCCCAGCGTTGTATCAAGCTCTCCCAAGGTTCCCACTCCTATGAAATCACTGAGTAGTGCCTCAAATGGTGAAACATTCATCCTCCTCTGCTGATCTAGTGGTTTCCCTAGAAAAATGTATCCATGCAATGAGACATCATCATCAAGAGGTGATGACATATATGAATGAAAAACTCTGTCCATGCTTCCACTGCGCAATCCAATCACCTTCTTAGGTGCATCACCCTCCAGACATGTATAGGGATGTGTATTCCTCATCTCATGATGTTGGGTCTTCTCCCTAACTCCTCCTTGTGTCTTCATGGTTTCACACCTCCTCAACAATGGCACATGTAAAACATGAGTTGTGCCTTGATCTCCACACCTAAGATCCTGGGGACTTTCTTGCAAAGATGCAAGCATCCCTCTATTTGGAGCAAGAGCTCCTCCTTCCTCTGCTTGTGGTGCTAGATCAAATCCAGATCCAACAACACTGTTGTCCTCAAAATCTACAACATGAGTGGGCAACTCTCCAATGATTGAATCCGTTTTTGAAAAAGAGATCTCCATGCTCCTTTGCTCAAAGGTGTGAGAAGGAAGCATCTCTTCTGGAAAAGTATGGTGCAAGTTTTCATGTAAGGGTTTTTCTTGAGTTTTCTTGTTTACCTCCACCATGTGTGTCTCATGAATCCCTCTATCAAATATTTTCACTAATGTCTTAGTGAAACTAACATAGGATGCAATGTTTACATTTCTTAAAGAAAAGGATTCAAAAATCCACCAGGCAAAAGCCTTACCTCTCAGATGCAGCGCTGCAAATTTGATGGCTTCATCTTCAAGAATGTGGTGCTGCTGCAAGAAGGTCTCTAACTCCACCCAAGCTTTGGCTGAACATACATGTGAACCTTCATAGGTAGATAGATGAAATCTATCTTGCTGCTCTCTTCCATTCACCTTAATCTTGCAAAACTCTGAAAAACTGAGATGGTCTCGGAATGTCTGAGTTTGAAACTCATACTCTTTCAAGAAATCACTAAGGTTTTCCCTCCTAGAAACCTATTCTTCTCTTTCCATCTCTCTTCTGGCAATCCTAGGCATGTGTCTGCGCTGTGTATTAGGGTATGCAACTGCTTGCTCACTCCTCAAATCTAGAGTTTGCTTTAGAATCAAACCCTCTAGGAGATTATCCATGCATCTTCCTCCTGATCTCCTTGAACTCTTCGTGAATCATATGTATAGATTTAGGAAGAATATTTTTAAGCTTATCCCCTTTTTCAAAAGATGGATTCTCTTTCTTGATTATTTCTTTGTCTCCTTGATGAGAATAAGAAGTGCAGGGTTCCTCCTCTTATTTATGCTTATCCTCCTTGGGGAGGTTCTTCATGGATATGAAATATGATGAGATAAATCCCATCCTCTTAAATATTCTGATCTTCTTGGGCTTAGACTCATAGGCTGAGCCAAGACAAGTTGCTTTGATACCACTATAATATTCCAAATCTGGAACAACTAGCAAGGCATGACTAGAAAACGAATTTTCCACTAATGGCTACTATAGGAATTGAAACCAAGACCTGGATCCCCTAGAAAAGAGTGTCTAAGTGATAAATTCAAGAGGAGGCTCCAAATAAATCCTTCTAAGGTGGTTAAACATATCTCCCACACTTATATGTCCTCAGAAAGTGCCCGATGAGGGACTGCAACAAATGTAAGCACATGCAATGGAATGACAACGTTATTCTATAGCTGTGAACACATGAAGATATGTATAGCCAACAAATATCTGATATAGCATCAAATGTATACAATATGTGGAGGAATCAATCACTCCGGCTAGGCAATGGAAGCCTCAATAGAACATGTACAAGAAAATGCAAGAGCACTGCTACATGTGAAAAGCCCTAGCTAAAATAACGCAGTTTATAGGAGATATTGCAACATAAAAAATGAGAATAGGATGATATGAAAATATAAGCTCAAATAAACAAGGGGGAGCAAGCTCTTAACCCCTAAAAACACTAATACAACAATAATACACAATCCTTGGAAGGATTGGCTACAATATACATCAAACTGGAAAATCTGCAGAAATGCCGGAGTTGCTGGGTAACAACTGCAACTCAATACTGGAAATAAATGGATATGGCTGAAGATGATGCTCAATCTGAGATAAAATTACTCTAGTGGACCTCTCAATGCAAGGCTGATCCTGACACTGAAAATATTGCCCTCCAAGAAGCTGGTGCAACCCCTCACTACAAGTGTGCACTGAAATAACGCAGTATGGAGGTTGGACTACACTGTCTATGATGGGAGATGTTGGCCTTGACGCCAAAATATGAAAATATGCTCTAGAAACCTTCCTTATTAATCTTCTAGAGGAATAGAAGCTCCCTCCTCTGAAAGATGAGACAAGGAATGGTGTTGTGGAACCCCTCCACTGCAACACCCAACAACACTACGTTATACTTCAGCAGAAATAACACAGTGAATGAATAATGAATTTGGCCTTGAGCCAAGATGTGGAGAAAATGAAGTGAAATCCTTCAAGAGGTCTCTCAAGAAGGACAGGAAATCCTAAGCAGGAATCCCTCATGCTAAGTAGCACTGCAATTCAGCTAAACAGTTGGGACTGCAAATATGTCTAAGTAGAAAAATGATCAAATGCTCCAAGATTTCTCACTATGGCTACCTCTTCCTCCTTTTATGCAAGTGAATTCCTCTTTTCCCTGGACCCCACACATTAGGGTTTCTTCCACAAACAATATTCCTCCCTCCAAAACTGCGTTGTCTTCTCATGCAAGCTACACCTCTTAGGCAACGCTGTTGACTTGGTCAAACTTGACCTTGTCCTCACGCAATTTCTCCTTGTCACACTAGAAGGTGAAAAATTAAGCTTCTCCATTGATCTTTTTCACATTATGAAGGATCTTATTCCTACTCATGGGCCTTGTACCCATTTTATTCACCTCTTAGATGAAATAAGCAAAAATTAATATTCCAATTTGCTACATGCAAATTTTTGAATATTACAGTATATCACTCCTCGTTGGAGTCATGGCCTGCAATAACATGGTGTAAGAATGCATGAAATCAGAATATAAGAAACATGTACTATGAAAATTCTCCCCACCAGCAATCCTCCTCATATCAATGGAGTGGTGCATAGATCTACTCTCTTCTTCAAGGGAAGAAAGAGAGGGTTGATTCAACTCTTCCTTAGAGTCATGTTGCTGCTCGAAATCCACAAGGTCCATGCATCTTTGACAATGCTGATATAGTTATTTTCAAATCCCTCCCAATAGTAGCTCCTCAAAATGATATTGTTGAGCTTCATGGATTAGGTGTGGCTGAAATTGAACTCTTCGTAAGCCCTTTGTAATAACTTCTCCTTGAGCTTGGAAGCTCTAGACAAGAAGATCCTACCATGATTATAGATGACTCCATCAAGGATTAAATAGCTTCCTTCATGCAACCAGTCATCCAAAATCATGCAAGTATGAAGATCCTTGGAATATTCCACCAGCAGTTGGGATTTCCAATAGGGATCTAATGTGCCCAACAATGACAACGCTGATAGTGTGTCATCTGAAGTATCTGCCATGTCGTGGTTCTCCTCCTTGACATCTCCCATGCCAAAGGTACAAGGTGGAAGGTGGCCGGTCCTTCCTTGCTTTCCTCCTCGCTCATGCACATGCTCAAAATAAGAGGGAAGCTCTTGGAAGTTAATCTCCCATGGGAGGCTATAATTTGTTGAAGGCCTCTTGGTTCTTGCCAAAGAATGCATGTGAGACCACCATATCTCTTCTTGTATGGAAGAGTGTTCTTCAAGCAAGTTTGTCTTCTGATTCAAGTCTTGCCTCCCATGCTTCATGAGGGTGTCATTCTTCCTCCTTGCAGCATACCTTTTCAATGCAATTTGAGAGGTGAGGATAGATAATGATGTCAAAGGGAAAATGCTTTCCCTCTCTTTGTACCTTCCCCATACTCCCAGTGTTGTAGCATGGTCCTCTAATGCTCCCTCCTCCCTTGGATCTAAGAAAGGAGCATAACTGTATGAAACATCTTTCATCAAATCTGAATCAGGTGGTATTCCGTAAGGCATACCATAGGATACTGATATATCATGTTTCATTCCCATGTGAGCAATAGATGGGAATATATCGTGACTGCTTCCACTGCAAAAATCCATCTTTGATTGTTATGTGGAAGTACCATGTAACTTGGAGACCCCTATTAATGGTGTAAGAGTGCCTCTGATTGGAGCCCTTGCCCCATCTTCTGATAGTGGATGAGCTGTGTGACCCCTCCTTTGTTCTGTCTCATTTCCTTTTAGCAAAGACACATGCTGCTCATGTCCTCCATGTGAAAGAGCCTTTAGAATTCCTTTCAAAGGTGCAAGAATCCCTCTAATGGAAGCCAATGCTTTACCTCCATCTCCAAATGAAAATAGATCTCCTCCTACTTGCAAGCTGCTGGAGGATATTCCCTGCTTTCTCTCTCCCTTCTCCTCATCAGTGGAGAATTCTTCATCATCAAGAGATCCTTTTTCTTGATCTCTTAGTGAGGAATGAATCCTCATGTCTTCTCTTTGAGAAAAGAGATCTTGCTAAAATGGGGCCTTTGCCTCTGGAAGAAGGTGAAACAAATTTTCAACCCCCTCAACAATGTTTAGGACTGGAGTTGGCTCCAATGAATATTCCAACTTATGCAGAGATTCAGATTTCTTAGGCTTGATCTGCTCCCCCCAAGAAGTCTCAGAATGTCTCTCATAAAATCTTGTCACTAGTCTCCTAGTGAATCTTGCATGAGAAGAGATGTTTCTCCCTTTTAAGGAAAAGGACTCAAACAACCACCAAGCATAAGCCTTTCCTTGAAGATGTAGCACTGATACTATCAAGGCTTCTTCTTCTGATACTTGATGCAACTGCAAGTATGTGTCAAGCTTCTTTATCCAAGACTTGGCTGAGTCTTTAGGTGATCCATCAAATGTAGGTAGAGAGAATCTACCCAAAGTGCTACATGCACCCTTTCCTTCTACTGTAGTTGCTGGATCTTTCTTCTTTGAGTTGACAGAACTCTGGGAAAATGAGGTGCTCCTTGAATCTCTTTAATTGAGATTCATACTCTTGGAGATAATCACCAAGATATTCCTCCTTTGATGTTCCTCCCTTCCCTCCTTTCTTTGACAAGAAAGTAGGCATGTTCCAACGTTGCAGATCAGGTTGTGTGGCTGAATGCTCACGCACATGGTAGGAAGTAATAGGGCTTTATTGATGTAAGGATACTTCTGAGGGATATTCATGTCTTCCTCTCTTCATCCCCCATATTTCTCCCTTCATTTCATGCATATCTTGAGAAAGAATTTTTGAGAACTCTTCTCTCTGCAAGCTTTTAGATAAAGGGTTTGGACCCTTTACTTCTGTGTCTTCGGTGTAACAAAATTTATTAATCAGTATTTTCCTCCCATGAAAAGATATATTGGATCTTCAAAAAGGCAAAGCATAGGCTGTGCCAAGAAATCTGCTCCAATACCACTATAATATCCCAAAATGGGGACTGTTAGCAAGGCATGCCTGAAAAAATAAATTTTTCAGGAATGACTACTACAACTATTGAAATCAGCCCTTGGATCACTTATATCTAAGTATCTAAGTCCTAAATACAAGAGGATATCAGAAATAAATATTTCTAGGTGCGTTAAACAGATCTCCCACACCTAGGAAGGCTTGAAAACTGCCCAAAGAAGGGACTGCAGCAATACAAAAGAACACTGCCCAGAAAATAATGTAGTTCTAGATAGCAGTAGCAGTAGGCCAATATGATAGCTTGAAAATAACTTATAAAATGATAAATCATATTTACAGTAAAGCTCAATCAATGTACAGGAGAAAGAAAGACACTTTATGGAGAAAAACCCTCTAAAAGAGGTGCTGCAACAAATGTATTTCACAGCAAAGCCATGACAGTGTTATTTTTATGAGTAAACAATAGCTGTAGGTTACAAATCAGATATAGGACAGATATGTGTACAAAATATTAGATCTATATCAGATATGTACACTAGACTGTCTCTATTTTACATACCCCTTGGGGTTTTCAGCAAAACATGAAGCACAAAGAGTAGATCTCAGATCTACTGCAACAGATCTACAGAATGATTCAGAATTTCTAAAGTAGATGTAGCTGTGAATAAAACAGATCTGAAACATACATGGATTAGTTGGATAATCCATGGATCACCACAGTGTAAGGAAAACTCCTTTACACCAGATATCTCTCCTCCAAATAGTTGCCAAACACCCTGCAACTCTCCTCTTGCAAAATAACGCAGATCTAGGGTAGAAACTGTGCTGTAGGATTGATGGTGACTTTGGCCTGATGCGAAGGTATGGATCTAGAGCTCCAATGATCTAGGACACTCTTTCCAATGGGATAGAAGACTTTCCCAGTGAAAAGAGAGGCTAGATGTTCATAGATCTGAAGAGATCTATCTCCCACTTGCTGTTGCGCACAAGGACAACCAAAACCTCAAAAAGATTTGAATTGTAGTTGGAAGAAGAAGCTTGGCCAATTTCTTGATAGTGGACCAAGAATAGCAAGACTCTTCCAAGAGGCCTCTCAATGAAAGAGAAGGATTCCTAAACAAGAATCCTTGTGCTAAACAACACTATTCTCAGCTAAATAGCTAGAGAATGAGAAGTGTCTAAGTAGACAAATATTTTCAATACAATATGTTCAACAACCTTCTCATGTTTCTCTCCTCTTTCATTTATAGGATGAAAGCCTTGCAAACCCTAAAACATCTCAAAAGGTTTAGCTCCTTTCACATTTGAAACCTCCAACTAGAACTACGCTCTTCCTCTAGGTTCATTGCATCTGGAAAATGTTGTATATTTGGTCCTATTGACCCAGTCAATTGTCACAATCCCTTTTCACACATGAGGGAATTTTATTAAGGAAACCCAGATTTAGCCATGTTCAGATGGGCATTGATTTAATTTGCTGTTTGAGGAGTTTAATTTGTCCTCCATTACAATTTTATTCTTGAATAAGAAAATGAAAACAAAATTGAATATTGCTATTAGCTTGGGCTAATTAGGAATATTACACCGTTGAAGGTATCATTGGAGCTCTCTCTAATCTGTATGCTCAACCTCCCATGGGCTATGTTTTTCCTCAGGGGGGGGGGGGGCAACACCTCATGTACTTTTCCCCCTCTGGGTAGCACGTATCCAGGATACGGCATGCCTCCTCTTTTTTCCCAACATCCTCTTTACCACACTATTACCCAACCTCCTTATTATCCATATCCACAACCTGGTGCTCCAGCTCCTCCAACATTAGCACCTCCTCCTCCCTTGCCTTCTCAATCCCCGTAATAGCAACCATTGCCCCCTCAGGGGTAGGTGTATGCACAGCAGGGCGTGACTAATCCTCCTCCCTCAAAAAATAAGAGGAAAGGCACTCAAAATCAAGCTGCCCCTGGTAATCCTGGACCTAATCAAGGTAATTCTCCTAACATTACGAACCGGAAACAGGGCACTCAGCCCAAGCAGGACAGGCTTGTTTGCACAAACAAGCCCTGTTCTTGTTGTGGTGTTTATGGTCATTACACACATGATTTTCCTCTATTTCCCCAGATGTGGCAGTTGTGGGAGTCTCAAGCAACATTGAGAGGACAACAAGCCATCCCTTCCATCCCTCCCAGTCCTGCACCTAGTCAACCGAGTGTGCTTACCCATCCTTTCCCTCAACAAGGATTTGTGGCTACCCAACCACCTGAAGGTTAGGTGTCCACTCAACCTCTTCCATCTAGTACCTCCGATTACTAGATTCTCATGATGAACTCTGATCAACCTCTAACCGTAGACATCAATCTTCAGACTTGGTCCCGTCCATACAACAAGCCTCCCACTACGCCTGTCCCTGAGCCACCTCCCTCTGTCTCTAAAAAGCCTCTTTCGACACCTAATGGTCCCTTACAGATCCCTCAGCCCAAGGTAGAGGTTCATACCAAGATCCCTAAGGGACCACTACGACGAAATGCTGCTTCCGGAAAAGCTGCCCATTCCTATAACATAGTAGATGATTTGGCACTATCCCCTGCTGCCATTTCAACACTAGAACTCCTCTAGTTGTGCCCTTCACAATGAAAATCTCAACTATATGCCATGGGCACTGTAGATCCTTCTAATGGTCGATTGATTGTCTTTGATGTTGAACGGTCAGAACATCCTCCTCTCCCTGCTTCCGTCACCTTCCAAATCCCAGTTAAGATCCGAACGCTAATGTTTCCCGGTGCATTATTGATGAGGGGGCATCCACCTGTGTGATGTCCACTTTAGTTTGGAAGCAACTTGGATCACATGAGCTGGCTCCTTCCATGACCACTCTCCGAGCGTGGGATGGCCATGTATCCCAGCCCATTGGCTTATTCTGCAATTGTCCTTTTACTCTTGCAGGCAAGACTGTTTGCGTTGACGTAGAAGTGTTAGATGCTCCCTTAGATTACAACATTCTATTGGGTTGTAGCTACACTTATGCGATGTATGCTGTCCCTTATACGGTCCACCACAAGATTTCATTCCCTCATAACAGAAAGATAGTAACCATTGACCAGTTGACATATTGCGAATCGAAGTCTTAGACCTCCCCTGAGTCCACTATCTCTTCGGTGGCCAACAAGAAAACCGTCGATCATTTGACCAGTGTTTCACTTAGAGTCTACAAATATTCCTCATTGCTTGGTACATTCCCTGGTCTTCCTCGTCTTGTTTCTGATCCCAGCTCATTGAATGTTTGCATGATGCAAACGTCTCGGGCTTCCCTTAAATGGCCTGCCTCGGCTAGTCAGCAGCCTCCTCGCCCTCCGCAGCCTACTCCTAGCCCTTCGATTTAGCCTTTTGGACCTCCTCCCCCTAGCCCTTAAACTGGTACTCATGAGCCTCTTTACCCTCCTGGAATGGTTCCTCTAGGCCTTAACCATTTACAAGCCATCCCACTTGGGCATTACCCCTCTGGTCAGATACCGTTCCTAGCTCCCCCACTAGGAGTTTATACAACACCTGTCATGGCCACCCCCTCTCTTCCTAACTTGACCCTTGGGATTCCCATCTGGTACCTTGATCCTCCAGCCGCTACCCCGCCAGGTCAACCCAAACCTTATCTTGCTTTGACCCCGGTTCAACCGTTCCCCATGACTTCTCCCGCTGCAATAGTGCCTCAACCACCTCAATAGGAACCACCTCCTGTTGCGACCGCTTCAGGTAAGAAGGGAAAAGCTCGCAAGAGGGCCTCCAAGGACAAGGCTGCCCCGACAGACCCTACACCTCCCCCACCTACAAAACCCTATGCTTTGTGCGATGTCGTCAGCCATGCCACCCATAACTATCCTGAACTGCCCCGTATCAAGCAAATGGTTAAAGTTGCATTCCCTGAGTCTACGGTCCCTAAAGCCTCTTTTTCTTCGTTGACTGCAGCCAAGAATCCTAAAACTATTCACACTAACCAACCTTGTGCTCTGTGTGATCTCCATGGCCATTATTATCACCATTATCATGCCTTATGCATTATCGCACCTCGTTAGAAGTAGTTCGAGAGTATGAGATTGAACAAAACCAATCCACCTCTCCCGTAATTGCGCGGTATGTTGCAGGCTAGACTGAGGATTTACCCTCTCCCATTGACATTCCCCCTCCTGATGTCAAGATGACGGAGCCTGCGGCCACCATCCTCTCCCTTTCATCATCCATGAGACCCTTGGTGGAAGCTCCCTCCGAATCTTCTCCTATTGTTTCTCTTGACCTCCCTTCAGTGATCACCCTGGGCTCAACATCAGTAGATCCCTTATCTTCTTGTTCTTCCGTTATCCCCCATGAAGATGCGCATGTGAACCTCTCTTCTCATGATGATGAGTCAGGTATCTTTGCTGTGTCATGTGGTCTCCCTTCCTCCAGTCACTCCATATTCTATTGTGATGATGACATCATGGAAGCCATGTCCACCCCTGAATTCATCTTTCCCACTCATAAACGGGATGGCACCATTCGTGCCTGTGGTGAATTTCATAATCTCAGTGCAAGATACACCTTCGTTCGCTTCCACACTCCACCTCATCGATGGTGTGTGAGTAGTATACATCCTACCCAGATCACTCCCTCTTGCGGAGTGCGTTCGATTTCTACTTTGTGCTCATGTTGCTAGCATTGTTCATCATCCTCCCATTTATTGTCTTGTGGCACCTTTCATATGGACCTCCCGTCCACACCTTATATCGGTTTTGCTGATGGTGCAATTCGCTACTCCAAGAATCTAGCCTCAGCAGGTTGGGCCATTTTTACCCCCTTGCACTCCCTTGTTCTCTCGAACGGGGTATGCATTGGTACTGCTACAAATAATCAGGCCAAATATGATGCGGTGCGAGGTTTATTAGTTGATTCCCTTTCACATCACATCCTCCACCTACATGTTCGTTTAGATTCCCTACTTCTTGTCATGCAATTGAATGGTGTCTATCGTGTGCATAATCCTATCCTTTTTATAAGATATTTATGAGTGAAGCTTTTGATGCATGAATTTGAAATCATTACATTAAGTCATGTACCTAGAGCACAAAATCACTATGTAGATAGCATTGCAAACCATATTCTAGATTGGCATTTAGCACACACATTTAACACAAGACAATAACATAAAAATATTAAAATGACGCATATCCATAATATGTGTCATATAAAATGTTTTAGAGTCCATCCACTCTGATACATATGACATGCCCATAGCATGTTACAAAACTAAAAATTGGGGGCACCACCTACCCCTACACACTAATCACTATCTGGAGGATCCCGAGCCAATGGCTCTGCTCCCACATCTCGTAGATCACGTATACCCTGTCCGGCCATTGGCATGCACCGCATGACCCTTTGCCACTCAGAGGGTAGACCAATACATGGCTCTATGTATTGGTCATCTAAGTCCTGTCAGCCACGCTATGAAAAATTGGTTAGAAGCTTCTCACATATATGACGGATGTCGTCCAGGAGGGCTGCTACATCCTCATTTTTCTACACCCTCGCTCCACTAGGTCTTGCAGTCCCCGATACTGCAGGTCGTCCCATATATCCGGCCAGTTTTACCGGTGCTGTATCTACATACCAAAAGTGAAAGAATCAGTACCACATACAATATTCTAGACCTTTACATGCACATAAAATATTAGCAATTTGTCACTTACCATCAAGCCCCCATATTCGACTAGGCAGCAGTGGCAAATCTGGGTCCCCATAATAACTCATCCCACTACAGGGATAGTCGTCTATATATAATGGCATCTGATCCTAATGAAAAAATAACTCGGGTTGGAACACCTGTCCAAATGCCCCACCTCCTCCTCTGCACAGTAGTCACCCCCATCCTGGAGCTGTATGTGAGGTCGAAGTGTCGTGAACTTCTCAAAGAAGAACGAGCACAAAAATGTACCATATGCACATTCATGGTTCACTTTCCGCTTGCATAGTGAAAACTGTCGTTTCAACACCGACAGAATCATCTAGGCCCACCCATAGTAGGTCCCACTCAAAACACTCTCCACAAGCATCATCTACCCCCTAGTGATGTGATGGAGTGCCTGGTTTCCCAGGATCAGTAGCATAGCTGCAGCCACAACATGAGTCTGTAACCTCTCCAAATCCCTGTTGGGTATCCGAGTTCCCTTGACTTGGAGACCTGGTAAAAAATGGCACTCTACAAACTCTATGATATTCCGCCCTTAAGGTAATACTGGATGAGTATTCCCCACCATCCTAAGTGGTGGGAGACCAGTCAGGAAATATTTATCCTAGACCGTCAAATCGATCCGGTGCCCCTGCACTATAAAGACCTCATGGTCCAGATCCCAACAGCTGACAATCTGGGTCAATAAAGGCTCTCCAACTCTCATCAAAGGGTTCTCCACAAACTTCAGAACCCCAAACTTGGTCAATGCACTACGGACACCTTGATCCTCCCGGATCTCTGACCGTAATGCGCCCAACTCTCTCTCTCTCCAATTCATCCGTAATTCTGCCATATCTGCACAAAACCATCATATTTTTCAGTGTACAGATAAAAAAGACTATATATCATCATAAAAACCCAGTGCTCAGCCAAAAAACAACACAGAAAAACCCCTCCCTAACAGTTCACTCTTTTCAGGCCCAAACTTGGGACAGGTCGCATTTTTTTGCCAAAAACCTGCTACCCAGGTCACATTTTTTGCCCCAAAAAGTGCGACCCAGCCATGAAGAGGAGCAGGGGCCTATTCCTGAGCCCTGGGGACGTAATATGAACTTTCAATCCACTGAAAAGAAAGAGTAGGGTTAGGCCTCTTACCTGCAACTGATAGATCTCGATTCCAATGGTCGGTTTGTCCGCTACGATCATCGCAAGATTTAGGGCCTTCTCTCCTCTCTATATTCACCACAGCTCCACATGTAAATGAGTGAATTTGGAGGGAAAATGCCTTATTAAAAGAGAAACCCATGATTTTTCTTTTGCTTGCTTCGGACAAACCGTAGCTCCATTTACCAAATCGTCTGTATCGTTGGAAAGCTCTCGCTGAGCCCTCAAATGGGTATCTAATAGTTTTTAGTGATTTGATACTTCACTGGGACAAATTTTTTCCAAGAAGCGTCACTTCACCCCTCCTCAAAATCGAATTTCTTCACTTGCAACACTCGTACTAGGGGCACCACTTTGCCTCCATACTTGTCCACTCTAGTGTCAAATTTCGTCATGAGTCACCATCTTATACTCATTTTTTTATGGTCCCCATTGGACCTTTTCTGTGTGGCAGCACCATCGAGTCAACCTTGTTTAGAGCATCCGAGTTGAGTCATCATTGCATTCATGGACTCTATCCTGAGTCCCTTTGCATCCCACTATAGTCCTCCATCCTTATTTTCTTGGTCCCTCTCTCGTGTCGCACATTATGGCCTTCAGTCCCATTGTCCCCTATCCATCATGATATTGTGTCAGTTGCTACCAGGTCATCCATGCCCTTTATGCTCTAACAAGGGAAGTCATCCGTTCTCTACTCGGTACCCCCCATTTCGTCATCATCAGTGGTGTCAGTCTGCTAGTTGCTCTACTATTTTCTCTCGTGCCTTAGTTGAGGATCCCTTATTGCCTCACAAATGGCGGACCTCTTTCTGTCGACATCAGCTCATTCATTCCAGAAGATAGGTCTAGAGGGTGATGTACCTTGGTTCCAGCTTCCACTCTTGTTCGATGGCTTGGATCAGGAAAAGGGACTCCTTATTTCCCTTTGACTTGATTGTTTCTTAGCTCCAACTCCTTTCAGCATGATCGAGATCCATATACTTGATGGTTCAGTGATACAACAACTGATATCGATGATTCTCGGGGGTGTGTGAGATGTCTCAACCCTCATGAGGGGGTGGCCCTATAGGTATCCCCCTACATACCTAGATGACCTCTTCATTACAGTCTTTGACGCAACTCCATACATTTGATGATGTCAGCCTTAGCCGCTTGAAACACCTTTTTGTTTGCATGTATCAGTCAGATTTTCAGAGCCCTTTCTTTTTTTTAGAGGCATCTGGGTTGTATTTATATCTCATGTACTCAGTTATTATTATACAAGTCTTGGCTGTTATCCCAGGCACAACATGTATGTGGGATTCATTATCTTGTTGTTTATCTGGCTCATGTTTATGCCAGCATATATTATATTGTTCAGTCCATTGTTTACTGGACGCCTTATTCTTTTTACTTTCTCTTGGCGGGCATAGGTATCCCTCCCTCACCACCTATAAACATAGGTACTCACTCATAAAAGAGACTTGTCACACCGGTAAGTCTCGCCTCCTCAGGGTCTAGTCCTTTCATCACTTTGGTCTATCTTATACTTCTCTCTCTTTGACTTCCCCTTCGGTGTCTAGTGATTGAGTTCTTACAACGTACTTCGGTCATATGATTAGCTCCTAATGCTCGCACATTGGGGATCAATATGTTACACCATTTTTTGGTCATATAAACTATTGTTATTAGATGGACCCAAGTACACCATGTAAGACCAATTTTACCCTACGTAAAATTGCATTCACGATGAAAAATAACTTAGTAAACCACCTTTATTAAGTTGTTCATGGTCTAAACAGAAAACCCCATGAGGAAATATTAAATAAATCTACATTTTTTTGATTTTCCTCAAGGAATAATAAGTTAAACAACAGTTTAATTAATATTCCTGGTTATATTTAACCAAAAATAGGGAAATTAACTAGATAAATCATTATTTATCTTATTATTTCATAAGAATGATTATTTAAACCTTATTTAAACCATTATTTATTTGATTATTACTCAAACACATCCTTAAAATGATAAATAAATCATTTATTTATTTATTATTTACAAATAAAGGGATTTGACCCAAGTCAAATTCCTTTTCCCTCCAACAAATATAATAAAATATTCCATAAAAGTTGGATTTTGATTCGGTTAATAATATTTTAATTATGCACCAATATCTAGACTAACTCAATATTTTGTTATAAATAGAAGGGTTTCCCATTCATTTACCACCTTTTGTTGCCTAAAGATCACTCTGGATCTATACTTTTGGTCTGACTTTGATCCACCATCATAGTCATATTTTGCTACCATTTTTGTCTAAGTTTTCTACACCATCAAGAGAGAGGAATTTTAGATTTGAAGTGCTAAGGACTTACAAGAACCCATCCCATTTAGGAGAACTGGTAACACCCTTCTGTGTTTTCCTCCCAGGTGTCATCATTACAAAATTCATTCAACATATTCTTGTCTTGTCTATTGGATGCATGGAGTAAATCTTGTTTTATCTACTTCTTAATGTCTTTTGATGCATAGATCTAGATTTTTGTAGCATTTATCTTGATCAACTAACTGCAAATCTGAAGATATTAGCATCCATTTTTGTTGTTAGGGTTGTTTTTTATGCGCAACTAAAGTAGTCTTTTTTCGTACGCTTGGAATTAAGATTCATACTAACACTAGAAGCACCTACACTAGTGTGGGCTAAATTTGGTGCATGTCAATTTTAATTTTCCCTTAATTAAAATGGACAATAAAATGTAATATTATCTCATAATCACTTGTAATAGTTAATTGAGTGTGATAAACTCAGTCAGCTCATGAATTTCGATTTGAGGGTAGTTGGTGAGGCATGCAGAGTAATTTTAGTTGTAACAGAGTTCAAAGTGCAGTGGTGCATTAGTTTAATGCATGTTGTAATCAGTTAACTCAGTTAAGTGAGTTAAAGTCAGTTGTGCTAGTTGTAACTGTTTGTTGCACTAGTGAGAGATCAAGTGAATTAAATATTATTTAACTCACAATCACCGATCTAACATGCAACTGATAATTTACTATTATTAGCTGCATGCATGTCAGTTCCAGTGGAGACCCAGTTGAGATCTAGGTGAAAGGGATGTTAACTATCAGTTGTGATATTAGTAGGCTGCCCAGGTGTATTTAAAAAACCACATGATTCCCATGATACTCAACGCAATTAAGGAAGGTTGGAATTCTTAAGGAATAGGGATTTAATTCCTCATGAATTGCGTGAGCAAGGCAGGCTGAGAATTGGCTAAGTCTCAATTTTGTATGGATCAATGTGAGACGATAAGCAGATTGCAGGAGACTCTTGTGAGAAGAGTGCATTGTAATTGTTTCATGATTATTTGTGGAATATAAAATATATAATAGAGGGGTTTTGAGCAGCAAGCTTTCCCCGAGAAATTATCTGTGTTGTGGTTTTATTGATTCTTCTTTGCTTCATGTGATTGGCGATTGTGTTTTAATTTCCGCAATTGATTTGTAGAAGTGATTCAATATCTAGCTTTAGTACATTTTTAGATTGGATTGAATCAATGATATACATATTGTTTATATAATTTCTACACAAGATGACCTCTTGACTTAGTATTTCACAACAGTTCTAGGCTTGCCTCCAAAAACTGCACAATCCATGAGGGAAGGAAACCTTGATGAATGGAATTGCGCAGTCATGAATAGTAGTCAACATTGAGCTTGAAAACTGCACATTCATGATAGGAAGCGCAACACTAAGCCCAAAAACTGTGCAATCCCTCACTAAGCTCAGAAACTATGAGTGCACTAAGCCATAAAGTTACCCAGTTCCAAAAATTGTGCAATATTTCCCAGTGACGTGCATGGAAAGTTTTTTCTGAAAAAACATAAAAGATGAAAAAGAAAAAAAATCCCTAAAATTTTGGGATCTATTTTTAGTAACTTGAAGGAGCCACACTTTCTATTTTTGGAAGCTTTCGCCATGTGTTTCTTTTTCCTTGATTTTTGTCATGCACGTCACAAACCCTAATATTCTCAAATCTATTTATTCAATGCCCCTAGAGCTCATTTTCATTCTCGATATTGGAGCTCTAGCAATCCCTAGGATATCAAGGAACCTTCGGTGCAATCGTCGTCACTTTTCCCGATGAGTATCACATTTATCACTTTTTGTCGCTTTTTTTTCCATTTAGTTTTTGTGAGTCTCATTTTGCTTATTTCTTTGCATGTATGTTGGTGTTTGAATTTTATTTAGCTTATAGAAGTTTTGTTTCAAGTTATCATTTGTCTTTCACAAGTGTCGGCATCCGTTTCTTCATTTTTGCATCGATGGTCGCCGTTGCGGAGACTCTCCTCACTG
Organism: Pinus albicaulis; assembly: GCA_034641835.2. Classification (NCBI taxonomy): domain Eukaryota; kingdom Viridiplantae; phylum Streptophyta; class Pinopsida; order Pinales; family Pinaceae; genus Pinus; species Pinus albicaulis. Next base: position 783,031,514 of record CM076575.1, on the reverse strand, counting down.
ATTTGGTTTTCTTCCCATTTATTCAATTTCCACACTCAATTTGTCTTGTTTCATTCACACTTAGTTAGATATTCACTCAATCTAACACTATCTCTCATATCTCCTCATTTTTCACACTTCCCTTGGGTAGATATGCCATTCCCTTGGTGGGTTTTACATTTGTCCTGTTAGGCACTGCGCAATATTAAGGACCAAGCCAATATATTAGCCTCTAGAAATATGTAGTGCAAAGTACATGCTAGCCAAAATGTGCATTGTGCAGTTCCAGGGCTCAGTTTGCATCCCTGGCTACTGAGACTACGCAATGTGTAGTCTCTCCCAGCTCATTGCTCAGGTTGAACTGTGCATTATGTAGTCTCAGGCCTCAATATTTGATCCTGACTACTGGGAGTGCAAGTGCGTAGTTACCTTAGGTATTCGACCCCTATTTCTAGTGAAAATTGCACACTCCTTCCCATCAGATGCTCGGTTTGTTGTCTGAACATGCCTTGAAAGTGAATTTGTTTAAAACTGATTTTTGTGTGCCATGAGTGTCTTTTCTATCCCACAGGTACAAAAATAATTGAGCACATCTCCAAAAGTCACTATTACCATGGCACCCAAGAGAGTTGCCTCAAAATAAACCACTAAAATAAATATTGGGGAAGTTGTTGATAAATTTTCGTTTAACTTTCCAGTATATGCAGATACTCAGCTGTTTGTAGAAAAGGAATCGAAACTGACATGGCAACAAATTAAATATGCATTCGCAATGGAATTCGGTGCATATATAGAGGACCGAAAAGTTTATATTAGCATTAGGTAGTGAGGACTATACAAGGTTGCATGCAGGTATCCATAATTCCTATGTGAGAATGTGATTTGCTGGGTTGTATCCCACACTAATGAGAAACTATGACATTGAGCAACAACAACAGACAAAATCTTGCTACATTTATGGCAGTAGATTTTTAGCGGATGTATCATCTTCCCAAGCCAGTAAATATCATGGAATCATTACTTTATGCCACCCACAACCACGCAAGCATGAAATATATCATCAAGATTTGGGTGAAGGAGCCATCGAAGTTTAGATAGACACCCACCCAAATGTACAAGAGAAGGTCACTCAGGAAAGCCTACCATCTTTTGGTCATCTTAGCTTGCAGAATATATGTCCAACCAAGCACATAGACCTTTCCTAAGGGGCGGGCTATCTTATTGCACTAGGTGGTGAACGAGGGGAAGTTGTTCAAATGGTTATATATTTTGGCTCATCAACTAAGAGCCCATGTAGCATGAGACCAAGATCCTCCCAAGGGCAAGCAAGCAAGGTTATGTATGTATGCATACTTACTGAGTGCAATCTGTGCACAAAATCAGTTCCAAATCATGAACTAGATGTGGACACCGAGAGAAACTGCCATGCATATCTTTTGCAAGCTTCTTTAGGATTGCAATCATCGAGGAGCTATGGAACAACTTACTGATCACTTCATCATCCCACTATATAAGCTTATCTTTCAGGAGGACCCACCTTGCATGTCACGAGGAGAAATGGAGGTGACACCTGAGATTGCAGATTGGTTCACCTTACTAGATGACACACTTATTAGAGTGTTCGATGGGCAGTAGCCACCACATGTTTTTCCAACGTATGCCACCGAAAAACTTGTCATGAAGAAGTATCATACCATCTTACCATAAGGTTATCAGTAGCACTGCATACGAAGAAGAAAGCACCATGGACCACTCTTCCTTTGCATATCGAATTATACGAGATTAAGAATCTCAAAGTTGTAGATACCGAATCAAAAGCCATAGTGAAATTTGAGTTCGTTACAAAATACTCCAATCTGTATGATATAAGGGGAATTTTCAAGGACCATTGTGCAAGAATCTACTACAAATGGGTCAACATAGCATATCAATGGCCGGAGGAGGAACCATGGAATAATTTCTATAACTCCTCCAGACCTCGTGAGTCGATCAATATAGTTGGGACTTCTCAAGTTATTCCACAGACGACAACAATTCTGAAAGAAACAATAGTAGAAGACAACAACCAAATACAGGACAAGGAAAAGAGGAAGGTTGCTGATAGTGTAGAGGAGGAGAAAATATGGAAGATGCAAGAAAATCCTATTATTGAACAATAAACTTTGGCAATATATGCAAAGAGGAGGCAGAGGAAGAAAAGAGTAGAGCGAAGAAAAAGAGAGAAGCTAAGCTTGGAGGAAGGAGAGATGAGAGCGCAAAACAAGAGCTAAGGGAAGAACGAGAGTTAAGAAGGAGATAACATGAGGAGAAATTGAAGTATGAATAAGAAGGAAGAAAACGTAGGAAAATGGAAGAGATGACACTCATACAGGTTGTAGAGCAGGTACATGATCAATCAACAACAGAAGGAGTGAACGAATAAATGTAATATCGGGAGCTTGCTCAACAGAGTGAGCAGTTGATTGAAGTTGCGGATATGGTGTTGGAGCTGAAGCCACAAGATAAAGATGTGAACCTAATACCCAGTGCACCACAGGTCACTGTTCAGACTCCACCACCTCCAACCACAGAGCCAACCCTGAGCAAAGAAGGGGAGATAATTCCCCTTGATGATGGTTCAGTAATGGATGTGTACAATCTGTCATTTGATGAAATCCAGAATAATATTGTACAAGCATGAATAAATCACTTCCTGGATGATCATGCATCACCTACATTGATGAGAGGAAGGGTGTTAGTGGCAGACACCAAAAATAATCCAAACGCTATTTCCGAATCCAACCTGGACTTCATGGGTGCAACAAGATCTAACACTTAGTATTTGATGGTCGAGAATAAACAATTGGTACAAAACCTATAGGCTATCCAAGAAGAGAATGAATATATCCATGCAACAGCGTAGAATGCACCTTGCACGCAAGTCTACCTGGAGGAGATGAGAGAAGCGATACTAGCTGAAGTATACACACTTGGAGACACTATGTGAGACCTCTATGAGGAGATGGTGAATGTACATAAGGTATTTTTCCACTTAAATGACTTGCAATGATAGAGCAAAGAGTTTTTCAAAATCCTTAAGAATGTGAAAGCTTCCATCACTATCGTGCATTATTGGAAAATGATGCACGATGGTGAGACCTCTATGAGGAGATGGTGAATGTACATAAGGTATTTGTCCACTTACATGACTTGCAATGATAGAGCAAAGAGTTTTTCAAAATCCTTAAGAATGTGCAAGCTTCCATCACTATCGTGCATTATTGGAAAATGCAATACAGAGGGGCACCACTTACATTGGTGAAGAAGTTGCACGTAGAGCTAGAGAAAGAAAAAATTTGGATGTTGATCTAGAACAACAAGCAGCTTGCCTCATTCATCAAAAAAATTCAAGCCTCATATGTACGGATATATAACAGTTTGGATTTCATGGTGAGAACCCATGGGATCCAATCAATTGGTAGACTCATTGAGACTAAACACGAATGGAAAATATTACAAGAGATCGATTAGTACTTGGAGTAGCTGAAGCAGATTGCCACCCGGGAGGACTTTGAGCTGAATAGACAGAACATGCATATCTACATTGGTGGCCCTATTCATATCATAACAATTTTATATTAATTGAGAAAGAGGTTTAGAGAGGTTACAAGACATTGTACCCGGATGCTATGGAGGCAAGAGTTCACTTCCAGCCTGACACTATCACGCAGATTGGGGAGACCATCGAACAATACCGAGCTTGGCACCAATATGTGATCGAGAAGGATCAATTTGAATTTGCTCTGCTTTTGTTCACCCCAAATCCAACATCATTGTGTTTTATCTTGTTAGGTTGTCAAGTTTTCTCTACCCTATTTTGTCTTATATGGGTACAAGTGGAAAATGTAATATTATTTGTAATTATTGTAAAAGTGAATTTCCAAAAGTCCTTGTTGGAATGTGAAGAGTCATATGTAATGTAATGAGTTATTTTGTAAGAATTTTAAGATTCGTGAGGGGATTCCAAGAGTCACAGAGGGGTCATTGCAAGAGTCACCCCCATTTTTTATAAATATATCCTCATAAATCATGTAACTGGATTTTGGGAACCAAGATTTTGGCTAGGCTTAGGCTTAGGCTTAGGAAGAGCTTGGGAGTTTTTGTGAGCCTTGGATTCTTCGTAGCTTAGATGGAGTTTAATTATTTGGAGGAGCAGGTGTTGTAGACTTCACGTTCCACTATTGGGGAAAGTGGCTTGTCAAATGTTGTATGTATGATTGGAGCTATTTATTTTAATAAAAATCATATCCGACACACTTTCATGAATATGTTGTGGATATAGTAGGAATACTCTTGTTGTATTTGAAATACAAGTTATTGGATATAGTAGGAATATAAGTTATTGGATATTGCTAGAAGTAGAACTACCCCTATGCTCATGAGGATATATTGCCATAGCTTCAATATTTGTGGCTTTCTCCAGTGCATCTTGAAATGTATCAATCTTCTATTGTGTTAAGGGGATCCAAGTTAATGACAAAAGAGCTTTAATAAACCAATATCGCTAATGATTAAGATCAATAAGGTAGCTCAATTTACCAATAACATCCTTAAAGTGCTGCATACACTTCCGTGTAGTCTCCTCTTCTTGTTTATTAATATATCATAATTCAAATAGTCCTTTTTGGTTTGTCTATGGGAGTTTAAATTCCTGAATAAATTATTGTTGTACCTCATCAATGGTAGGGTTCGAATGCAGAGCATACGATTTAATAAACCACCTAAGTACTCTCTTTCTCTTAGAGTAGTCTGAAATTCAATATGTTTAGTAGCATCAGGTGTTTGTCTAGCCCTCCATATGGCCTCACACAAATATCAGCGTTGCTCAACATTTTCATTCCCTCATCCTAAAAATTTAGGGTGTTGAATGAATGAACCTGCTATGTTAGCGACCATTGTATATTGATGAGGTGAGATTAGTATAAAACCTTGTGAACTCGGTGGTGAATATCCTAAAGAACTCAATTGAAAACTACTACCACTACTACTTGAAGCACCAGTTGTATATGCATTTTAAACTTTTTGAACTTTTATAGTATTAACTAACTTTGAAATAAAATGAGTAATATTTTGATAAGGTACTAGGGGGAGGTTAGGCACGGATATACCTGTGTTAGGAAGTAATGAAATATTACTTACAAGGGATGTATCATCCTAAAAAAACAACCGCCTCTTCACAAAATTATTTTCTTCATCAGGAGGGTACTTGGGTCTATTAACTAAACTGAAAGTGATTTGATCGACATCTTCACTGCTTATGACTCAGGGGAATATTTGCTACTTCCCTCCATTTATCCAATGACACTATTCCTGGAACCTTCTATTCACTTGGAAATCGCACCACCACACACTTATTTATGCCGCAACTTTGAACTACTTTGTCCTCCTATCCACAACCTTGTATTGGTCAAAACCTCTCCTATCTGGTGTAACTCTCACTTTCGTCGTTGAATTTCAAGCAATGTCTGTGTTAGCCACCTATAAATTTTGATATATCTAATGGTGGATAAATTTGTTGTCAAGCCTTCAAGAGATATATTTCCTTTGAAAATCCATCATCTATGAAGTCTTATAATGATTCTTTATCCTATGAAATAATCTTCACTGCTGTTTCACTATAAGCCCTCAAGCACCTGTTGATTACCAAGAGAAAAAGCTGCCTATGGAGTTCCATTTTCACTACTCACCTCTCCATTTCAATCTCACAACATCCTTCAAAATACCTTCATTTAACCTCTAAAAACACCCTAACCTTCTTTTTACCTGTTATCTTCCTTTGATTTGGTTGTAAAATTCCCTGATTTAAGCCTATCAAAACCCTCATTTGGCCTTAAAATCCCTATTTTTGGCCTAAAAATAGTCTTTCGCTCTATAAAGGTATTAAGCCCCCGAGGGATTAAGTCACCCGCTAGCCTCAGTTCTTTCCCTCCATGGGACCACACTCGAGTGCTTATCCCTAAGCCCTCCTCTCCTCATATTTCTTCGCGAATGCGCCTTTTTCTTTATAAAATTTTCACCCGAAATTTTACCCCCGATGCAACCTTCGCCGTTGATCTCTGAGATCCAACGACTGCTACGTAGCCTGACCTTGTGACCCGCTAGAACCATTTCTCCGCTCCATGACAAAATATTGACATCACCACTGGGCCCACTGCTTCATCCACCCATGTAACTCTTCATCCGTCACGCTTCTCCTCCACCATATGATCTGTGACCCCAGATCCGATGGCTAGCGCGCGATATCGCATAATTTTTGAGCCTCCCCCACAGTGTGCTACTTCCACGCGATATAAGCAGTTTTAGAATTCCACATGTCAGTCAATGTATGGAATCACATTCCAAAAGTGAATATCGCCTCCCCCCCATTATGTTGCGCGAAAACCATCCCCAGTTTCTGCCATACCACTACCCTCCGCAATGTCACTTTCGCTTTTAATCCTAGCCGTTGATCTCTGAGATCGCACGGTCCATGTTATATTGCCATCTCAATTCATTTGCCTCCCATATCTATCCCAAAATGCTCATCGTAAGATCTCCACCATAGATCGTCCCGATCTAACGGTCCACGTTCCTCATCGCACCCAAACCCTCACTGCACCTGGTTAGCTAGTCTGCCAGAGTTTTTTCCCAATTTTCCACTGCAATCACGTTCTGCCTCACTGCTCCTCCACCCCAGAACCTATGCAAGCAATCTAAACCAAGCCTGCAGGTTTTCATAACAAGTTTATCATATGTTTGCAGGTTTTCACGACCGACGAAGCATGAGTTTTCTCCGCAGTCACTAGAGGTGACATAGAGGATCTGATAATTATCTTAGGGCCAAGAATCAATGTCAAAGGGAAAAAAAGCAAAGGGCGAGGTCGTATCAATTAATGGATCAGATCCATGAACCCTCAGTGACCCTCCAGCTCAGCGAAACCCTCCACCTGTACACAGAACACTCAGAAAGATGAGGATCACATATTCAGTGGCAGAAGACAAGGCATAGAAGATTAATAAAATCTTTGAGGGCATCAGTACAGAAGAATTTCAAGCAATCAACAAAGTGAAAGCATAAACAGAGCCAAAACAGATCAAAGTACAAAGAAACATAGCAGTTATTGGTGCAGAAGTTGACTGACATAGACATAGCCCATCTCCATGCTCAAAAGCCTGCCAAGCAGTTATTACACTGAGGAAGCTACTACAAACTATCAAAAGTAGTGATTTAGAAGTATGGGAGTCCTCAAAGCCCATTCTTCCACTTAACTCACACCTCAGAAGATAACAGTACCACTGCAGATAGTATTTCCCCCGAAGGACACCCTGTGGGTGATTTCTGTCATATCAAAATGGTCTCAACAAGCTACAAAGTTATTGATCCTGTCTAGAATTTAATGTTATGTTTATGACACAGGATGGAGCATTCGAATGCCCTCTCCTATCTTTGATGACCATTAAAACCTTCTTCACCTACCTTTCCCATTTTCTCTATAAAGAATCTTTGAAGTCTCATTGTAAAAGTTTGGCATTTGGTGATTTCAAGAGTAATACATAGATTGCTGCTTTGAAGAAGCATTGGTGTTCTGAAGGAGTGTGGAAGTCTCTGTTTTTCTGTTGATGAAGGGGGCTAGACCATTGGATCCCTGAGCCTGGTTTTGGTGAAGTAATCTCTTATGGTTAATGTTTTTTTTTTCGTCTATCACTTTGTTCCATTTTTCTTTGACTTACAGTAGGATACAAAGTTTAGGCAGAGAAATGTATCCCAGGAGCACCTCTGACCTGTTTATCCTTCACTGTTTATATGTTTTCCACTACTGAACATGACAGGGTAGTCTAATAGCTATCTTGAATATTTAGTTTGTTTTATTTCAGAAATGGTAAATTTAGTTGAGGCTAAAGATTGTTTAGGCGTTCCCTCTTTCTTTGCCACTGAATATTGTATCTGAAATCTCCCTTTAATTATTGATGCTTGCAGTTTGATAGAGAGGTCTGTTTCAATCACACCCTCTGTTTCTTACTGTAATTAATGTGTTGAAGGTCCCTACAATTGCAGTCCTAGATGTCTAAGGCGTTCCCTCTTCTTTGAATGCAATTGTATGTCTTTGTTGATTAAGCATCTCAACAGTGGATTTATAGGAGGAAATAGGGCGTTCCCCAAATCCTATAATTCATTAAGAAGGTTTTATTCTGCATTTCTCCTTTTCTTTGAGTGTTATGTTGATTTAGTCCATAACAGTGAGCTTACTGGAGGAAATAGGGCGTTCCCCGTATCCTTTAAGTCATTGTGAAAGGGTTTAGTTTGCTTTTCACTCTTATTCCTTAACGCTCATCTCATTTCACCTATATTATTCAACAGACCCTTGACCGAGTTAGATTTTCCCTTTGGTTTCCCTTCCTTCTCAATCAAAACTATTTGGATTTTCACATGACTCCATTGCCTAATGGCTTGTAGATTCCCATGCTCTATATATACTGCATGAAACACATTTGTCCAACCAAACAAAACAAACAACCCTGCACTTCATAACTAGCCTAAAATCAACTACTAAACTTTCAAGACATATCCTTATAAAAAGAGAGATCCCTGAGACTAGGAGGGCTAGATCCTAGAAATCTAAAGCTTGGTTTGCATGTTGCCTTGTCACTTGGCATGCCAATTTTCCAAATCACAGGACCCCCAATAGTCTGCTCCTACCATTCATCAACTATATGCACTCTTATATATTACCTTAAATCTCGAGCCCTCTGTGACTCATTTGCGTCCATCGCAACAACATCTTCATCTTTCACAACCAAACATCATTTTTCCTCTAAATCCCACCCCAAGTACTTAAAATTTTAAGGTGCCATATTTTTTTCTTGAAATGAAAAGAAGTGTAACACCCTCCTCCCACATTTACCCAAGCTAACTGACCCACTGGGGTAAACATGTGACGAGAGGATACTATGATGTGATTCAAATCCCCATGTACAATTAAGGAAGTGGAATCAACAAAAAAAAACCAATATAACCTTCCAAACATGCTATAGAACCTTTAACAGCCAACCAACCCTTCCAGGTTACCAATCCTTGAGGAAACTTGACATTTTACTGATTTGGACCCTCAACTACTTCCATGAAAAGCCATGCATGTGACTAAGGCCTTCCAATTTCTCCCACAACAAGGCATGTCAATGACTATGGACTTTTTCAAGCGGTTCTGAGCCAGCGACCCCATAACGTTTTCAGGACTAGGTCTCAGGCCTCTGCCTAGAACTTCATGAAACTTTCATAAATGATAAACAACAATGGAATAAGGTTACTAATGCAATCACTGGTACAAGTAATTGATTTTACCCCTACTATCTATGACATACATTTCGTCAAACATGTCACAAATATGTAATCGATAGTTCATAACAGTAGTTCTGAGCATAAAGGTCTCATACTTATTTGATAACCATCAAGAAACATTGATTCCTTAACACAATAGCTGCATTATCATCTATTAGGTCATATAGTAATTGTACATTCATTTACTAACCAAAACATGATGAGAGCCATACATCAAGTATATCATAAAACATACTCATAACTAACATAAATAATAAAGATATAACAACCATAAAAATTACATATGAACTGGTGTATTTACACATGAGATACTAAGGAGAAGGAGCTATTATTAATCAATGCATAAGACAAATAGGTCTGAGACTTTGATGAAACACCCGACCATAGATTGGGCTAAACAGAAATTTCTTTCAACCAATCACCCTCGTGCCATATTCAAAGCATGAATGTGAGACTCATAATAAAACCAATTCAGGTTTCCTCAGGTTTTACCACAATCTCGACCAGAACACTAGGCCCTAAACAATCATGGATTCCTCTAGATCTCTCCACATACATAGTGAGTAATTTTCCTATCTCCTAGTATGTAATATTTACCATATATCCCATCATTCATCGATCAAGGATTCCTAGGCCTAATCGAGACTCCACCCTTCAGGCTTTACCGTATATCCCACCATTCACCAGTTGAGTATTCCTAGGCCTACTGAGGTACAAATAATCCAGCTTTACCGCAATCACACCTTTTCTAGTTTAGGGATTCCTAGGCCTTGTGTTCTTCTTCAAAGACCACATCACTTAGTTTTGAAACCATCTTAAAATCCATCTTAACTAAGTAAAAGGGAACTCATCACACCATGGCTATCTGGAAATGACAAGGCAAGGCTGAAAATCACTGTCACACCTAGAAAATCCCATTCCAATGATATAAAGAGAACCAAATACACACATGCATGTACCATGCATTCCAAATTTAGCAAGGAAATCACACATGAAAATCGATACCTGAAGTAATCTCATTGTAGCTGCTTGATCTTGCTCTTCCTTGCTTGATATTTTCTTCCCTTTTCCTTCTTGGTCCTGCCTTTTCTCTCCTTGATCCAATGCTAGAGTGCTCTAAGAAGGCTCTAAGTGTCCAAGAGTGAGAGAGAGAGAGATTAGAGAGAGAGAGCTTCAAAATTGAACTAACAAAAGGTACCAACTGATCCTTAGAAGCCTTTTTATTAATGACACCTCTATCAATACAAGAAAAAAGGACATTGGTGAGGGTCATGCTTGTGACAAACCTTTAAGGTCCGTCACCAATGTCACATATAGTGACGGTCCATAAAAAGGCGTCGCTGTAAGTGTATATAGTGATGGTTCTTTAAGGTCAATCACCAAAGCCATTTTAATGACACTTTTGGTGAGGGTGTTAAAGGCCCATCACTAATTCTCTCTTTGGTGACACTTCTAGTGTAAGATTCCTAAAATTAGCATGCGGCTAATAGGAATATTAAATTTTGATCTTTGCACCTAGTAGATGAATAAATGGGGAAAAGGACCCATACTTAACTTGTATTGGCATAAAAACCCTCTTGGTGTGAAAAAGGGGGCATTCTAGTGGCTGGATTTTGCACTTCCCATGTATGAATAGGAAGAGGTTCATGTTGATTCAGTCAAGTTGACCAAGTCAACAACACAGTATGGATGAGTAGCCTAGATAGAGCTACAACGCAGTTTTGGAGGGAAAGAAACCATGTGGTGTTGGAAACCCTAATGGGTGGGACCCAAGGCGAGGAGGCTCACAAAATTTATAAGGAAGAAGATAGCAGAATTTTGGGGTTAGATTATGGATTATTGATTTTTTTCTACTTAGACTCTTGAGCATTCTTCAGCTGTTGAGTTGAGTATGCAGTGTTGTTCAACACAAGGCATTCCTGCTTAGGGATTCCTTCTCCTTCATTGAGTGATCTCTTGGAGGAGTTATGTTATTTATTTTCCCACATCTAGGCTTGTGGCCAAGCATCCTCCTTCAGCCATAGAATTATTCCTGTAGTAGGGGACATTGTGTTGCAGGGTGTTGCAGTGGGAGACTTACAACACCAGCTCCTGAGCTTATCTTTCAAAGGAGGGAGCTCCCCTTGCTTTGCAAGATCTGTACAGGAGATTTCAGAGCTTATTTTACATATTGGCATGTGGACAAATCAATTTCCATATTCTACAGTGCAGTTAGCTTCAGAAACTGCGTCATTTTCTAGGGTGTTGTAGTAGCAGGGTTTGATCCCTTGCTTGTGAGCTTGTTCCTTGGAGAAAGGGCCAACCCTTCTCCCGGAAAGCTCTATACTTCATTCTTATTTTGTCATCTATATATTTCAGTTATATCTATTTAGTGCTGTAGTATAACTACATTTTTCAGATCCAGATCTGCAGAGCTTCATTTTTATACATTTTACTCTCATGAAACCCTTGCTGGGTTGATCTTATTTTGTATAAAAATGAAGGAATCTCCACTTTCTCAGCCATTGGATGATTGTACACTCCTGATCTCTTATTTATCATCATTTTCTGCATAAAACCTCATTAAAATAAAGTTGTACTTGCTTCATTACTTTATGCATGAGTTAAGCCATGGGGTTTGGGCTTATTTGAGTCATGATGATTTGGGGAGATCTATTTAAGTTGGATAGAAGCATTTGATTTTGCTAAAATTCTGGATGTGAGTTGTAAATTGAATATTATAATGGATCCAAGTCCCATTTCTCACAGGGATAGCATTATTTTCTGAAGACAACCATTTTATGCCCTATATTGCTGCATTTCCCCACTTGGGAAGGAGTATGTAGGCCATATTCTTGCTGATATCCACTCATTTACTGATTAGATGTTATTTTACATCTAATGAGCTGATCTACATTGCCAAGCTCATGATTTGCTAAAGCGCCAACTTTAGAATATCTTTAGATATTCTATTTGTTGTATAAAATCCCTATTTTGTGATACTACAGTGGTGTTAGAGTTGCCATATTGGCTTAGCCTGTGGATTTCAGATCCAATCAGGAGATAAGAAGAATAGGAGAACAAGATTATGGAGAGGATGAGATTACTCTCATCGATTTTTAGATCTAAGAGAAAAGAAGAAAGATGCAATGGAACTCCAAGAGGGCTTCAAGGAGAGAGATGTAGTGAGACCTCTAGAAGGTTTCAAGAGGAATAAGAAGATACATGCACTTCCTTTTATCACAGAGGGAGTTAAGAGCAAGAATACCACTTAGAACATGAGATCCTGAGTGGGTATTTGGCAGAGAACAAGTGCCAACCTAGGGCTTTCAAAGAGACCCTAGATTTCCTCAGTTTATCCAACTGAGAGAAGAAAGAAGGCCATGCAATAGGAGGATGATAAAGGGAAATAGATTCCTATTTTCTACCTATGATGAATCACCCATATGTACAACAAAATCTTGGGTGATGAAGTTAGAGGCATTTTTCCTGCTACATTCGGTAGTGGAAAAAGAGGCTGTGGAGATCTCAGCGCTGCACTTGGAGGGCAGGGCAAGCTCTTGGTGGTTTAGCCACGTGAGTCATGCAAGGGTATCTACTTTTGCTGATTTCACTCAAAGGGTGATCAGGATATTTGACAATGAGAGATCAGAGAAGGAGGAGACCTCATCCCCATCTGAGGATACCTTTATCAGTGCTGTCACTTTCATGAGGGAGCAACCATCCATATCAGCAGTTGGATCAGCCAACACATTGAAGAGAGGAACTCTTGCAGCCATATAAGAGGTTCCAAAGACTCACCAAGGTATGCATGTATTTCCATTTCCTCTCATTTCATAAAATCTTACGGAAAACCTTGGGAAGTTGTCCTCACTTGGTGTAGGATCAAAACACACTGCTGGGGAGGGGCAACAAGCTTGCACTGCACTGTGTGCCCTTGGTTTAAACAAATAAGGGATGAAAATTCATTCCATTGCACCCTTATTGAGTTTCATGCAACATGAGGAGTTAGGGTGTGAGATTTTGGAGGGCCTCATGAGTGTTGTGCCACTTGGTGATGATGTTTTAATTTCAACACACTTGGATCCTATTGGATTCAAGGGGATCATTGATGAGAGGTATTTTCTTAAAGATCACCAAGGGGTTACATCTCAACTTCCCATGAGGTTTAAGGAGGAATATTTTCTTTGGGAGATTGGTAGTCTTCATTGGGGAGATACCAAGGGGGAGAATGAATTGAGACATCCACATTTGGATGAATGGAGGTGGATGGAGAGCAAGAGGGTTATTAACCACTTGCATATATATGACATAGGGTAGCAAGAAGAAAATCTACTTTGGCTACTCTTGAGGGAGTTTTTCCATCTTGGATCATACCCTTGGTCAAGAGGTATGTGGTGGATGGAGGCATGTCATGGCACCTATATGATAGAACAACATAAGACTTTTTTGTATAGGGCATCATACAAGGCAGCCATCATGATCTTACTCTATGGCTTGTATGAGGGAGAGATGAGGGAGAAACAAGAGTTTTTTTTGCTGTGGTTACACTTGGGAGAGTATGGGCAGAAATTTTCCCATACTTTTCATGATATTTCCAGAGGGAAGGAAGGTACATTCAAGGTGTAAGGAGGCTACCCTTCAACATTGAAGGATCATGAGAGACTTCCATGTAGGAAGAATATCTTCTCACATAGTTGCATGATGGTGGATGGCTTTGGCATATGGAATGTCAAAGGGAGGAGTCATGGAGCCTTATTACTAAGGCCTACAATGCTGTCACTTAGGAGTATGTTCTTATTGATGGAGTATTCCAAGGAGAGGATGTATCCCTTCTTCTTGCAGATTTTTATGAGGAGGTTCTTGTGGGAGGACTCATTTATGGAATTCACTTTCAGCCTAATCCTTATGTATGGTAAGAAATGCATTTATGCACTTGTTGATTACTCCATTGAGTATTTGTATATTCTCACCATATATGAACAATGCATTGCTCCACAAGAGAGCAAGAGTATTTTTGGGTCCCATGGTCACTTTAGGGCCAATATTTGTAATGATAGTGGTCCATATATACATGACTTTGGGAAAGTACATTGTTATTTTGATTATGTACAACTAATATTCATTGTTTCTTACTACCCCATGGAGGAGGAGAAAACATGCACAACTTGTAACTCATTGAAAAACCACTTGTCACATGATATTCTCAAACATCAGTTGGGAAGACTGCGCATCATCCACTTGGAGAACCATTTGTACCATCCAAACTTGCACACAAAATTCAACATTTTTCTAATTTGGATGCCATATGGTGATGATGTGCCATTCATCTTGTATGGAATGGTTTGGGTTGGCATGGCTCATGAATTTGGAGAAAGGGTCCTTGGAGACTCAATCTTCTTCTTGCCATTGGAGGGCAATCATGTTGCAGCCCAAGATCAACATGCCCTCTACACTTATTATAAGTGGAGAGGAGGATAGTGTGGGATAGGCCTTCTTTCCTATCATGTTCATTTATTCAGCCCACCTACACTTCAGGAGCCAAAGGTGGAGGGGATTGTGCATGAGTTGCCATGTTGGAGGGTAACTCATTTCATATGGATGATAGCTTGGGGGTGGAGGTTTCACTTGGGGATGAGAATTTCCCATGCATTATAAACTTCATGCCATGAGAGGACCTCTAGATAGCACATAGTTGTCTCCTTGAGTATGTTACTTTTGCATGATGATAGCCATTTGGGATGTACACCAAATGCTAATTTGTTTTCTTGGGAGAGGCACTGTGGGGTTTCATTGTTGAGACAACATCTTATCCTTTGGGAGCTCATCATATGAGGATGCTACAGGAGGAGGGAAGGAGACTTTCTAGTTATATCCTTGCAGTTGCTTAAGGAAAAGAAACATTTGGGAGGGGAGGACTGTAATATTCCTAAAATTAGCATGCAGCTAATAGGAATATTAAATTTTGATCTTTGCACCTAGTAGATGAATAAATGGGGAAAAGGACCCATACTTAACTTGTATTGGCATAAAAACCCTCTTGGTGTGAAAAAGGGAGCATTCTAGTGGCTGGATTTTGCCCTTTCCATGTATGAACATGAAGAGGTTCATGTTGATTCAGTCAAGTTTACCAAGTCAACAACGCAGTATGGATGAGTAGCCTAGATAGAGCTACACCACAGTTTTGGGGGGAAAGGAACCATGTGGTGTTGGAAACCCTAATGGGTGGGACCCAAGGTGAGGAGGCTCACAAACTTTAAAAGGAGGAAGATAACAGACTTTTGGGGTTAGCTTATGGATTATTGAATTTGGTCTGCTTAGAATCTTGAGCATTCTTTAGTTGTTGAGTTGAGTATGCAGTGCTATTAAACACAAGGCATTCCTGCTTAGGGATTCCTTCTCCTTCATTGAGTGATCTCTTGGAGGAGTTATGTTCTTCATTTTCCCACATCCAGGCTTGTGGAAAAGCATCCTCCTTCAGCGAAAACTTTATTCCTATAGCAGGGGACATTGTGTTGCAGGGTGTTGCAGTGGGAGACTTACAACACTAGCTCCTAAGCTTATCTTTCAGAGGAGGGAGATCCCCTTTCTTTGCAAGATCTGTACAGGAGATTTCAGAGCTTCTTTTACATCTTGGCATGTGGCCAAATCAATTTCGATCTTCTACAACACAATTTTCTTTAGAAACTGCATCATTTTCTAGGGTGCTACAGTAGCAGGGTTTGATCCCTTGCTTGTGAGCTTGTTCCTTGGAGAAAGGGCCAACCCTTCTCCTGGAAAGCTCTATACTTCATTCTTCTTTTGTCATCTATATATTTCAGTTATATCCATTTAGTGCTGTAGTATAACTACATTTTTCAGATCCAGATCTGCATATCTGCATTTTTATACATTGTACTCTCATGAAACCCTTGCTAGGTTGATCTTATTTTGTATAAAAATGAAGGAATATCCACTTTCTCAGCCATTGGATGATTGTACACTCCTGATCTCTTATTTATCATCATTTTCTGCATAAAATCTCATTAAAATAATGTTTTAATTGATTTAGTACTTTCTTCATGAGTTAAGTCATGGGGTTTGGGCTTATTTGAGTCATGATGATTTGGGGCGATCTTTTTAAGTTGGCTAGAAGCATTTTTTTTGCTCCAATTATGGATGTGAGTTTTACATTGAATATTATAAGGGATCCAAGTCCCATTTCTCACAGGGATAGCGTTATTTTCTAAAGACAACCATTTTATGCCCTATATTGTTGCATTTCCCCACTTGGGAAGGAGTATGTAGACCATATTCTTGCTAATATCCACTCATTTGCTGATTAGATGTTCTTTTACATATAATGAGCTGATATAAATTGCCAAGCTCATGATTTGCTAAAGCTCTAACTTTAGAATATCTTTAGATATTCTATTTGTTGTAGAAAATCCCTATTTTGGGATATTACATCTAGTGACGAACTTTTAATGACCCTCACAAATGCTGTTTTTGTTATTTTTGGTGACGGTCAAAAAATGTTCGTCATCATTATCATTCCAATGAGTTTTTGATGAATTTATGTGCTTGTTAATATTTTTTTTTTCAAGATAACGATTTAATACCATTATTTTGGAGTTTTTTTTATAATATTTCCAAGGCCATCGTGGTTAGATTCAGTCAATTTTTTAAGAAGTAATTGGTGTGTATCATTTCCCTCAAGTAATGACTAGTTGAATATAGTTTTCCTATGAGTCAACACATGATTCATATCTATTAAGTTTATTATCTAGAAAATTCCCTTTAGATAAAGTCCCACTAGTGTGTGCAAGAAATATATTAATTAATACATAATCAAGCTTTGTCAATTCTATTAATGAGAAAGACTTAACACTCCTCAACAATTTGGGCACACCTTAAATTAATGCTTTGGAACACACTAACATTTCTTAGGAGCTTGCATGTCTTGGAACATATTTGTACCTAGAACATCTTGTCATCACACTAATGCCCAAGAACATGGTGGAATGCGCTAGCACAAGATAGAGCTCTCCTAGCATGTGTTGGCATGCACGTAGTCCCTAGGATGCCATGTAACACCTTGGCTGAATACATTGACATACATTAGCACTTGGCACACAATGCCACTTGGAATGTATTGGGACCTATTATTAGTGTGGATATCATGCCCCTTTTGAAAAATATAAATTCCCGACCTATTAACCCTCTTATTGGCTCTTCCTTTTGTTTCCTTGAAACTTCTTGACACATGTTGACATACCCTAGCACCCTGCACATCCTTAGCACCTGGCATGTATTGGCATATCTTGGAACTATTTGGCACATATAATTAGCACACCCTGGAACTCCCAAGCACACTTTGAGACTTCTTTACATGTCTTGATATTCCATAGCATGCTTACCAATCCTTACCATACCTTGTCACTCCCTCGGCATGACAACTAGCACTCATTAACACTAGTCCCTGGCACACATTCCTCATATTCATTAAATTCCATGAATTTTTACCTAGTGCTCCCTTAATGTTTTTTCTATTACTACTTAACGCTCCTCAACATGCATTAGCACTCTCTAGCACACCTTAGCACTCTCCAACATGCCCATCCACTTCATAGAATGCATAACACTCTGTGACACATATTAGCACTTGGAATGTGTTGGCACTTGGAAAGTCTTAGCATGTATGGAATACGTTGACATGCCTTGGTGTGATTTGGCATGGTTTAATATTAAATTTATTTGAGATCAACTGTTGGAAAGTAGATGAGAAGCAACAAAGGAAGACCTGGCACTTAGAATGCACTAATACTTTGCACTTGGCACCTATTGGCGCCTAGTGTTGGTGTGCCTAGCATGCCCCTCTTGGAAGAGGTAAATTTATGACTTATCAACCCTCTTATGTGTTCATTTCCTTGTAGTTTAACTTGTTTCTCACTTTTGTTTCCTTGACAGCCCATGACATGCATTGACACACCCTTGCAGATCCTGGCATGCCTTATCACTTGGAACATCTTAACATGTTTGACATGCCTTCACACTATCTGACACATCTTAGAATTCACTAGCATGCCTTCACACTCATGTCCTCACAACTAGCCTTTACATTTTTTCATGACTTGGGAACCCAATCAATTCCTTGGCTACTACAGTTCATGTGACAATATTGGCTTTCTTCAACCGCAACAACTTGATCAATTGCACCTACTATAAGTAGATTGTGCCTTGTTCACCTAAGAACTACCTATAACTCATCTTATGCCACTCATGTCCAAGTTCAAAATTTCCACTTAACTAGTTACCAAGACAAGGATCACATGATCTAGCCATGACCATAAAACAACTAAGAAACATAGCTTAGTTGTTCAGTTCATATAAATAGTAGAACATTAACTAATATTTTGTAAGAATCACAAGATGAACAAGGCACACAATATATAAGCCAACACAAGTTGAGTGCCACAAAAATTATACACAACAATGTAAAATATGAAATTATCTAGAATAGTTTAAAACATGAGCATGTAGCCAAAGTGTGCCATATTGTAGAAATTTGAATAATCGATATATTATTCACCGATATTATCCTGATCACACACTATTTTAGCTTCATGCACAATACAAAATCTCTTCTACCATTGATCATTACATGGGGAAATAAAATTAATTGCATGCGCACATTAAAACCATAAACATTCACACATATGAACACAATATTTCATGGGAAAGCTTAAAGTTGAAAACCCAAACTATCTGTATATTATATTTCATAGAGATCATGAAACAAGCATTGTACAAAGCTCCTCACAAGCTCTCAGCACAACCTCCAATTGCTACACACTAATCAAGCTAGATCTAGCAAAACACATGCTCCAATCTCTGCCACCTGATAGCTAGCCTCTATTGCGTAATCAATGTTGTAGGATGGCTCATTAAATAACTTGAACCACCTGGCTTGTACTGCGCAATCCTCATGGGCTCCTCCAATCACTGGTTGTTGCAAATATGCAACAGTATAGTCACAACCGATAGTTAACTTGCTCTTTCACCTATTTCTGCACTGGTCTCCACTGAAACTGTCCATGCACTGAAGTTAACTGATGTATTCTTTAGTTGATTAATGAGTTTATAATTAGTGAATTAATTAATAATTAATTCACACCACTCTTCACTAGTGTATCAATCAGTTAGACTAGATACAACTAGCTCAACTATGTTTAGAATAGTTAAACTGAACACAACTCCATTAACTCCTCAATCAACTCCACCAAACTCTGTCACATGAGTTCTAACTGAAGTATCCATGCAATAGCTCCACTTAACCCTCAGGAATAGCGTAATTCCTTCTGTCAACTCCTGTGCCACATCTGTGCACTTAACTGAAGTGCTCCAAGAGAATAAGATAATGTTTAGAGTCTAAATATTATTAAGAGCTAATAATATTCGACATATCTATTTTTAGACTGTCAATCTAAAAATAGATTCCGCCCAGTATGTCTAAAAATAGAAGTCCATCTATTTTTCCCGACTTGACCAACCATCCACAAATAGCATCCTGCAACTCATAGAACATGATCCACATGTCTAAAAATAGACATAGTCTAAAAATAGACTTTGCGCCAAAAATAGCCTGCTGGCCCACTTAGTGAAGGCGACTTCTTTCCACTAAGCTCATAATATTGTTGCAATCTCAACACTCCCTCTCAACAAGATAAGGATTATTTTCCACCCCTATCCCGCCTCTGTGGTATTCGAATTTGCTCATGGTGAGCACCTTCGTCAAGATATCAGCATCCTGATCCTCCGTTGGAATGTAAGAAAGTAACATGATCTTCCGTTGCACACAATCTCTGATATGATGATACCGAATGTCAATGTGTTTAGATCTATCATGAAATACTGGATTAACCAAGAGTTTAATGCAACTTTTATTATCACAATAAATCATAGTAGGATCTAAGTGTGAACCGAACAACCCGACTAGGATATTCCTCATCCATATAGCCTCACATGCAGCCAAACTCGCTACCATATACTCGACCTCTGCTGAACTGAGTGCCACGGATCTCTGCTTCCTATTGTACCAAGAAACTGCTGTCGAACCGATACTGAAAATCCCTCCAGATGTGCTCTTTCTGTCCGTTGGCCCCTTCAAACATTCAGACGGGTGCCACACGCCTTCACCTCATCCGACCGGGTTCTACTCATAATCCACATCTCGATGTGCCTCTCGAGATCTCTCAATACATGCTTCCCGCTTCTAAAAAAGAGCTGGTGAGAGAAACCTAGAACCAGCTTGTGAAATCAAGAATCGTATAGCATATGTCGGGTCGTAAATGACCAAATACATAAGCAACCCCACCAATCTGCCGGATAACAAAGGGCATCCACTACCTCCGCCTAAGCAGCATCCTCCTTCCTCCAAACCACTAGAGAAGAGAGTATCAATGTGTCAGTAAGTCATATGTTAACTATCCAAATATCTCCTCAGCATACTTACCCTGAGAAACAAACAGTCCACCACTGCGCTGCCAAATTTCCAATCCCAGGAAATAATGAAGGAGGCCCAAGTCCTTCATCTCAAACTCTTTTGCAAGATCAGCCTTGCATGAGAGTATCAAATGTTCATCACCGGTCAGTATCAAATCATCTACATAAATTACAATGATCAACAACTTACCCTCCACCACTATCTGGTATAGGTTCAGATCCGCCTCACTCTTGGAGAATCCAAGTCCGGTAAAATAACTGTCGATTCGTGTGTACCAAGCATGAGGTGCTTGTTTCAACCCATACAACGCTCTTTTGAGCCTGCACACATGCGATTCGCTGCTGAAGATCTCGAAACCTTCAGGCTGCTCTATGTACACCTCCTCCTCAATCACTACGTTGAGGAACACAGTCTCCACATCCATCTGATGAATGTGCCACACCATCTATGCTGAGAGAGATAGGATGCTCCATATGGAAGAATACCTTGCGACAGGTGCAAAGGTTTCCTCATAGTCGATCCCCTCAATCTGTAAGAAGCCTCGGGCAACAAATCTTGCCTTGTACTTCTCCACACTCCCGTCAGATGCCTGCTTCACTTTGTAGATCCATCTCAAACCCACCACTGATTTCCCTTCCGGCCTTGGGACAATATCCCATGCACTGTTTCTGACAATCAAATCATACTCTTCCACCATGGCATCTACCCATGCGGGATCCTCCACAGCTTCCTCGAAAGAGGATGGCTCTGTCAAGATACACTTGCTCATAAGAGCCATGTATCCAGTATACCGGTCAGGTGACTGTCTCTGTCTGCGTTGTGATGTAGGTGCTCTTACAACCTTCTCTGCATCTTGCGCCAATCGCTCAGCTTCTGTAGTGTGCTTCCGCCCTCTGATGGTTGGCGCTGCTTGGGTGGTCTCTTCCACTCCATGAACCTCATCTTGTGGCTGATCCACATCCTGAGACTCATCCTTAGGAACTAATAGCTCCTCATATGCATGCAAGTGTGGCCCCCTCTCAAGCAAACACTTCATGGCTTTCTCCTCATGAAATTTGATATCCCGTCGCACAATAGTCTTGCGACTGTTTGTAAAATACACATGATAGTTGTGGGGTGTATCAGTGTACCCCAAAAATATCCCAACCTCTATGGTCAGCTCCAGCTTCTTCCTGGCATCCTTCGTTACATGAATGTAAACAGGTGAACCAAAAATCCTGAAATGGGAAATATCAGGCTTCTTACCAGAAAACGCCTCCTCGGGTGTACTCATGCCAAGTATCCTGTGAGGAAAACGGTTTTGCACATATACTGTAGTATTGCATGCCTCAGCCCACAAGTGTATGGGAAGGCCCTGATCATGCAACATCGCCCGTGCAGCACCCACGATCGTTCTGTTCTTCCGCTCAGCAACCCCATTCTGCTGTGGGTTATGAGGTGCTATGAGCTCTCTTCGAATTCCTTATGTGCTGCAAAAGTCCTTCAATTCGCCAGAGATGAATTAACCACCATTTTAACTGCTAAGAGCCTTCACCTACTTCCCTGATTATTTCTCAAATAGTGCCTTGAACTCACAGAACTTTTGTTGAAAATGCAGCAAGATGATGGAGCTTAGTGAAATGAAGTCGCCTTCACTAAGTGGGCCCGCAGGCAAATTTTGGCGCAAAGTCTATTTTTAGAAATATGGAGCATGGTCCAGGGGTTGCAGTATGTTATTCTTGGAGTATTGGTCATGTTGGTAAAAATAGATGGACCTCTATTTTCAGACATTTAGGTCAAAGTCTATTTTTAGACTGCCTTCCTAAAAATAGGGAAGTCAAATATTATTTACCCTTAATAATATTTGGACTCTAAACTTCAGTTTACTCTCTTGGAGCACTTCAGTTCGAGCCTTGGAAGTGGATCATGCATCTGATAGAGGAATTACACTATTCCTAGGGGTTTGGTGAGCTCATGCATGGTTGACTTCAGTTAGGACTTCAGTGGTAGAAGTTTGGTGGAGTTAATGGGACAACTAGTGGAGTTGTGTTCGGTTTAACTTAGTTGAACTGGTTGAGATTAGTTTAACTAGCTAATCAACTAGTAATGAGTGGAGTGAATTAAATATTATTTAATTCATTAATTAGTAACTCATTATTCAACTCAAGAACACATCAGTTCACTACAGTGCATGGACAGTTCAGTGGAGACCATTGAAAGAGGTAGATGAAAGGGTGGAGTTAGCTATCAGTGGCGACATCAGTTGTGCATGAGATTTGCACCACACTTGGAGGAATTTCCCATGATGATTGCGCTGTCAAACCAAGGAGATTCGAACCTTGGATCTCTATATAGACAGGCCTGGATTGCGCAATAGAGGCAAGGCAATTGGCGGTGAGTTTTGAACCAGTAACCTGTTCAAAACTGAGCTAGATTGTGTGTAACTTCATGAGACAGTACTGAGTACTTGTGAGGAGTATTGTACTGAGTTTGTTACATGATTTCTCCATTATAATATACACAATAGCTGCGGGGTTTTCAGCTATAAGCTTTCCCCATACATACTGTTAATGTGTATGATGATTTGATGTGTTATCGCTTGATTTTATTTCCGCATGTTTGATGATCTGAGTGGAAGAGATTATGTGTTGCATATAAATTCAAATTGTATGTGATCAGGATAGTCTCGGTGGATAATTAATCATTATTTAGCAAATTTCTACATGGTATCGGAGCTATTGAAGCAGAGATTGATCATCACAGTGATTACAAACTTATTTCGGTAGACAGAGTCTGCATGCGGGCCAGGTAGCCTCCGGATTCATCTTTCTTCAGAAAGTGAAAGGTCTGGTAAACGCCCCTTGAATTCGATCTCTCTGCTAGAAATAATTTGTTCTCACGATCTAGAGCGGCTGAGCTTTGAGGTGGAATTCGAAATTTTGCAGCAGTTTTGTTTTCTTGGTGCCAGTGTTGAAAATGTCTTTCAATGGTTTGCGACTCGAATATGCTCTTGAAGGCAGTTCGAATTATGTTGCATGGAAGGATCGCATGGAGGCAGTATTAGAAGATAATGGACTGAAGGAGTTCGTGGATACGGATGTCCAAAAGCCCACTGATCCTGCTGAAGTCGAAGCATGGCAAAAGAAGATGGAGAAATGTCGAAGGATCCTGTTGGAGGGCGTCAAGGATCATATTGTATCCAGCCTGCATGGAAAGGCTTCTCCATTTTTAATGTGGAAAGATTTGACAGATCTATTCCAGAGTAAGAGCGACCAAAGGAAGCTGGTGCTCAAAGATAAGCTCAGGAACATCAAGATGGAGAAAGGCGGCAGTATCGCCAAATACCTCACGAAGTTCACTCAATGCAAAGATGAGCTGGGAAGTGTGGGGGTGACTGTCGAAGACGAGGACATGGTCGACCTGGCTCTCCTTGGTCTTCCGAAGGCTTGGCACTCATATCAAGATAGTGTCAATGGTCGAGAGAAGCTGCCGGGATGGGAGCGCCTTTGGGTGGATCTCATGCAGGAGGAGATAAGGAGGACTACTCGAGATGGATCTTCATCAAAGGGAGCTGATGAAGAAAACTGCGCTTTGGTTGCCAAAGCAAAGAAGGGAAGGGTAAGAAAACCTCTCATTCTGGTGCAAAGGGAAAGAAGCAGGATATGGCGAAAGTGAAGTGTTTTCACTGCCATGATCACGAACATTATGCTACCAATTGTCCAAAGAAGAAGAAGAACAAGCAAGCGGGAAGATCTGCAGATGGAGAAGCTTTGGCTTCATAGTTCGAGCTTGAATTTTCACTGATCACATGCTTGGTTTCAAGTGTGATGGGATCGGTGTGGTTCTTGGATAGCGGTGCGTCATTTCATATGACGGGAGATCGGGATTTGTTCTCAGATCTGGAGGACAAAGATTTGGGTGTGCACATCGAGATGGGCGATGATGGTAGATACAGTGCGACTGGTATCGGTACCATATCCTTTCAGAGGGAGTCTCGTAAACCCTTTGTACTGAAGGATGTCATGCATGTACCTGGATTGAAGAAGAACTTGATCTCTGTGGCGATGTTGGAGGATAAGGGGTATGATGTGGTCTTCAGCGAAGGAAAAGCCTTCCTGCGCAGTAAGACTACTGGAGAAACCCGGAAGATAGGGGTTAGAAATAAGAACCTTTATCAGTTGCAGGTAGATGGCTGCGCAGCTATGGCATGCAAGGCGGGATAAGTGGTGAGCCGGGATGATGAGGGCGAACTGTGGCACAGGAGATTGGGCCACCTTCACCATGGAGCTTTGAAGATTCTACAACAGATTTCTACTGGGCTTCCTAAGGGCACTCTTGCACAGTCAGATCAGTGCAAGGGGTGTACCTTAGGGAAGTATGTGAAAGCCACCTTTCACGAGAAGGATAGTCGCGCCACGACGATCCTTGAGAGAGTTCACACAGACGTGTGTGGTCCTTTCTCAGTTGCTTCGACAGCAAAGCACAAGTACTACATGATCTTTGTTGATGATTTCTCTCGAAAGTGCTGGATCTTCTTCATGCAGAAGAAGAGCGATACATTCGCGAAGTTCTGTGAGTTTAAAGCACCGGTCGAGAAGGAGTCGGGGAAGAAGGTGATTGCTCTAAGGAGTGATAACGGTGGTGAATTCATCTCGGCTGAATTCAAGGAGTTCTGCAGCGCAGAAGGGATTCGTAGAGAGCTCATCGCACCCCATAACCCACAGCAGAACGGGGTGGCTGAGCGGAAGAACAGAACGATCGTGGGTGCTGCACGGGCGATGTTGCATGATCAGGGCCTACCCCTTCACTTGTGGGCTGAGGCATGCAATACAGCAGTGTATGTGCAAAACCGTTGTCCTCACAAGGTTCTTGGCATGAGTACACCGGAGGAGGCTTATTCTGGCAAGAGGCCTGATATTTCCCATTTGCGGATTTTTGGTTCTCCTGTCTACATGCATGTGACGAA
Organism: Pinus albicaulis; assembly: GCA_034641835.2. Taxonomy (NCBI): domain Eukaryota; kingdom Viridiplantae; phylum Streptophyta; class Pinopsida; order Pinales; family Pinaceae; genus Pinus; species Pinus albicaulis. The sequence goes on along the minus strand of CM076575.1, from coordinate 783,005,771 downwards.
GGATGCGAGAAGGAAGCTGGATCCAACTGCTGAGGTTGGAATATTTGTGGGGTACACCGATACACCTCACAACTATCGGGTGTATTTTTCAGACAGTCGAAAGACTGTTGTGCGACGGGATATAAAATTTCAGGAGGAGAAAGCCATGCAGTGTTCGCTTGAGAGGGAGCTACACTTGCATGCAGATGAGGAGCTGTTGGTTCCTAAGGAGGAGCTTCCGGATGTGGATCAGCCACAAGAGGAGGTTCAGGAGGTGGAAGAAACCACCCAGGCAGCGCCAACCATCAGAGGGCGCATGCGCACTACAGAAGCTGAGCGACTGGCTCGGGATGCAGAGAAGGCTGTAGGACCACCTACAGCACAGCGCAGACAGAGACAGTCACCGGATCGGTACACTGGATACATGGCTCTTGTGAGTCAATGTGTTGTGACGGAGCCATCCTCTTTTGAGGAAGCTGTGGAGGAACCCGCATGGGTAGATGCCATGATCAAAGAATATGATTCGATCGTCAGAAACAGTGCATGGGAGATTGTCCCAAGACCGGAGGGGAAATCAGTGGTGGGTTCGCGATGGATCTACAAAGTGAAGCAGGCGGCTGACAGGAGTGTGGAGAAGTACAAGGCGAGATTTTTCGCCCGTGGCTTCTCACAGATCGAGGGGATTGACTATGAGGAGACCTTTGCACCTGTCGCAAGGTACTCCTCCATACAGACGATCCTTGCTCTCTCAGCGCAGATGGGATGGCACATCCATCAGATGGATGTGAAGATTGCATTCCTCAACGGAGTGATTGAGGAGGAGGTGTACATAGAGCAGCCTGAAGGTTTCGAGATCTTCAACAGTGAGTCGCATGTGTGTCGACTCAAGAGAGCACTATACGGGTTGAAGCAAGCACCTCGTGCTTGGTACACTCGCATAGACAGCTATTTCACCGGGCTTGGATTCTCCAAGAGTGAGGCGGATCCTAACCTGTACCATATTGTGGTGGAGGGGAAGCTGTTGATCATCGTACTGTATGTAGATGATCTGATTTTGACGGGAGATGAGCCGTTGATACTTTCATGCAAGGAGGATCTTGCACGAGAGTTTGAGATGAAGGACTTGGGCATCCTTCATTATTTCCTGGGATTGAAGATTTGGTAGCGTAGTGGAGGACTGTTTGTTTCTCAGGGCAAGTATGCTCGGGAGATTCTGGAGAGGTTCAACATGCAAGGCTGCAAGCCTGTTGGCACTCCTCTTCCTGGTGGTTGGAGGAAGGAGGATGCTACTTTAGCAGAGGTAGTGGATGCCACTATCTATCGACAGTTGGTCGGGTCGCTTATGTATCTGGTCAATACATGACCCGATATATGCTATGCTGTTAACCAGCTTTCACAAGCTATGGTTAAGCCTACCAAGCTCTTTTGGAAGGATGGCAAGCATGTATTGCGCTATATTAGTGGCACATCGGGATATGGTCTATGGTATAGACAGGAGGATGGAGCGAAGCTTTCTGGCTTCACTGATGTAGATTGGGCAGGGAGCCCAACGGACCGGAAGAGCACATCTGGAGGAGTTTTCAGCATTGGGTCGACAACAGTTTCCTGGTACAGCAGGAAGCAGAGATCCGTGGCACTCAGTTCAGCAAAGGCCGAGTACATGGCAGCTAGCTTGGCTGCATGCGAGGCTATTTGGATGAGGAAGATCCTCGTTGGATTGTTCGGGTTGCATTTGGAGCCTACAGTGATTTACTGTGATAACCAAAGTTGCATTAAACTCTCAGCTAATCCAGTATTTCATGATAGATCCAAACACATCAACATCAGGTACCATCATATCAGAGATTGTGTTCAACGGAGAATCATGATGCTTTCATATGTTCCCACGGAGGATCAGGATGCCGACATCCTGACGAAGGCACTCACCAGGAGCAAGTTCGAATTCCACAGAGGCAGGATAGGGGTTGCAGATAATCCATATCTTGCTGAGAGGGAGTGTTGAAAATGCGGCAAGATGATGGAGCTTAGTGAAATGAAGTCGCCTTCACTAAGTGGGCCCGCAGGCTATTTTTGGCGCAAAGTCTATTTTTAGACTATGTCTATTTTTAGACATATGGAGCATGGTCCAGGGGTTGCAGTATGTTATTCTTGGAGTATTGGTCATGTTGGTAAAAATAGATGGACCTCTATTTTTTAGACATTTAGGTTGAAGTCTATTTTTAGACTGCCTTCCTAAAAATAGGGAAGTCAAATATTATTTACCCTTAATAATATTTGGACTCTAAACTTCAGTTTACTCTCTTGGAGCACTTCAGTTCAAGCCTTGGAAGTGGCTCATGCATCTGACAGAGGAATTAAGCTATTCCTAGGGGTTTGGTGAGCTCATGCATGGTTTACTTTAGTTAGGACTTCAGTGGCAGAAGTTTGGTGGAGTTAATGGGACAGCTAGTGGAGTTGTGTTCGGTTTAACTTAGTTGAACTGGTTGAGATTAGTTTAACTAGCTAATCAACTAGTAATGAGTGGAGTGAATTAAATATTATTTAATTCATTAATTAATAACTCATTATTCAACTCAAGAACACATCAGTTCACTACAGTGCATGATCAGTTCAGTGGAGACCAGTGAAAGAGGTAGATGAAAGGGTGGAGTTAGCTATCAGTGGCGACATCAGTTGTGCATGAGATTTGCACCACACTTGGAGGAATTTCCCATGATGATTGCACTGTCAAGCCAAGGAGATTCTAACCTTGGATCTCTCATTAGACCAGCCTTGATTGCGCAATAGAGGCAGGCAATTAGTGGATGTGTTTTGAACCTGTGACTTGTTCAAAACCAAGCTAGTTTGTGTGTAACTTCATGAGATAGTACTGAGTACTTGTGAGGAGTATTGTACTGAGTTTTTTACATGTTTTCTCCATTATAATATACACAATAGCTGCGGGGTTTTCAGCTATAAGCTTTCCCCATACATACTGTGTTAATGTGTATGATGATTTGATGTGCTATCGCTTGTTTTATTTCCGCATGTGTGATGATCTGAGTGGAAGAGATTATGTGTTGCATATGAATTTGAATTGGTATGTGATCAGGATAATATCGGTGGATAAATCTTCATTATTCAGCAAATTTCTACAACTTTGAGTATGTCTCGCTCTTCTTCTGCATGAAGAAGATCCAACACTTACGAGAAAAATCATCAACAAATATCACATAATACCTGTGCTTTGCTGTCGAAGCTACTGAGAAAGGTCCACACACGTCTGTGTTAATTCTCTCAAGGATTGTCGTGGTGTGAGCTATCCTTCTCGTGAAAGGTGGTTACAAATTTCCCAAGTGCATCCTTGCCTTGATCGACTACACACAAGAGTACCCTTAGGAAGCCCAGTAGAAATCTACTGCAGTATCTTCAAAGCTCCATGGTGAAGGTGGCCCAATCTCCGGTGCCACAACTCGCCATCATCCCAGCTCACCACTCCTTCTGCCTTGCCTGCCATTGTTGCGCAACCATCTACCTGCAATTGATAAAGGTTCTTAACTCAAACCCCTATCTTTCGGCTCTCACCAGTTGCCTTATTGCGCAGGAAATCTTTTCCCTCACTAAAGACAACATCATATCCCTTGTCTTCTAACATCGCCACAGAGATAAGATTCTTCTTCAATCTTGGAACATGCATCACTTACTTCAATACAAAGGGTTTAACAGAATCCCTCTCAAAGGAAATGGTACCGATATTGGTTGCACTATATCTACCATCATCACCCATCTCGATGTGCACTCCAAGATCTTTCTCATCCAGATCAGTAAACAAATCTCGATCTCCTGTCATGTGAAAAGACGCACCAATATCAAGAAACCACACTGAACCCATCACACTTGTGACCAAGCATGCGATCAGCGAAAAATCAAGCTCAAACTGTGAGGCTAAGGCCTCTCCAGCTACAGATCCAACAGCCTGCTTATTTTTCTTCTTATGTGGACAACTAGTGGCATAATGTTTGTGTTAGTGACAGTGAAAGCACTTCACCTTGGACATGTCTTGCTTCTTGCCTTTCGCACCAAATTGAGAAGATTTCTTGCTCTTCCCATTATTTTCTTTGCCAGCCAAAGCACAATTCTCTTCATCAGAATTCTTTGATGAAGATCCATCCCTGGTACTTCGCCTTATATCCTCCTGCACAAGATCCAACCAAAGTCGCTCCCATCCTGGCAATTTCTCCCGACCATTGACAGAGTCCTGATAGGAAAACTCTTCGGAAGCCCAAGGAGAGCCAAGCTCACCAAGTCCTCATCATCAATAGTAACCCCCACACTTCCCAGCTCATCCCTGCATTGGATGAACTTTGTGAGGTACTTGGGCATAATGTCGCCTTTCTCCATTTTTATGTTTCTGAGTCTATCCTTGAGCGCCAACTTCCTCTGATCGCTCTTGCTTTGGAATAAATCTATTAAAGATTTCCATATCAAGAATGGAGAATATTTTCCATGAAGGCTGGACACTATGTGATCCTTCACACCTTCCAACAGAATCCTTCGACACTTTGCTGTCTTCTTTTTCCATGCGTCAAGTACGACATCATCACTAGAAGTAGGCTTTGGAATTTCTGCATCTATTAACTCCTTCAACCCATTGTCATCCAGCACCGCCTCCATCCTATCCTTCCATGCAATATAATTCGAGCTGCCCTCAAGGGCATACTCCAATCGCAATCCGTTGAAAGACATCTCAACTTCGACACCAAGAAAACACTGCTGCAAATTCGAATTCTACCAGCTCAAAACTCAACCGCTTCAATGTTTTGCAATTGCTTCAATGATCAATATCACTATGATACCATGTAGAAATTTGAATAAATGATATATTATTCACCTAGATTCTCCCGATCACACACTATTTTAGCTTCATGCACAATACAAAATCTCTTCTACCATTGATCATTACATGCGGAAATAAAATCAATTGCATGCGCACATTAAAACCATAAACATTCACACATATGAACACAGTATTTCATGGGAAAGCTTAAAGCTGAAAACCCAAAATATCTATATATTATATGTCATAGAGATCATGTAACAATCATTGTACAAATCTCCTCACAAGCTCTCAGCACAACCTCCAATTGCTACACACTAATCAAGCTAGATCTAGAAAAACACATTCTCCAATCTCTGCCACCTGATAGCTGTTGAGTCTCAAATCTGCATCTTTCCTATACACCATTCTAGACCTTTTTCATTCACATGAACCTTCCAAGTTGTCAATATCATTGTATATTAATTGTAAAAGAGCATCTAAAATGGTTTTTAACTATATTTTGTGTCTGCTGTTTGATTTAGATTTTTGCTCATTTAGCTGCGGAATCTTGCCACTTTCCGCAGCTGCTGCAACTTTCCGTAGCCATTTTGTGAAAGTCTATGTTACAGGTGTCTTCAGGTAAAAAAAGCCACATGGGAAAGTCAGAAATGATGTGGACATGGATCGTGTCCTATTGGCTTGAGAAAATTCACTTAAGGAGGCTGTGGTCAAAGGTGGCCAAGTGGAAGTCAACCATAGAGTCCCATGGTGACATGACTCTGTTTCTCATCACGTGAAGATTTGTATGACCGTTTCTAATTTACAGGAGACACATCAACACTTGCACATGGCTCCATAAGCCGAATCCAACATCCACTCTTCATAGATTTACTTTTCACTGCGGCCATGATGCTAGATCTTTGGACGTGATGGTTTACGTGTCTCTATCAACACAAACTTTAGGGAATTAATTATATTACCTTTGTTATAAATAACGCGTTTGCATACGCATATTAGATTAGCCTCCAGATAGCTCTGTAATGTAATTACATTGCCACTATGCCGTAATATCATCTCTCTGTTATGACTGCATTTTAATATATAAGAAGACTCTGTTTCCAAGCGTAATTCGTATTTGAAGGCTGTTGCCCGAGGCTGGTGCAGAGGGCCCCTGCACACGCTGAGGTTTTGTGCATTATTGTATAGTTTCTTGTTTTATTTCTTTAAGCTCATTGTGCCATAAGTCATTCATGTGTTTATACATTGCATCTTTCATAGTATTTATGCTTCATCTCTGTTTATAATCTTTCATGCTTTACATCTTACTTCTGTCCATAATCTTTCATGTTTTATGTTGTTGTTAACTGATCAATGTTCTTGTTTCAGATTACAAATAGGCAGCCCGGGCATTTGCATAATCTTTTGACTAATGACATGGAATTAATATTGTTCTGTTGCTAATTTACTTTTCTCAGTTTCTGTTTAATTTCAGTACTGCTTTGTTTATTTCAGTCTTGCTCATTTGCTTCAGTAGTTAGATTTAGATATATTAAATTGCTCATGACATTTTCAGTTACCTCCGAAAGCCATAGCTGGACTAATGGCGAGGGATTGAATTATGAATGTGTAGTTTGATATTAGTTTACTTTCTGCAAGTTAGAAATATTAAATTGCTCATTACATTTTTAGTTACCTCCAAAAGACATAGCTGGACTAATGGCGAGGGATTGAATTATGAATGTGTAGTTTGATATTATTTTATTTTATGCAAGTTAGATATATTAAATTGCTCATGTCATTTTCAGTTACCTCCGAAAACCATAGCTGGACTAATGGTGAGGGATTGAAGTGTGAGTGTGTAGTTTGATATTAGTTTCTTTTTCTGCAAGTTAGATATCAGGTTGCTCAAGTTGTTTATGGTTACCTCCGAAAACCATAGCTGGACTAATCGTGAGGGATCAGAATATAAGTTGATGTAATTTGATTTAGATTTACTTTGTTGCAACTCTTGGATTTCTTTAAGCATAGTTTCTTTTGTGTTTGGACAACAACAAGGATAATGAGTTTCATGATCAGTAGTTCATTGTTTGTTTGATTAGAGTAGTGATGCAATTTCATTTTCTTTGAAGAATTAATTTTGTCATTGTGTGCTTTAAAATTCTTTTGAAGTTTGGAAAATCATTAGAAATACATCGTTGTCTTGAATATTTGTCTCCATACTTGTTTTTCAGAATTTCATAAAAATCCAAAAACGACCAAAAAGTAAGAGATAGGTTATCTTGCACATATAGTGCACCACACTTCATCAGCTTACGAATCCCGGATTGATAAATTAATGTAGCATTTTAGGACACACTAAATTGACCAAACATTTTGTGTGAATAGTGATGTAACTAGGTAACAATTTCTTAAAAAAAAAAAAAAATAATAATAATAAAGAAGGGAAAACTTGATAACTTCTTGAAGTATGTCTCCTCTTGCACCTAGTGTGATCTGGAGGATCAGAAAAGAGAGTTATTGGTTTAGTAATTTCTTGTACCATTATACTTGCACCTAGTGTGACCTGGAAGATCAGAAAGAGAATTAATGAAAAGCCTTTAAAAAATAAAAAAAATGAAAAATGACATGCATAGAGCAAGAGATTCTAGGGGAAGGTTTATAGCTAAAGCCAAGAGTTCGATTTTCACAACTCCATCTTCTTCAAGGCATAGACAAGAATCACCACCATCTACCCTAGCCTTAAGATTTTTGGAATTCAAGGAGCAGCTGAATTAGAGGATTCTCCTATACCACCTACTAAATCTCATTTAGAAAAGGAAGAGACTCCCTCTCATCCTCCCTTTGATAGAAGAACCAGAGGACTTTAAGGACTCTAAAGAAACTATCGTGGCAGATGAAATAATAGATGGATTTGGAGGTAGAGGTAGAGGTAGAGGAGGAGGAAACAATGGAGACAACAATGGTGAAGATAATAATGGAAGAAATAGGGAAGGAGACAACTTGTTTGGATTCCCTATAGTTGATGAGAAAACTCATACAACAATGAAAAATATCTCACCATCTGTCCTCCCCAACTTTTATGGATTGCGAAGTGAGGATCCTGAAACATTTCTGTTTGAGTTTGAAGTCGTGTGCCGAACCTATGACTATATGGAAGACTCTCAAAAACTCAAATTGTTTCCTTCAACATTGAAGGGAGCTTCTTTGAAATGGTTCATGGGATTAGCTACTCAATCTATTAGGACTTGGAATGATATGAAATAAACATTTTTGGATAGATACTTGGACTATTGTATGCCCACCAATCACAAGGATGAGGTATTCAAAATGATGCAAAAAGAAGATGAAAATTTGGAAGATTTACTTGAAATATTTCAATACAACTTGAAAAGAGCAAATATGAGCAACTTAGATGATGAAACCTTGAAAGCCCTCATATTAAAAGCCATTAGAGATGAATGGATAGATATTTTAAACATGATGGGGAAAGGAGACATTTCTCAACTTCCACTTCGTGATATAACAGAACTATGTGTCCATCTCTCAAGAGGAAAATCTAAAACAGGAAAATGGCCTAGGGATCCTTCTCTTATTAGGGCTAACAAATCTGCAACTGGATCAGTAAGTAGGGCAGAGATTGGTAATATGCTTGATGAGTTCAAAACTGATATCTTAGGGAGCCTTGGTGAACAACTAGACACCCTTAAAATCCAAAACAAGCAGAAAGCAGAAACAGATGCTTTAGCCATCTTTTGTCCGAAATGTAGGAAGAAACATGCTTTAAGGGAATTTCCCTTGGATGCAAAAGTTGTAGAAACATGTATGATTTGCTCAGAGAATCATGAGATCAAGGATTGTCCTTCAATTCCTGGACTCAAAGCTATTTTTCAAGAAGACCCAAATTCAGTAGAATCTCTCTATTTTGTTGCAAGAAGACCTTGGCAGGGACAACAAACTCAAGGGTTTAACAACCCTATGAATCTTCAAAACCCACCAAATTGGAATCCTTGGCAACAACCTTGGCCCCAACATCAAAATCCATATCAGCCATGGGTACAAGGGATGCAAAATCATTATGGGAGATTTGCTCAATTTTATCAATATCCTCCATCTTTTCAAAATCAACAAGCTCCACAACTTCCAAACCCAAATCCACAACTTTCATTGCCATTTCCACAACAACAACCTTCTCAACAAAATCCAAATCCTCAACTCATGCTCCCATATCAACAAAAGACAAGTCAACTTCCAGCTCAGCCATTACCAAATCATAATAATAAGAATCCTCAGAATACTTACATGGTAGAAGGACAACAATTTCCTACCTATATGATTGTTCCTCTCAACGATGTACAACTCAGATCTGGTAGAGTTTTAGAAAAACCTTCTATAGATATTCAAGAACAAGATACCTCTGAGGAGGACTCTCTTAAAGTCAATGAGGGTTCTGAGGAAGCATCTCTTCAAAATTAAAACATTCAAAAAGAAAAAGAAAAGTTAACACCCACAACTCCTATAGTTGAGCAACTTGCATCTTCATCTACACCTCCTTTTCCTGAAAGACTACAAATTGACAAGGGGGTGGAAAAACAAATCTTGTTGCCTAACTATGACTTTCTAGATGAATTGAAGAATGTTTGTATCAAGATTCCCTTTCTACAAGCCATTCGAGAGATTCCTATTCTAGCAAAAACCATAAAGGAGTTGAGTTTCAAAAGACCGGGAAGGAAACTAAAAGACACAAGAAGAATCCACCTGGTAGGAAAGATTGCAGATATTATGATGGGAAAAATTACCATGCAGAAGTATGTAGATCTAGGAAGTCCAATTGTCAAGACACATATAAATGGGATAGAAATTCCAAACACATTGATTGACTTAGGAGCTGCTATCAACATTATGAGTAGACAGACTATGGAACAGCTAAAACTTCCTAATCTTCTTTTTACACCTACTTTACTGCAACTTGCAGATCGATCAATTATTAAACCAGATGGTGTATTAGAAGATATTTCAGTCTCCTTAGATTCTTGGGAATATCGAGTAGATTTTATGATTTTGACTCCCAAGAGTAATCTAGGAGGGCACCCACTTATCTTAGGAAGACCTTGGCTAGCCACAGCTGATGCTTTCATTAGTTGTAGATCTGGGGATATGTACATCTCTAATGGTAATTCGACAAAGAAATTCAATTTGTATCCTCCAGCAAAAGCAATCACAGAAGTAGGAGACAATGAATGGGTTGATGATGAGGACACTATACAACCTGTCTTTACCATTTCTGAGATCAGTGAGGATAGTCAAATTCTGAACACATTAGAAAATTTTGAGACATCTTCAGAATATGACCCCACACAATTTCAGTTGGAATCTGACATAGAATATTTCTCATCAAGACAAATGTCTCTTTACTCTATGGAAGAGTTTGGTAGTTCTACCATTGAGATTTTTCCAGGAAAAACATTGAATATCAACAAACATTTGGAAAAGTCACAACAAGAAGAACTAATCAAAATCTTGCAAAAAAATTCTACTGCATTTGCATGGGAGTATACTGACATGAAAGGTATTGATCCTAAGACTTGCATCCATCATATCTATATTGAGGAAAACAATAGACCAATCAAACAACCTCAAAGAAGGATGAATCCAAATCTTAGGGAGATAGTGAAAGAAGAGCTCCAAAAACTTCTCAATGTAAACTTCATTTATCCAATTTCAGATAGCCGATGGGTTTCTCCTTTGGTTATAGTACCTAAAAAAAATGGTAAATGGAGGGTATGCATTGATTACAGGAAATTGAACAAAGCAACTTTGAAGGATCACTTTCCTTTGCCTTTTATCGATCAGGTATTAGACACATTAGCAGGTAAAAAGTACTTTTCATTTTTGGATGGTTTTAGTGGCTATAATCAAATTCAGGTAGCACCTGAAGATCGAGATAAGACCACATTTACTTGTCCATGGGGAACTTTTGCCTATCGAGTACTTCCTTTTGGGTTATGTAATGCACCTGCAACATTCCAAAGAGCAGTACTAGGAATTTTTTTTGATCTAATCCATGATTGTGTAGAGGTTTATATGGATGATTTTACAGTTTATGGTAATTCATTTGAAGAGGCATTAGAAAATTTGGAAAAATTTCTTATAAGATGTAAAGAAAAAAACCTTTCATTAAGCCATGAAAAATGCTTTATGATGTTTACTGAAGGGATTGTTTTGGGGCATCATATTTCAAGAGATGGGATTAAGGTTGATAGATCAAATGTTGAAGTCATCTCCAAGTTATCTATTCCAAATTGTCAAAGAGATGTTAGAAGTTTTCTAGGATTTACTGGTTACTATAGAAGATTTATAGAAAAATTCACTAAAATAGCATCTCCACTCTTCAAATTGCTTACAAAAGACTGTGAATTTAAATGGGATCCTGATTGTCAATCAGCCTTTGAAACTTTGAAAACAAGAATATCTGAATCACCTATCTTGAGAGGACCAAATTGGAAACTCCCTTTCCATATTTCTACAGATGCTTCAGATACAGCTCTAGGAGCTGTGTTGGGTCAAAAAGATTTAGTTCCTTATGTCATTTATTATACCAGTAAAAATTTGACTCCCACAGAGTTGAACTATACTGTGACTGAAAAAGAGTTTTTAGCTATTGTTCATGCAATTAATAAGTTTAGACATTACATAACAGGCTATGAAACTTTTATTCATACTGACCATTCTGCAATTAGATATTTAATGAACAAACCTGTTACTAATGGTAGAGTGACAAGATGGCTCTTACTTTTGCAAGAATTCAATATTACTGTGTTGGATAGACCAGGAAAACAAAATACAGTAGCTGATTTCTTGTCTAGGATTCGGAATACTAAAGAAGATTCTCCTGTAGAGGATAAGTTTCCTGATGAATACTTGTTTGCAGTAACTATTAAGACTCCTTGGTATGCAGATATTGCTAACTATTTGGTTACAGGGAAACTACCTTCACATTTATTTCCAAGTGAAAAACGAAAAATTATTCGGGAGAGTTCAAAATATTCATGGATTTCTAACGAATTGTTTAAAACAGGGCCAGATCTTGTGATCAGAAGATGTGTCAGGGAAGATGAAATGCCTGATATTCTTAAGGCATGTCATGATGAACCATGCGGCGGACACTTTGCAGACAAAAGGACGGCCTATAAAATTCTCTCTTTAGGATATTATTGGCCTTCCCTCTTCAAAGATGCAAAACAATATGTCAAAAGGTGTGACAGCTGCCAAAGAGTAGGGAAACCTACCCTTTCAAATGAAATGCCATTGCAACCACAGGTACTCATTGAACCCTTTGAAAAATGGGCTTTAGATTTCATTAGACCTATTAATCCACCATCTAAGCAAAATAAGTATATATTGGTTTGTACTGATTATGTTACTAAATGGGTAGAAGCCAAAGCATTAGTATCTACTATTGAAAATTCAGTTGTTCATTTTCTTTATGAGGATATTTTTACTCGCTTTGGTGTTCCAAGAGAAATTGTGACAGATCAGGGAAGCCAATTCACATCCAACTTGGTGGAGAAGTTGATGGAAGAATACAAAATCAAGCACAGAAGATCTACTCCTTACCATCCGCAAGCAAATGGTAAAGTGGAGTCTACAAACAAAGTTCTTGAAAGTATCATCACCAAAACTGTTCATCTACATAGAAGAGATTGGGCAGAAAGGCTACCTGAAGCCTTGTGGGCCTACAGAACTACATGGAGAAATACAACAGGACATTCTCCCTATGAACTTGTTTATGGGAAAGAAGTCCTGCTCCCCATTGAGTTCCAAGTCAAGACCTTCAAGATAACAGTTCAGTTGGGGATGGATTTATCAGAAGCCCAAAAGCATAGAATGGAGCAATTAAATGAGCTAGATGAGATTAGACAAGAGGCAATTCTAAGAACTGATCTAGTTCAATATCAAAGAGCTAAATGGCATGACAAGTACATCAAAGAGAAGAAGTTTCAAGAAGGAGATTGGGCATTGTTATTTGATTCCAAGTTTAAAGATTTTCAAGGAAAATTTCAGACTCATTGGCTTGGGCCATATGAGATTGACAAGATCTTTAGCAATGGAGCGGTAAGAATCAAGACCATTGATGAGTTTCAAACTCCTCTTATTGTGAATGGCCACAGATTGAAAGTTTATCATAAGCCACTCTCAAAAGAGGAATTTGTCAAAATGTTTCAAGAAAATTATGCAATCAGGCTGGTACAGAAGAATTCTTCTTCTCCACCAGCCTAGCTTTTATTCTTTTCAGTTAAAAAAATAAAATAAAATAAAATAAAAATTGTATAAGCCTGAAAACCAATCACTGATTGGCAGTCTTATACAGAAAATGTAGGGTAAAAATCAGGAACACCTGACACCCTATATTTTCCAAAAAAAATCTCTCTTTCATTTCACAAGTTTTGTGACCACCCATTCCACTTCATTTCACTTCATTTCACTCCATTCCACTTCATTTTATTTGTTTCATTCCATTTCACCAATAAAATTCTTTTTCATGACCATTTACATCTAGTCATTTGTCATCCGTTCATTTCCATTCACCCAAATAATAGTTGTGTCAGTTTCCGCAGCTGACATCTGTTTTCGCAGCTGACACCAGTTTCCGCAGCCAGAAGCAGATTCCGCAGCTACCACTCTGTTTTCAAAAGAATGTACAGCCAGATGTTATTTCCATAATCATGAAATAAAATGCAGGTATGAGGACCAATTATGAAGACATGGAGCATTCAAGATATCAATGAGGAGCAACTAATTGAAGACCAAGGAAAAATGGCAAGAATTCCAAGGTATGAGTAAAAATTTATTTCAAATAGCATTTAAAACACATTTTTATATAGTTATGAACCATAGCTCCATTATGTGCAATGATTATATTGACAAACTCCGTAACCACTTCACGATCTCCGTATGATCCTCCCACATTCATTTTCAAATGGTCCCATAATTAAACCTCTGATCTTCACTCAAACTCCGATGCTCCACCTGTGATGATGAAACGTAGTTGATTTGACTACGGCTTCTTTCAGCCGCATGAAATCCGTAGCCGTTGTATAAACGTGCTTACATTTATTCTGCAGCCACCAAATTTTAAACACTGCCGGATGTGTTATACTCTTCCTATTGTTCTATTAATCTCACAGCCGTATCTCTGCCGTGTTCACATAACCCTTCTCTGTTCCGCTTCACTCCATTTCGTTCTCTGTTACGCTACAGTCTGTATACCCACTCTCTAATATCTACCTACAGTCATTGTGCTCATTTCCATTCATTCAGCCGTCCTACTTCCATTGAACCCTCCTCACGCAGGCAAGTTTTTAAAGAGAAGAAAGAAGGATGGGTAAATTGTTGAGAGCAGAACCAGAGGGACCTAAATTCATGGAAGGATATCCGCAAGTCAGGGATATATTGAAGAAGGCAAAGTGGCTGTTGTTTATCCAAAAGTTTAGAGGCTACCATAAAGAAGTGACAAAAGCATTTGCAAGGTCTTTCAATGACTTGGAGGTAGAGATTGGAGACCTTAAGTTCACGGTGAATGAGGCATCTATAGCAACTGCCACAGAACTTCCTCAAGAGGGTGAACGTTGGTTTAAGAAAAAAAGCATTAGTGATGAAGCCTGGAGAATAATCCTACGAAACCCAGGTATGGACATAAATATTTTTAAAAGAGGAATTCCTGTTCATGCTTTGAAAGAGGAATGGGCTACTTTGCTGCTAGTTGTTCAAAAATTTATCACCTGTGAAGGCCGTTTTGGGTCAATGTATATGTACCATACCAGATTGCTGATGAATTTTCTAGATAACCAGACCCTCAATCTCCCATAATTTCTATTAAATAGTTTGAAGAAGATGTCTGTGACTGTTCAGAAACATTTAGGGGATGTAGAACCACATCTATACCACCATGGTCTTGTAAAAAATTTGATTGAAAAATAGTTAAAGGAGAAGAAGGACACATGGGAACAATTTTTGATTAGAAATTTCTTTGAGGAACCTCAAGAAATTCCTGAAGGTAGCACATCAAGAAGGAGTAGGAGAAAAAGAACAAATGATGAAACTCAAAGTACTCCTACTACTACAATTGAAAGAACTAGTAGGGAAAAGAGACTGTCAAAAAGGAAGAAGAGAGAAACCAAGGGTAAAAAGCCAATAACATCAAAAGAAAGAAAAAGTATTGAAGCTATGCATCAAACCCCTTCTTCCGAAGAAGATCATCAAGTGTTATCTGAGAGATTGGTTCATCTTCAAGAACAGTTATCTATAGCCAAGAATAAAGAGAAAGGAAAACAAAAGCAAAAAGACAGTGGTCCACAGCGTGTGAGAAGAAGTTCCAGGCTTAAGGGGAAGTTGAGGAAAACGCAAACGAAGGGACCTCATTTTATTGATTTGGGAGAAGAAACATCTGAAAAATCCCCAGCTGACCATAGTCCATCTCACTCTCAGTCAGTCAGTGAACTTGGTTCATTTCATTCTTAGTCAGACATTGAACATAGTCCATCCCATTCTCAGCCAGATTTTGAAGACAACTCTCCTCCACGGCATTTTGGGGACAACCCAATAAAAATGACACCTGATATAGACCCAAAGCAGCAAGAAGTATATGATTATATAGAATCTTTAGAAAAAGCAGCTACAGGTGCCAGTACTTCATCCATTCAACCTCACATATCAAAAGATGATATAGTCCAATCACTGAAACAAGAAGTCTTTGAGTTAGAGATTTTAAATAGACACATTAAAAATGAAAATGAGACATTGAAGGAACAAAGCAAATTGGACAAAATCATTCATGATAATACCATGCTACATCTGGGAATATGGCAGAAGAAGAGGAGGAAATTGAAAAAGAAATGCCAGAAGTTAAGCAGAGCACTGGTTAATATCAAATTCAGATGCTTAATGAAGAAGCCCAAAATGTTAGCAGCACCAAGGAAGAAGAGAAGAGGATTGGATGTACTGGCTGAAGTGTCAAGGCATATGAACTGAAGAAGGATTATCAAAATTTTGGTTGCATGAGGACATGCAACACCTTCACAGTGGGGGTATGTTGAGTCTCAAATCTGCATCTTTTCCATACACCATTCTAGACCTTTTTCATTCACCTGAACCTTCCCAGTTGTCAATATCATTGTATATTAATTGCAAAAGAGCATCTAAAATGGTTTTTAACTATATTTTGTGTCTGCTGTTTGATTTATATTTTTGCTCATTTAGCTGCGGAATCTTGCCACTTTCCGCAGCTGCTGCAACTTTCCGCAACCATTTTGTGAAAGTCTATGTTGCAGGTGTCTTCAGGTAAAACGAGCCACATGGGCAAGTCAGAAATGATGTGGACATGGATCGTGTCCTATTGGCTCGAGCAAATTCACTTAAGGAGGCTGTGGTCAAAGGTGGCCAAGTGGAAGTCAACCGTAGAGTCCCATGGTGACAGGACTTTGTTTCTCATCACGTGAAGATTTGTATGACCGTTTCTAATTTACGGGAGACACATCAACACCTGTACACGACTACATAAGCCGAATCCAACATCCACTCTTCATAGATTTACTTTTCACTGCGGCCATGATGCTGGATCTTTGGACGTGATGGTTTACGTGTCTCTATTAGCACAAACTTTAGGGAATTAGTTATATTACCTTTTTTATAAATAACGCGTTTGCATACGCATATTAGATTAGCCTCCAGATAGCTCTGTAATGTAATTACGTTGCCATTGTGCCGTAATATCATCTCTCTATTATGACTGCATTTTAATATATAAGAAGACTCTGTTTCCAAGCGTAATTCATATTTGAAGGCTGTTGCCCGAGGCTGGTGCAGAGGGCCCCTACACACGCTGAGGTTTTGTGCATTACTGTATAGTTTCTTGTTTTATTTCTTTAAGATCATTGTGCCATAAGTCATTCACGTGTTTATACATTGCATCTTTCATGGTATTTATGCTTCATCTCTGTTTATAATCTTTCATGCTTTACATCTTACTTTTGTCCATAATCTTTCATGTTTTATGTTGTTGTTAACTGATCAATGTTCTTGTTTCAGATTACAAATAGGTAGCCCGGGAATTTGCATAATCTTTTGACTAATGACATGGAATTAATATTGTTCTGCTGCTAATTTACTTTTCTCAGTTTCTGTTTAATTTCAGTACTGCTTTGTTTATTTCAGTCTTGCTCATTTTCTTCAGTAGTTAGATTTAGATATATTAAATTTCTCATGACATTTTCAGTTACCTCCGAAAGCCATAGCTGGACTAATGGTGAGGGATTGAATTATGAATGTTTAGTTTGATATTAGTTTACTTTATGCAAGTTAGATATATTAAATTGCTCATGACATTTTCAGTTACCTCCGAAAGCCATAGCTGGACTAATGGCGAGGGATTGAATTATGAATGTGTAGTTTGATATTAGTTTACTTTCTGCAAGTTAGATATATTAAATTGCTCATGTCATTTCAGTTACCTCCGAAAACCACAAGGCTGGACTAATGGTGAGAGTTAGCTGATATGAGAGTGTGTAGTTTAAGATTAGCAAACGTTCTTTTATATCAAGTTTAGATATCAAGTTCACTCCAGTTGTTATGGTTACCTTGAGAACCATAATTGGATAATAATGGAGGATCGAGAATATAAGTTGATGTAATTTGATTTGCATTTCTCACTTAACTCATTTCTTTAATCTTATATGGATCTATTTAAGCATAGTTTCTTTTGTGTTTGAACAGCAGCAAGAATAATGAGTTTCATGATCAGTAGTTCATTGTTTGTTTGATTAGAGTAGTGATGCAATTTCATTTTCTTTGAAGAATTAATTTTGTCATTGTGTGCTTTAAAATTCTTTTGAAGTTTGGAAAATCATTAGAAAGACATCGTTGTCTTGAATATTTGTCTCCATACTTGTTTTTCAGAATTTCATAAAAATCCAAAAACGACCAAAAAGTAAGAGATAGGTTATCTTGCACATATAGTGCGCCACACTTCATCAGCTTACGAATCTCGGATTGATAAATTAATGTAGCAATTTAGGACACACTAAATTGACCAAACATTTTGGCACCGTTGCCGGGGAAGTGTAACTAGGTAGCCAATTTCTTAAAAAAAAAACAACAAAATAATAAAAGAAGGGAAAACTTGATAACTTCTTGAAGTATGCTCTCCTCTTGCACCTAGTGTGATCTGGAGGATCAGAAAAGAGAGTTATTGGTTCAGTAATTTCTTAAGTATGCTCTCTTCTTACACCTAGTGTGACCTGGAAGATCAGAAAGAGAATTATTAGCCCAACTTTTAAAAAATAAAAAAATAAAAAAATGACATGCATAGAGCAAGAGATTCTAGGGGAAGGTTTATAGCTAAAGCCAAGAGTTCAATTTTCACAACTCCATCTTCTTCAAGGCATAGACAAGATTCACCACCATCTACCCCTAGCCTTAAGATTTTTGGAATTCAAGGAGCAGCTGAATTAGAGGATTCTCCTTTACCACCTACTAAATCTCATTTAGAAAAGGAAGAGACTCCCTCTCATCCTCCCTTGATAGAAGAACCAGAGGACTTTAAGGACTCTAAAGAAACTATCATGGCAGAGGAAATAATAGATGGATTTGGAGGTAGAGGTAGAGGTATAGGAGGAGGAAACAATGGAGACAACAATGGTGAAGGTAATAATGGAAGAAATAGGGAAGGAGACAACTTGTTTGGATTCCCTATAGTTGATGAGGAAACTCATACAACAATGAAAAATATCTCACCATCCGTCCTCCCCAACTTTTATGGATTGCGAAGTGAGGATCCTGAAACATTTCTGTTTGAGTTTGAAGTCGTGTGCCGAACCTATGACTATATGGAAGACTCTCAAAAACTCAAACTGTTTCCTTCAACATTGAAGGGAGTCGCTTTGAAATGGTTCATGGGATTAGTCACCCAATCTATTAGGACTTGGAATGATATGAAACAAACATTTTTGGATAGATACTTGGACTATTTTATGCCCACCAATCACAAGGATGAGGTATTCAAAATGATGCAAAAATAAGATGAAAATTTGGAAGACTTACTTGAAAGATTTCAATACAACTTGAAAAGAGCAAAGATGAGCAACTTAGATGATGAAACCTTGAAAGCCCTCATATTAAAAGCCATTAGAGATGAATGGATAGATATTTTAAACATGATGGGGAAAGGAGACATTTCTCAACTCCCACTTCGTGATATAATAGAACTATGTGTCCATCTCTCAAGAGGAAAATCTAAAACAGGAAAAGGGCCTAGGGATCCTTCTCTTATTAGGGCTAACAAATCTGCAACTGGATCAGTAAGTAGGGCATAGATTGGTAACATGCTTGATGAGTTCAAAACTGATATCTTAGGGAGCCTTAGTGAACAACTAGACACCCTTAAAATCCAAAACAAGCAGAAAGCAGAAACATATGCTCTAGCCATCTTTTGTCCGAAATGTAGGAAGAAACATGCTTTAAGGGAATGTCCCTTGGATGCAAAAGTTGTAGAAACATGTATGATTTGCTCAGAGAATCATGAGATCAAGGATTGTCCTTCAATTCCTGGACTCAAAGCTGTCTTTCAAGAATACCCAAATTCAGTAGAATCTCTTTGTTTTGTTGGAAGAAGACCTTGGAAGGGACAACAAACTCAAGGGTTTAACAACCCTATGAATCTTCAAACCCCACCAAATTGGAATCTTTGGCAACAACCTTGGCTCCAACATCAAAATCCATATCAGCCATGGGTACAAGGGATGCAAAATCCTTATAGGAGATTTTCTCAATTTTATCAATATCCTCCATCTTTTCAAAATCAACAAGCTCCACAACTTCCAAACCCAAATCCACAACTTTCATTGCCATTTCCACAACAACAACCTTCTCAACAAAATCTAAATCCTCAACTCATGCTCCCATATCAACAAAAGACAAATCAACTTCCAGCTCAGCCATTTCCAAATCCTAACAATAAAAATCCTCAGAATTCTTACATGGTAGAAGGACAACAATTTCCTACCTATATGATTGTTCCTCTCAATGATGTACAACTCAGATCTGGTAGAGTTTTAGAAAAACCTTCTATAGATATTCAAGAGCAAGATACCTCTGAGGAGGACTCTCTAAAGTCAATGAGGGTCTTCCGGAAGCATCTCTTCAAAATTCAAACATTCAAAAAGAAAAAGAAAAGTTAACACCCACAACTCCTATAACGCTGAGCAACGTGCATCTTCATCCACACCTCCTTTCCCAGAAAGATTACAAATTGATAAAGGGGTGGAAAAACAAATCTTGTTGCCTAACTATGATTTTCTAGATGAATTAAAGAATGTTTGTATCAAGATTCGTTTGCTACAAGCCATTCGAGAGATTCCTATTCTAGCAAAAACAATAAAGGAGTTGAGTTTCAAAAGACCAGGAAGGAAACTAAAAGACACAAGAAGAATCCACCCGGTAGGAAAAATTGCAGATATTATGATGGGAAAAATTACCATGCAGAAGTATGTAGATCTAGGAAGTCCAATTGTCAAGACACATATAAATGGGATAGAAATTCCAAACACATTGATTGACTTAGGGGCTGCTATTAACATTATGAGTAGACAGACTATGGACCATCTAAAACTTCCTAACCTTCTTTTTACACCTACTTTACTGCAACTTGCAGATCGATCAATTATTAAACCAGATGGTGTATTAGAAGATATTTCAGTCTCCTTAGATTCTTGGGAATATCCAGTAGATTTTATGATTTTGACTCCCAAGAGTAATCTAGGAGGGCACCCACTTATCTTAGGAAGACTTTGCTTAGCCATAGCTGATGCTTTCATTAGTTGTAGATATGGGGATATGTACATTTCTAATGGTAATTCGACAAAGAAATTCAATTTGTATCCTCCAGCAAAAGCAATCACAGAAGTAGGAGACAATGAATGGGTCGATGATGAGGACACTATACAACCTGTCTTTACCATTTCTGAAATAAGTGAGGATAGTCAAATTCTGAACACATTAGAAAATTTTGAGACATCTTCAGAATATGACCCCACACAATTTCAGTTGGAATCTGACATAGAATATTTATCATCAAGACAAATGTCTCTTTACTCTATGGAAGAGTTCGGTAGTTCTACCATTGAAATTTTTCCAGGAAAAACATTGAATATCAACAAAAATTTGGAAAAGTCACAACAGGAAGAACTAACCAAAATCTTGCAAAAACATTCTACTGCATTTGCATGGGAGTATACTGATATGAAAGGTATTGATCCTAAGACTTGCATCCATCATATCTATATTGAGGAAAACAGTAGACCAATCAGACAACCTCAGAGAAGGATGAATCCAAACTTTAGGGAGATAGTGAAAGAAGAGCTCCAAAAACTACTCAATGTAAACTTCATTTATCCAATTTCAGATAGCCGATGGGTTTCTCCTTTGGTTATAGTACCTAAAAAGAATGGTAAATGGAGGGTATGCATTGATTATAAGGAATTCAACAAAGCAACTTTGAAGGATCACTTTCCTTTGCCTTTTATCGATCAAGTATTAGATACATTAACAGGTAAAAAGTACTTTTCATTCTTGGATGGTTTTAGTGGCTATAATCAAATTCAGGTAGCACCTGAAGATCAAGATAAGACCACATTTACTTGTCCATGGGGAACTTTTGCCTACCGAGTGCTTCCTTTTGGGTTATGTAATGCACCTGCAACATTCCAAAGAGAAGTACTAGGAATTTTTTCTGATCTAATCCATGATTGTGTAGAGGTTTATATGGATGATTTTACAGTTTATGGTAATTCATTTGAAGAGGCATTAGAAAATTTGGAAAAAGTTCTTATAAGATGTAAAGAAACAAACCTTTCATTAAGCCATGAAAAATGCAGGGTGTTGTAATGGAGGTTCTTCAACACCACTTCCTAAGCTTATTTTTCAGAGGAGGAATTTTTCTTTCCTTTAGAGGATCAGTTGGGAAGCCCTTGGAGCATATTGCAGATCTTGGCACTTGGCCAACCCATTTTCTTGCACCTACAGTGCAATATCCCTCAGTGAATGCGTTATTTTCAGTGAGGGTTTGCAGTGATTGTTGGAGGGTGAAATATTGAGTGTTAGGATTAGCCTTTCACTTGGAAGATCCATTGGAGGAGGTTTATTCATCTGATGTAGCATCTTCAGCCATCTCTATCCATTTCTTGAGTTGCAGCTGCTACTGCAACTCTAACATTTTTGCAGTTTTTCATATTTCAACCAATCCTTCCAGGATTGTCTTGAAATTGTGTTTGGGAGCTTATATCTTCTCTCCCAATGTTGTATGAGCCATCTATTTGCAGATTTGTATTATTTCACATCTCCATGTAGCAGTGTACCATCTATGACTACCCTGTACATGTTCATGAGCACTCTTCAATATAGCAGCATTCCACTTTTTGCATATGTATTCATGGGAGGCTTGTTTGCCTTGATCATTTGAGTTGTATTGTACATTTTTTTTTCTTATTTACATAATAAAATGGCTCCATGGTTTCCATGAATTTTGGTATGATGTTATTCACTATTATTTCCATTTTGTTTTCATGTATTGCTGGATCTACAATTTTGGAATATCTTAAGATATTCCCATTATTTTCTAATTTCCCTATTTTGGGATATTACAATGGTATTAGAGCATAATCTTGGATCAACCTGTGAGTTTCAACCAGAAGAAGATCAAAATGTTGGAGAGAATGAGCATTCTCTCATCTCTTTTCAGAAGCAAGAAGGACCTCAACAAGGAGGTCAAGAAAAGAAGAAGCAGTGGGACTATGCCCTTTCCTTTTGAAAGAGAGGACAAATTGCAGAAAGATGAAGGACACTTGGATCACAAGATCCTAAGTGAATACCTTGTTGAGTAAAAATCTCAACCTATAGCCTTCAAGGAGACTCTAGCTTTCCCTCAGTTCATTCAATTAGAGGAAGAGAAGAGACCATGCAGCACAAGAAGAATCAAGGGCAATAGGTTTCTATTGTCTACCTTTAATGGATCATCTATAGAAAGGGCTTGGGCAAGGAAACTTGATGCATTCTTCCTACTACATCTAGTGTTAGAGAGAGAAGTTATAGTGCTGCACCTTGAGGGTGAGGCGAAAATTTGGTGGTTCAACCATTTTGGTTATGCAAGAGTGCATACTTTTGCTGAGTTTACTCAAAGGTTGATTAGAAAGTTTGGCAAAGAGGAATTAGAGGAGGAGAAGCCACCACCACCATTGGAGGAGACTTGTACCAACGCTGTCACAACCTTGGGAGAGAAGCCTTCCACATTTGCATTTGGGGGAGCCAACACATTAGAGGAAGAAACTCTTGAGGCCATACAAGATTCTTCCAAACTTCACCAAGGTATGCCTAAGTTTTTATCTCCTATTGTTTCAGAAAATTCTATGGAGGGTTTTATACCATTGCATTCTACTTATTTAGAGAAAAACACTTTCATTGTGTTGTGCCACCTTGAATTGTTCAAGGAAGGGAGGAACCATCATCCTCATATATCGTTGATGATTTGTATACCACACTTGAGGTTGGGGTTTGAAAACTTGGAGGAGAGGATGAATATTGTTCCAAACAAAATGACACAAAACCATATGTTCATCCTTGAGTTGGAGCATGAGACAACAAGTACATCATTGGAAATATTAACAACACTATCATTTAGTAGCAATGATGAGTTGGGGACCCAACCATTTTTGAAATATTCCAATGACCTTCCCATATACATAACCAAAGGGGAACAAATAGATCATGGAGGACATCTTAGGATGGATAACAACTCTCATGTTTGTGTTGGATACTTCTTGATGAGCCCTACACATAATGATGGGAGGTTTTTTCCTACCACCTATTTGGATCCTTATGGGATCAACTTGGTCATTGAGGAGATTGCATTTCAATATCCCATGAAATGCAAAGACAAAAATTTGATTTGGGAGGATGGTAGTCTTCATTGGAAGGGTACCAAGATTGAGCATGATGGGAGGCACCCACATTTGGATGAATGGGTGTAGATGGAAAGCAAGAAGCTGGTAAGCTACTTGCAAATTTATGACAATGGGCAGCAAGAGGCATGGCTGCGTTGGCTACTCTTAAAAGAGTTTGGCCATCTTGAGACATATCCTCTTTAAAAGGGTATGAGGGAGGAAGGAGTTTTGCAAGATACTTGAATCATTGGGAAGTAAGGAGTGTGGATGCATTATGATGATATGATCATTATGTCTTCATCTCATGATTTGTATGATGGAGGTATGAGGAGGTAGCAAAAACTTTTGTTTCTTTGGAGGACTTTGGGAGAGCAAGGGAATATTTTCTCTCACAATTTGCATAATGTTGTAGGAGTAGGTGAAGGCACTAACATTGTGCAAGGGGGCTACTCCTTAGCATTAAATGATCAAGAGGTGCTTCCACTTTAGAAGGAGATTTCTATATATGGTAACATTGTCGGAGATGTCTTTGACAATGGGCATGTCAAAGAGTGGAGTTATGGGATGGAAGGAGCTTATGTTCATAGGCCAACAACGCTGTCACTTTGGAGCTGGGATTTATTGATGGAGTGTTCCCAGGATCACTTCAAATATGATGCACTTGGTGGACAAGGAGGAGATGAGAGTGATGGAATAGTGGATGGAGACATCTATTACCAAGGTGTAATCTTCTTAACTTGGGTTTACAAGCATAAGAAGGAGGACCTTCATGTAGCACATGGTACATTCCTCTTCTAGGAGTGTGTCCTACCACTATGGAGAACTTATTCATGGATCCATATATCATATTACTTCCAACACATGGTAAGAATTTTAATTTTACATACATGGATTATCTCACACAACATTTGTATATTCTTATCATTCCTATTCAGTGCATTGCTCCACTAGAGGGAAAGCTTCTCTTTGGGCTCCATGGTCATATTTTGGTCAACTATTGTGATGGAGACAACCATATCTTATGTAGTTTTGGGAAAATGTTTCATTATTCTTTTATGTATGCTTAGTTGGTTCACCAAGCCATTTACTATTCACTAGTAGAGGTATTGACATGTACAACTATCTATTTCTCAAGAAACATATTGCCATGACATTTTCTAAAGCAGCAGTTAGAAAAAATGCGCTGTAACCACTTGGGAGACTGTTGGTACCTTCCAAAAATATATGGAACCTTCAGTAATCTTCTCATTTGGATGCCATATGATGATCATGTCCTATTCATCATATATGAGATGATTTGGGCCAGCTTGATTCATAGCGTTGGAGGAGATATCTTTGAAGATCTAGTCTTCATATTGCCTCTCAAGGGAAACATTATTGTAGCCCAAGATCAACAAAAAATCTATACTTATCATAAGTGGAGAAGAGGACACTGTGGGGTGGGCTATCTTTTCTACCATGATCAAATTTTCAGCCCACCTACATTGCAGGAGCTCAAGGTGGAGGATGATTTGTATGAGTTACCATTCTGGAGGGTGAATCATTTTGTATGTTTGATAGCTTAGGGATGGGGGATCCACATGGGAATGTTAGTTCCAAATACCTTTCAGATTCCATGCCTCAAAGATACCCTTAGACATCCCATTGTTGCCTCCATGGATGATTTACATGATGATAGCTATTTGGGATGCACACAAAAAGCTAGCTTGCATACTTGGGAGGGACATCTTGGAGACATATTGATGAGACAACATCTTGATCCTTGGAGGATTTTATCATATGAGGATGATATAGGGGGAGAATAGGAAGCTCTTTAGTTATATCCTTATAGTTGCTTGAGGACAAGCAAAATTTGGGAGGGGAGGACTGTAATATTCCAAATTTAGCATGCGGCTAATTGGAATATTGAATTTTGTTTTTATCACCTAACATCTAAATAAATGGGTAAGGAGGCCCATACATTTCAGAAATAAGAATAAAATCCCTCATAGTGTGAAATGGGATCATCATAGGATCTGTATTTCACACCCTCATGTGTGAACATGGTCATTTTCATGTGGACAAGGTCAAGTTTGACCAAGTCAACAACGTTGGGATAGGAGGCGGAGAACACTTGGAGAGACAACACAATATGAATGGGAGAAAGTCTCCTTGGTGGAGGAAACCCTAATGAGTGGGACCCATGGTGAGAGGGCTTCCATTTTTTTAAAAGGAGAGCAAGGCAGCCATTGTTATTCATGTTATGGATTATTGATTTCTTGGTCTTCTTAGACTTTGTGCATTCTCTTGCTGTTTAGCAGAGTTGTTGTGCTGCTTAGCCCAAGGAATTCCTGTTTAGGAATTCCTTCTCCTTCCAAGAGAGGCCTCTTGAAGGAGATTTCTCTTCATTTCTCCACATTCAGGCTTTAGGCCAATCATCCTCCTTCAGCTACAACGTAGTTTCCGTTTAGAGCTGAGTTGTGTTGCAGGGTGTTGCAGTGGAGTTCTTCAACACCACTTCTTAAGCTTATTTTTCAGAGGAGGAAGCTTTCTTTCCTTTGGAGGATCAGTTGGGAAGCACTTGGAGAATATTTCAGATCGTGGCACTTGGCCAACCTATTTTCTTACACCTACAACACAGTATCCTTCAGTGACTGCGTTATTTTCAGTGAGTATTTGCAGTGAGGGTTTGAAGTGATTGTTTGAGGGTGAGATCTTTAGTGTTAGGATCAGAATTTCACTTGGAATATCCATTGGAGGAGGTTTATTCATATGATGCAGCATATTCATCCATCTCCATCCATTTCTTGAGTTGTAGCTGCTATTGCAACTCCAACATTTTTGCAGTTTTTCATATTTTAGCCAATCCTTCCAGGATTGTCTTGAAATTGTTTTTGGGAGCTTAGATCTTCTTTCCTAATGTTGTATGAGCCATCTATTTTCATATTTTTATTATTTAAAATATCCATGTAGCAATTTACCATCTATGACTGCGCTATACATGTTCATGAGCACTCTCCAATATAGCAACATTCCACTTTTTGCATATGTATTCATGGGAGGCTTGTTTGCCTTGATAATTTGAGTTGTATTGTACATGTTTGCTGCTGATTTACATAATAAAATATCTCCATGGTTTCTATACATTTTGGTATGATGTTATTCACTTCTATTTCCAGTTTGTGTTCATGTGTTGTTGGATCTCCAATTTTGGAATATCTTAAGATATTCCCATTATTGTAGAATTTCCCTATTTTGGGATATTACATATTGACATTGTCCGACATGTTTTAGCATGAATTTTAATTCCTAATGTGCATGCCCTAAGCCTCCCTATCTATCATGCCCTCACAACTACCCTTACTTAATTTGTAACTTTGGAACCCAACCAAGCCCTTGCTTGACTACAAGAGCTTGACCAAGTTACGGTTACTACAACTATACTATGTTGTTGAATTGTGTAGCTTGGGAGGTAATCCATAAGCCTAGTGAGATGGATTTGTGTGAATTTGGTCACAAAAGGCTTTGTGGGAAAAGAAGCCAAGAAAAGGGATTTTTGACCCAATATGGGGTTTAAAATATAAAAGAAAATTTATAAAAAGGAAAATTAATATTTCCTAAGGTCTAATTGGATAAAACTCGTAAGTTCTAGAGGGTTCCTAAGAGGTCTAGGAAAACTATTTAAGGAGGACTTAGGATGAAGGAAAGAACTTCAAGTGAGAAGGAGCTCATTTGATCAAGGGGGCAAAGAGAGATGTAGTCCTAAAGTAGGTCGAGTAAGAAGGCCGACTAAGGGTTTCTAAATGGAGGCCATGATCATCCTCCAAGAGAAGGATCATCATGTGAGGGTTCACAAGAATGTTGCATACCTTAATGGTTGGTTCGAGCTAGGAATTAGGATGGCAGATCGAGCTTAAGAGATGTTTCTCATGAGAATATTAGCATGTGATTTCAATGGTGTCTTTGTGTGAAGGCCACATCAAATTATGAAATGTTGAAATTTGCAACAAGAAACATTGAAATTGGAAACCAAAAAGGACCAAAAAAAAAAATGCTCCCACACTGGTGAGGAATTTTTATGCACCAAGAGTGAGCCTAATGTGGGGTGTCTAATTTATTTTTCCCTTAAATAATTTGGACAATAAATTGTAATTTCATCGCATAAAAACCTGTGTCAGTTAAATAAGTCATGATGACTCAGTTAGCTCAAGAAATGTGAGTTGAGGGTCTAAGATGAGGCATGTAGAGGGATTAATCTAATATTTTCGGTATCTAGTTGTAGTTTATGCATTAGTGGGGTGCAGGCATGAATTGCTTAACTTAATTAAATGAGTTAAAATTAGTTTAAATAGTTATAACTAAGTGATGAGCTAGTGAGAGGTAGAACAATGAATTAAATTAGAGTTAATTCACAATGAGTGATCAATCATATAACTGAAAATTCACTATTAATAGTTGCATGCATGTCAGTCCAATGAAGACTCAATTGAGATAGAGGTTAAAGGGAACATAACTATCAGTTGTATTTATACAAAATTTCCCATGTGAAATTATAAAGTCATTTGGATGCCATGATGGATTGCGCAATCAAGGAAGAATGATTTTCCTAATTAATAGGGAGATAAATCCCTAGGAATTGCATGAGCAAGGTAGGCTGAAGGAAGGCCGAGAATTGGCAAAGTACTAGACCGAGTTTTCCTAGATCAGCGAGAGATAATTAGCAGAGCGTTGGGGAATCTCATGAGAGTTTAAGCAATGTATTGTTTCATGATTCCTTCACTTAATACACAATAGAGATAGAAAGGTTTTGAGAAGTTTCTTTACCCAAATACATCTTGTGTTGTGCGATTGATAATTTATTTCTCTTACTTATATCTAATTGTGCGATCATGTTTTGTTTCCAAAAATTGTAGGAAGGATTCAATATCTTTGTTTTGTACATTACAAGATTAGATTGAATCTCATTGGTTAGATTTTCTACATGGTATCCGAGCAAGAATTTTTTGGGTGGTGAGTTTGCAGAGAATATTTGAATATTTTGGTGTAAAATTTAAAAAAAAAAATAGCATATTTGGATTCCTTGCAGAAAACTACCCAAATGGAAAATCAATTCGGAGCTCAGATGAGGGAGATATCGTCGATTTAAAATCAACTCTTTTTTAGAAGCTTTTGTAACGACGGGACAATTACAATGTGCGCGAGTCAAGAACCTATATGCACTTGCAAAGCTTTGAGGAGAAAAGAATAAGTTAGAGACTTTGCCGTTGAGAGGGAGTACAAATTACCTCTCAACATGCAGCCTTAGAAGTAGTCTCAAAAGGTTGTGGAGCAACCACAATTGGAGAATTAGAGAGGAGACCGAGTGGAAGCGTCCACTCAAGCAAAGATCTCCATGAGGAGGAAATTTCAAGCCAGATGGGCAGAGGGAGCACATGCAACCATACCTCCAGGTGAAAGGTGGGGTCATGTGTAGACATAATCCAAAGATAAAAAATTTGGGCAGGGTCCATTGAGATGGTGTGTCTCATGGATCGAACCTAGCTATGAGGATTCTGTAGTAAAATAGTAGTAGGAAGGATCCATTAGATTGATGTAGTTAGATGTAAGGAAGACAAAAATTAAAGTCACAGATGTCACATACTGGAGTGCAGATCTAAGTTGGAAATGGTGCAAAGGGCACATATGCAAATGTCAGCAGCAGCGTAGAGAGTCCAGTAGATAGGTGCAGTAGCTAGCAACAGTCAGAAGACTCTAATGAAAAATTCATTATATTGATTTAGTTGTTTGAAGGCTATTCCATTTCAGGATTTGCAGGTGCAAACAACACTAGAGAAGTGTTGCATGTAGAATTCCAAAGGTACCAGATCGAGATATATTGAATTCCTTTCTTATTGAGAGGGAGCGTTGAAATTTTGTTGAAATTTTCAACATGAAATAGTGAAATTGGAAACCAGAAAGGAAAAAAAAAGGCACCTACACTAGTGAGGAATATTGACGTACCAAGAGTGAGGAATTTGAGGCGTCTAATTTATTTTTCCCTTAAATAAATTTGACAATAAATTGTAATTTCATCTCATAACAACTTGGGTCAGTTAACTAAGTCATGATGACCGAGTTAGCTCAAGAAATTAGAGTTGAGGTGATTGAGGTGGATATTGGTGGCCACCCACCTATTCCACTTGGGCCCTCACCATTGTCTCTTTCAGTTTCCTTAATTATAGCAGAACTTACTATTTTTGTCAATTTTTTGGGTCTTGAACTTCCAGAGCCGTTTTGAGGCCCCAAACAACATTATTTTGGGCATGAAAGGTTTGGCTATTTCATAGAAATCATGTTAGCGTTTGTATTCCTAAAAGAGATATTTATAACGAGGTGTCATGTGTGTCAAACGAAGATCATATGACCAAGTTACGACCCCCGAAATTTGGCTGCCCAACTACCCCTAATGGGGCCCATAAAATATTGGTGTTACATCTCCTCGGGTTAGGGTTTTCTCTTATTTTTCAATAATAAAAAGGCCCTTGAGACTTCAATTGTAACACAATTCAAATACACCTGGCCGCCACATCTCTTCTCAGAGATAAGCTACCATCACCTGAGCTAGTTTGTTTTCCATTCTGTCTGTAAGCATTTTTCAGTATTTCATATTAATGAAATGAAGTTTTATTCCTACTGCATCTCTGTGTTTATGTTTATTTATGTATTTATTGCATTCCTGCATATGTCTAGATCATGAGGGTCTAAGAGGAGGCATGTATATGGATTCTAATAATTTGGGGGTCTAGTTGCAGTTGATGCATTAATGGGGTGTAGGTGTGAATTAGTTAACTCAGTTATTGAGTTAAAATCAGTTTAAATAGTTATAACTGAGTTATGAGGTAGTGATAGGTCCAATGAATTAAATTAGATTTAATTAAAAATGAGTGATCAATCAGATAACTGATAATTCTGTAATATCCCAAAATCAGGACTGCTAGCAAGGCATGCTTGAAAAATGCGTTTTTCAGGAATGGATGATACAACTATTGAAATCAGCACTTGGATCCCTTAGATCTAAGTATCTAACTCCTAAATCCAAGAGGATATCAGAAATAAATCTTTCTAGGTGGGCTATACAGATCTCCCACACCTAGTTGCCTTGAGAAAGTACCTAATGAAGGAATGCAACACTATATAAGCACAATAATAGATATTTAGTGTAAAATAGGCTCATATGATGTGTTAAAACACATATCCTTCAATAAGAACCACAAAAACAACTTATATTCTGATTCATGATCCAAAAGATGGGGAAAAGCAACTATTTTAGCCCTAAAAAGGTTAATTTCATAGATGAGCGTAAAAATAAGGGCAAGTGATAGTGGGATATCCTAGCTTAGGTCATGTGGGACTCACATACCAAATTTAAGAAAAAAAAAGTGACTTTAGCTATTTTAAACAGGTCTCCCACTCCCGACATGGCTTAAAACTGCCCAATCCCCATGGCTTGACTCAACAGAAATTAACTGAAACTTATGAAACGTGATTTTTTGAAGGTTTTAGAAAAAATATGTCATGAAAATAAGATCAAGAGTTTATTACATGAAAATATAGAGAAAAATGGAGATCCAGCTCCTTTACACTTCAAAGAGGACTACCCAACAAGCGTTTCATGAGATTCACTACATAAAAGTGCAGACATGCAGATATAGATCTGAAAAATGAATTATACTGCAAAAATAGATTATAACTTAGATCTAGAGCAGTATAGTACATAAAAAATTAGATCTACAACAGATCCATATGTAAAAATGTCTTATTTATACATCCCCCTTAGGGTTTTCAGCATTACATGGAAGAACAGGAGTAGATCTGAGTTTTACTACAACATATTTGTAGAATGCTTCAGAAATTTTGAAGTAAATATAGCAATGAATCGGATCTGAAACACACATGGATTGGTTGGAAAATCCATGGATCACCAAGTGCAAGGAAGACTTCTTTACACCAAAGATCTCTTCTCCAACTGAATGTCGAAATACCCTGCAACTCTGCAACTGGAAATAACACAGTCCAAGAGGATAAACTGCGTTGTAGACTTGAAGCACAAATTTTCTTGATGCCAAGATCAAGAACTGAAGCCCAAACTGCTAATACACTCTTCCAGGAGGTTAAAAGACACACTCACTAAGAGGAGGCACTAGTAAAATGTAGATCTGAGCAGATCTAGTCTCCACTTGCTGCAACTCACTGAAACAAGTAAACGCCAATAGGATTTACGCTGTCTAAGGGAGATGTATCTTGGCCAAATGCTTGATAGTGGAAGAGTAGTACAATGCCCTCCAAGAGCTACTCAATCGAAGGAGAGAGAATCCATAAACAAGAAATCCTCACAATTCTCTGCTAAACAACCAAGAGAATGAGATATGTCTAAGCAGAAAATATACTCTGAAAATATAATATCATGAACAACCTTCTCTTGAGCCTTCCCCTTTCTTTTATAAGATGAGAGCTTTGGAAAACCCTAAACCACCTTGATGAATTATCTCCTTTCACATGAGGGCCTCCTTCTAGAACTGCGCTGTCCCTCCATGAGGTACATTGTATCTCGACAGTGTTGTGATTTGGTCATGTTGACCCAGTCAATCTCCTTAACCCTTTTTCACAAGCAAGTGTATTTTATTGAAACAACCCTGATTTTCCTCTGTTCACATTGGGCATTGATTTATTTGGATGTTTTTAGGAGTTTTTATGTTCTCCTTTACATTTTATTCATCAATTAAGAAAATTAACACAAAATGAAATATTCCTATTAGCTTGGGATAATTAGGAATATTATAGTCCTCCCCTCCAAAAATGTTGCTTGTCCTCAAGCAACTGCAAGGTTATAACTGAAATGGATGGGGAAAGCATCTTCTCACAAGAAATCATCCATATAGAATGAGTCACCTCCGACATGGTAACCCCAGAAAACTCTCCTCCACCTTAGGTTCCTGCAAAAAGGTGGGCTGAAAAACTGAAAATAGTAGACAAAAGTTCCTACCCCTCACTGTCCTCCTCTCCACTTAAAATAAGTGTAGAGTTCTTGTTTATCTTGGGTTGCAATGATATTGCCCTCAAGTGGAAACATTAATATTAGATCTATAAATATCCTTCCTCCAACGCTGTAAAACCAGTTGGCCCAAAACATTCCACATGTGATGGATAGGAGAGAATCATCATATGGCATCCCATCACACATTTGGCCCACCTCCAAGAGAAACAAACATTTGGCTATGGTGGCCACAAATCCTCCCATGTTCCCCTTAGAACATGTACTATATAAAATGTGGGAATCTCCTTCCCAAAAGGACACATTCAAACCATGTGCCTCACTCAACATCATGTCTCCCATCAAGATAAAAATAACACCAGCAAGTGGGATCATGATTGGCATCACAATAGGGGAATTACTGATGGTTTCATAAAGAGCTAGAAGGTACCAACAGTCTCCCAAGTGGTAACAGTGCAGTCTTTCAAACTGCTGCTTCAGAGAAATAAATGGAAAATTGTTTCTTGATACATGGTTAATCATATGAATCAACTGAACACACATGTAATGACAAAACATCTGCCCAAGGCCACATAAGAGATGGCGGTCTCCATCATATGGTTTGGCCCAACATTGGTCAAGGAGAAAAATCAAGAGCTTGCTTATTTTTGGAGCAATGCACTGCCAAGAGATGGTAAGAGCATGCAAATATTGTGCTACACAAACAAAGCTCTTACCATATGTTGGAAGTAAGAAGACACATGGATCCATAAATAGATCCTCCATAGTAGTTTGGCACACTTCCATGAAGAGAAATGAACCAAGTGCTGCCTGTAGATCCTCTTCCTCATGCTTGGAAATCCAAGACAAGAAGAGTACATCATAGTAATAGATGTCCTCATCTTCCTTACCTCCTCTTTTCCCATCAAGTGCATCAAGTGTGAAATGATCCTGGGGATACTCCATCAATAAAACCCAGCTCCAAAATGGCAACGTTGTTGGCCTATGAAAATAGGCTTCCTTCAACTCATGGCTCCAATATTTGACATGTAGAATGTCAAAGGCATCTCCCATAATGTTGATACACGTAAGAAGTCTCTCCCATGGGGAAAGCACCTCTTGAACATCTAAGACCACAGAGTAGCCCGTTTGCACTGTGATAGTGCCTGTTAAACACCATGTTAAGCACACACATGGTGTATGAGAAAGATAAACACACACACAAAACAAGAAACTCAACACAATGAAGGATAAACGTGTAGCTCATCTTTTCCATTATACAAAGATGTACATTTATAGTACAATGGTGTGACTCTTGGTTTCATATTCCAAGGTCACTTGGACTCCATTGTGTTTCGAATTCCACAACTACTCATGTGGATTAGGGTATTCCCAACATCCCCCCTTAATACGAAGGGGTATGTGTGGAAGTCCACAAAAAGAGTTATATGCAAAAATGCAAAGTATGCATACAACGACACTTGGGCGAATCAAATCTACGAAATGTTGGAAATAAGAGGTGGTTTAAGGATGACCACCAACAACGGAATGAAAAAACTTGTTGCAGGTTCCGAGAACTCTTCCAAAACTGGCATGAAGCTGAAAGCTTCTGCTAGAGGAATTGTCCCTCATAAAAAAAGGAGACCTTCAACCTAAAAGAAGGGAGGTCTACTCTACTAATACACCACTTGATGGTGTTATGGTTTAAGTTTAAAAACAAGATAACGAAGAATTTCCTGGAACTCCAACAAGGCGGCAAGAAGGCTGAGGAAACACCTTTAAATGTTCTATTATATGAAGAACCTTCGACCTAAAAGAAGGGAGGTATACTACCTGTGATGGTTTTAGGTTATCCACCAACCAAAGATGATGGTTTAAGGTTGTCCATCAACCAAAGGCATGCTCATGGGCATCCGTGTCTCTGGCTACATCTCTGAATCTGGAATGATGAATTGTGGCTCAGGCTCGGTTGAACTGCTGTGTCTCTGGCTACAACTCTAAACATGGAATGAGAGATTGTGGCTCAGGCTCGCTTGATCTGACATCGAATCTTGTACATGACCACCATTTTCCCCCTGTTAGGGACAAGGTGAGATGATGGAAAAAACTCAACTCCAAGTTTGCTCAATATTCGTGAACATGTTCTGACATGCAACTTAAACATCTTCTTGGCTGTTGATGCCCATTTCCAAGAAGCAATCCATCCAAGATGAATCTTTGTTCTTGCAGGAGGCTTGTTTCTAAAGCATCTGTCTGAAGAATGAGTGTGCCGACCACAGTTCTTACATGGATGAAGATCAAAACAATGATCTTTCATATGGCCAACTCGATCACAGTGTTGGCATTTCACAATCTATTGTTGTTGTTGTGGAGCAGGATCTGGAACAGCTGCAGGTGAACTGTCATACAAGAATCTGACACTCTGAAATATGATGGGCTTTGTGTAGTCTGGAATATGAAAGGACACATCCTTGTCATATCCAATACTAGTTCGGTTCTTTTTGTGGACAAGATCTTCCCAAGGTCTGATGATGGGCTTGAGAAGTGCAGGTTGAACTACTGCATCTGCATGTACATCTGCTCTAGTACAAGGAACTGAATGTGAATCAACTGGAACTTTATCTTCTTGCTGCTGATGGGAGTCAATCTCAATATTCTGAACAGAAACAGGTTCAGAATGGTGACTCTTTTGCTGAAGTTTGTCTTGTTGGAGCTAAGATTCCAACTGCAAAAATTCAATCTTTTCTTGTGCATCTTGCAAACAACTTTGAATATTACAAAGAGCATTCTTGCTCATTTTTATCATGTCATCAACATTGGAATGAATGAGGTTATTCAACAACTCTAATGCCTCATTGATTTTATCCATTTCAACAACTTAGGCTAAAAAATGAAAGGGTGTCGGCTTCAACTGAAAATGCACCCGTTTACAATCTGATTTAACTTAACTTCAATAAATACAAATGACTCAAGAGAAAGTACAAAATCTACTCCTCAAATGATAGAGATAAATCAAAAATTTTTGAACAACTCAAGTACTGATTGCAACTATGAAGAAGCAATGTCTACTCAAAATACAATGTCAATATCTCTGCAAAAATATTTTGTAAAGATGTGCAGCAAAAACACTTGTGCAAGAGGCCTTTAAGGTAACTGATTTTTCTTCAAATAACTGTTTTGCACCAATAACAACTCGTTTTCAAATGTCAATTTCTTTAGAAAATCACCCTTATGCCAGAAATCACACAATGTCAAATTCACTTTTCTCTAAATATAGTCCATCTGCTCTTCATATGCCATTTTCTCTTCTTTTGCTGTTCATATTCTCTC
This sequence comes from Pinus albicaulis, assembly GCA_034641835.2. Lineage (NCBI taxonomy): Eukaryota > Viridiplantae > Streptophyta > Pinopsida > Pinales > Pinaceae > Pinus > Pinus albicaulis. The sequence continues at coordinate 782,969,689 of CM076575.1, read as the reverse complement.
TTTCCTCTCTCTCTCTCTGCTGTTTTTTTATTTTTATTTTTTAAATTAATTAAAAAAAAATTAATTAAAAATGGGAATTAGTTAAAAATGGGAAAAAAAGGGGATTAATTAAAAGAGAGGGGATTAATTTAAAATGGGGAGGGGAAAGGAATTTAAAAACTGAAGTTAAAAGGCAAGAATTAATTTAATATGGAAAGGGAAATTTTATTAAAATAAAAGCTGAGATTTATAAACATTGGGAGGGAGGGATTAAAAAAATTTAAAAGTCGAATTAAATTTAAAAAATGAGTGTTTTGAAAAGGGGCGGAGTGCTGTTGGGAGGTGTAAGGCCAAGCGGCCAAGGAGAGGGAAGGGCATAGAGGTAGATGGGGAGAGGGGGACGATTAGTTGCAGAGGGGGCCATGGAGGAATGGGGGAGAGCGTGGAGTAAGGTGCGAGGGAGGGCGAGGCCAAGTAAGGGGAGCAGGTGTGTATAATAGTGAAGGGAGGCCGAGCGTTGGGAGAAGCAACCAAGAAATGGTGTGGGGAAAAGGGTGTAGAGCGAGTGATCCGTGGAGTGATGCGCAGGGTTAGCGATTGCAGGTGCGTTGGGAGTGTGGATAGGGGGCGGGGAGTGTGTGAGATGGAGTGTATGGTGAGGTCCGAGCGTTAACGTGAGAGGGGTGTTATATGTGCAGCGGAGGGCGTTGAGCGCAATGGAGAGGAGTAATAAGTGACTATGTAAGCGCAGGGGAGAAGGGTAGGGTGGATAGGGAGTGAATTATCGAATGGGAGAGCGCCGTGGTAGCATAGTGTGGGAGGGCTGGAGCGATAAGGAGGCGGATTAGTGAGGCACAGGCCATGAGGGGTAGACACAGGTGGGATATGAAAATTGGGGAGTGCAAGGGGGATGCATAGGAGCATAGGGCGAAACGTAGGTAAGGGGGTGCGGGGGAGTAGGGTTGCAGGTGAGCTTGAGTTGATGTGGGAGCGATTGATGAGGCCGTGAGGGCCGAGTTCAGTGATTTTTATTTTTAATTTTTAATTTTTAACTTTTAATTTTTAAAAATAGCAGAGAGAGATTCCACTTAAAACAGTTGGTAAAAATTGCAGAAATGATGGCAACAGTACAAATTTCAAGTACTGAAATGAAATAGCAGATTTCCAATAAAACCCAAATTTTTTTTTCCAATAGCCCAGCAGCAGAAAAATGCAGTCCAGAAGCTTAGAAATTTTCACCAAAAACCCCAGAATTTTTCAGAATATTACATAGGGTGATATAGCAACAGAAAATTGGAGAATTTGTGGAGTTAGAGAACTCAGAAATCTCAGAAAATTTTCAGTGAAAACTCAGAAATATCTTCAAAAACCCTCTTTAAACTATTTTCCAGCAGCTTAAAAATGTAGAATTTACAAGTCAGAAATTGCAGGAAAAATAAGCAGTGAGAAAACCTTCAGATGCACAAGGCTGCGTTTCTCTAAACCAATTTCTGAATGCTGCCAAGGATTTTTAATGCTGCTCCTTCTCAAAACCAATGCTGCTCTTCTTCAAAAGAAATTTCTGAATGCTGCCAATTTTTGAGTGCGGCAAAATGTCTGCTGCAGAAACTCTGAGTGCTACAAAAATGTCAAGAATTTTGTAGATATGCACAGGCCATAAACACAAATGGCTCACTCAATTTGGAGTAGGGCCAACAATCGCCCGCTTTGATACCATGTTAAACACCATGTTAAGAACACACATGGTGTATGAGAAAGATAAACACACACACACAACAAGAAACTCAACACAATGAAGGATAAACGTGTAGCTCATCTTTTCCATTATACAAAGATGTACATTTATAGTACAATTGTGTGACTCTTGGTTTCATATTCCAAGGTCACTTGGACTCCATTGTGACTTTTCACATTCCACACCTACCCATGTAGGATTAGGTGTTCCAACAGTGCCATATTCTACTCCTGCAACATCATGCAATGTGTGAGAGCAACTCTACTCTTGCTCTCCCAAGAACATCCAAAGCAACAAAAGATTTTTATGCTTCCTCATACTTCCATCATCCAAATCATGTAGTGAAAACATGGTGATTGACATGAAGAATGTTATGTCAACACAATGTGTCCATACTCCTTGTTGCCTCATGATGCAACTATCCTGCCACATACCCTTGGAAAGAAGATGATGACCAAATTCTTTCAAGAGTAACCAACGCATCCATGCCTCCTGCTGCCCGGTTTCATAGATCTGCAAGTAGCACACAAGCTTCTTGCTCTCCATCCACAGCCACTCAACCCATTGTGGATGTCTCCTTCCATCCTCCATCATGGTACTCCTCCCATGAAGGCTACCATCATCCCAAATCAGATTTCTGCTCTTGCATTTCATGGGATGTTGAAATGCAATCTTCTCAAGGATCAATTTGACCCCATAAGGATCCAAATAGGTGGTAGGAAAAAACCTCCCATAATGATGTGGATGGCTCAAGAAGTGTCCAACACACACATGAGAGATGTTATCCATCCGAAGATGTCCTCCATCATCTATCTGTTCCTCCTTGAATCCATGAAGATCCAAGTGTGAGAAGGAAAGAGCCTCATTAGACTGTTGAAGAACTTTGCACTCCATGAAATATTGAAGTGCACCTTTCATGGGGTGTCTCGATGAGACCTACTCCTCATGCATGGTCTTCCAAAACCAGTGAGGCCTTAGAACCGCTGCAGGTAGAAGTTTCTCTTTGAGCTGGGGAGTGCTCATTGAGAAAGTGTCATCTAGAAAGGAGAAAGGGTTTCTCACTTCAAGATGTCTACTATCTACTATTTCTTCCTCCTTTGCTTCATGAATGAAGCTATCATGTGAATGCTCCCATAAGGCATGGGTACTCTTTTTTTCATCACTACCTTTACACAGCGCAGTGCAACTCTATTGCTCTAGATCATCAGCATGTAAAGATGTAGATCCCTCTTCCTTTAGCTAAATGAACTGAGGTAAATCTAGAGTCTCCTCGAAGGCTCTAGATTTAGCTTTTTATTCAATTATAATATTATATTCCAAGTTTCCTCTATGTCTCTTGTCTTCTCCTCTCTGAGAATAGGAAGTGCATGGCTCTTCCTCTTCATGAAACCCTCTAGGTGTTTCACTACAACTCTTCAACTGCTTAACCTCTTGGGGGAGGTCCTTTCTAGATCTGAAAAATGATGAGAGAAATCTCATATTGTTCATCATTCTGATCTTATTTTATCTTCTTGGGCTGATAATCACAGGCTGAGCCAAGAAATTTTCTTTGATACCACTATAATATCCCAAAATCGAGACTGCTAGCAAGGCATGCCTAAAAAATGAATTTTTCAAGAATGGATGCTACAACTATTGAAATCGGCACTTGGATCCCTTAGATCTGAGTATCTAACTCCTAAATCCAATATGATATCAGAAAGAAATCTTTCTAGGTGGTTTATACAGATCTCCCACACCTAGTTGCCTTGAGAAAGTACCCAATGAAGGACTGCAGCACTATATAAGCACAATAATGGATATGTAGTGTAAAATAAGCTCATATGATGTGTTAAAACACATATCCTTCAATCATAACTACAGAAACAACTTATATTTTGATTCATGATCCAAAATATGGGGAAAAGCAGTTATTTTAGCCCTAAAAAGGTTAATTTCAAAGATGAGCGTAAAAATAAGGGCAAGTGATAGTGGGATCTCCTAGCTTAGGTCATTTGGGACTTACATACCAAATTTCAGAAAAAATAAATGACTCTAGCTATGTTAAACAAGTCTCCCACTACCGACATGGCTTAAAAGTGCCCAATCCCCATGGCTTGACTCAACATAAATTAACTGAATCTTATGCAGCATGATTTTCTAAAGGGTTTAGACAAAATATGTCATGGAAATAAGATCAAGAGTTTATTACATGAAAATATAGAGAAAAATGGAGATCCAACTCCTTTACACTTCAAAGAGGACAACCTGACAAGGGTTTCATGAGATTCACTGCATAAAAGTGCAGATCTACAGATCTAGATATAAAAAATGTAGTATACTGTAGTATTAGCTTATAAATTATATCTAGAGAAATATAGTACATAAACAGTTATATCTACAACATATCCATATGTAAAAATTTCTTATCTATACATCCCCCTTGGGGTTTTCAACATTACATGAAAGAACAGGAGTAGATCTGAGTTTTACTGCAGCAGATCTGCAGAATGCTTCAGAAATTATGAAATAGATACAACAATTAATTATATTTGAAACATACATGGATTGGTTGGCCAATGCATGGATCACCACAGTGCAAGTAAGACTCTTTTACACCAGAGATCTCTTCTCCAACTAAATTCCAGAATAACCTGCAACTCTGCAACTGGAAATAACGCAGTACAAGAGGACAAGTTGTGCTGTATACTTGAAGCACAAATTGGCTTGATGCCAAGATCAAGATCTGAAGCCCAAACTACTAATACACTCTTCCAGTAGGTTAAAAGACACACTCACTGAGAAGAGGCACTAGTATAATCTAGATCTGAGCAGATCTAGTCTCCACTTGCTGCAGCTCACTGAAACAGGTAAACCCTAACAGGATTTACGCTGTCTAAGGGAGATGGAGCTTGGCCAAATTCCTGATAGTGTAATATTAGTACAATGCCCTTCAAGAGCTACTCAATGGAAGGAGAGAGAATCCCTAAACAGGAAATCCTCACAATTCTCTACTAAATAACCAAGAGAATGAGATATGTCTAAGTAGACAGTATACTCTGAAAATATAATATCATGAACAACCTTCTCTTGAGCCTTCCCCTTCCATTTATAAGATGAGAGATTTGGAAAACCCTAAACCACATTGATGAATTATCTCCTTTCACATGAGGGCCTCCTTCTATAACCACGATGTCCCTCCATGAGGTACATTGTATCTGGATAGTGTTGTGATTTGGTCCTGTTGACCCAGTCAATCTCCTCAACCCTTGTTCACATGCAAGTGTATTTTATTGAAAAAACCCTGATTTTCCTCTGTTCACATTGGGCATTGATTTATTTGGATGTTTTTAGGAGTTTTTATGTTCTCCTTTACATTTTATTAATCAATTAAGAAAATCAACATAAAATGAAATATTCCTATTAGCTTGGGCTGATTAGGAATATTGCAAATTCGCTATTAATAATTTCATGCATGTGTTAAGTCTCAAAAGTGTTCTCCATATTCATACATATTTCCATTATGTTATAACCATTTAGCTCTTATTTCATAGCCGTTTGACCTAAAACCCTACATCAAGTAACCATTTTCATAAATATATGGGTTAGGATCCTTGTTTTCCAAAGTTATTTATTTTATGTATTTTAAGTGAATTTATGATTAGAAACTAGAAAATTAACATAGTTTCATATATCTATATATGTGTTATGATTTTTGTGACATGTGTAGGTCAAAAGGAGACTTCTAGAAGACCCTTATGTGGCACTCTAAGGCCAAATTCGAATTTGGTTGGAGAAGATTATGGGATCAAGAGGATATATGTCTCACTTCCTTGTTGTATTGAAACTCTAAGAGGATATGTGTCTCATTTCTTAGTTGTGTTTAAACTCTAGAAAGACATGTGTCTTATCATTTCCTATTTTGATTGTAACTCTAGAGATGGAGGGAGAGATTCATGGACTCCCATTAATGAGATGACTCCTCATATTTTGTATAAATAGGAGAAGCTTTCTCCTATCATGGGTAATGAAAAGGTAGTAAAAAAATAGTGAAAAATAGGAGAAGGAGAGAAAGGAATAGAGTCTTTTGTAATAAAGCTTAAGATGGAATGGGATGTAGATTTGTGAGTTTTTTCAATAAAGAAGTTCTTTGATGCTTTTTTGATTACATCTTCAAGGAGCTAAGGATTACACCAAATTGGTAGCAGAGGGCCCCTGCTATCCAAGGAGGCTTTTGCATGTTTTCTAGATAAGTTGTTTTCAATTCTGTTTTGTCATATTTCCTTACTTAGATTGCTTTCTGAAATCATAGCTTTTAGCATAATTTTTCATGGCAGCCCGGGCATTTGCATATAATTTTATAATGACTAATGACATGGAATCCATCTTGTCCTTCTGCTAATTTACTTTTCTTAGTTTTTGTTTAATTCCAGCACTATTTGTTTATTTTAGTCTTGCACATTTGCTTTAGTAGTTAGATTTAGATATTAAGCTGCTCATGTCATTTTCAGTTACCTCCGAAAGCCATAACTGGACTAATGGCGAGGGATTGAAGTATGAGTGTGTAGTTTGATATTAGTTTAATTTTTTGCAAGTTAGATATATTAAATTGCTCATGTCATTTTCAGTTACCTCCGAAAGCCATAGTTGGACTAATGGCGAGGGATTGAAGTATGAGTGTGTACTTTGATATTAGTTTACTTTTCTGCAAGTTAGATATATTAAATTGCTCATGTCATTTTCAGTTACCTCCGAAAGCCATAGCTGGACTAATGGTGAGGGATTGAAGTATGAGTGTGTAGTTTGATATTAGTTTACTTTTCTGCAAGTTAGACATATTAAATTGCTCATGTCATTTTCAGTTACCTCTGAAAGCCATAGCTGGACTAATGGTGAGAGATTGAAGTATGAGTGTGTAGTTTGATATTAGTTTCTCTTTCTGCAAATTAGATATCAAATTGCTCAAGTTGTTTATGATTACCTCCAAAAGCCATAGCTAGACTAATGGTGAGGGGTCAGAATATGAGTTGATGTAATTTGATTTTAGTTTTACTTTACTTGCAATCTTTTCTTTGAGTACAGTTTCTTTTGTGTTTAGACAGAAGCAAGGATAATGAGTTTCATGATCAATAGTTCACTGTTTGCTTGATTAGAATAGTGATGAAATTTTCATTTCCTTTTAGGAATTAATTTTGTCATTGTGTGTTTTAAAATTCTTTTGAAGTTTGGAAAACCATTAGAAGGACATCATTGTCTTGAATATTTGACTCCATACTTGTCTTTTAGAATTTCATAAAAATCCAAAAACGACAAAAAGTAAGAGATAGGTTATCTTGCACATATAGTGCGCCACACTTCGTCAGCTTACGAATCCCTGGTTGATAATTTATGTTAGCAATTTAGGACACACTAAATTGACCAAACATTTTGGTGCCGTTGCCGAGGAAGTGTAACTAGGTAGCCTTATTTCTTACATCTAAAAAAATTTTAATAATTCTTGAGTATGCTCTCCTCCTGCACTTTGTGTGATCTGGAGGATCAGAAAAAGAATTGTTATGTTAAAAAAAAAAGGGAGACAAAATAAAACTTCATCATTTCAATTGATTCAACAATTTAAAAAAAAAAATTTGTTTTCATGAAAAACTTTGATTTCAATAAATTGTTTTGTTTAATGAATATATATGTGTATTTTTAAATTTTTGAAAATATAACATACATAATTTTACTAAACAAATCAATTAAAAAAAAATGAAAATAAAAAATAAAAAATAAAAATAAAATAAATTGTTTTGTTACTAAGATATATATGTATATTTTTTATTTTTGAAAATATATATATATATATAATTTTAATAACAAATCATTTAAAAAAAAAAAAAAAAAAATTCAATAAATTGTTTTGTTTAGTAAATTACATATGTATATTTTTAATTTTTCAAAATAAAACATGTGTAATTTTATTAACAAAACAAATAAAAAAAAAACAAAAAAAACAAAACAATAACAAACCAATAAACAAAATGAAATGGCCATGGCATTTAGAAAAAAAAAAATGAATTACTCTCAACAGAAAACATAAAAATTCAACCATGGAATTGAATGCATAACTTGAATTTTGCTAAGATTCAAACCTACTTGCTTGAGAAGTCAAGAGTTGTGCAACAGTCTCAAAGTGAACGGTCATATCATATATTTTATCAAGTTTTGTGCTGGGGCTCTGCCTCCTTTAAGGGAACATCTAAATTTAAGACCAGTTGAGGAGTACCGCTATTTGAACCAGAGTAATTATCTGACTATTGATGAAGTCGATGATGCTCAGAAGTTCGAAGAAATGATGGAAGCTTTGAATGTGGTCCAGATCAGTAAAGATGATCAAGAAAATGTATTTGCGATGCTTGCAGCTGTATTATGGCTCGGAAACATCAGATTTTTTGTTTCTGATAGTGAAAATCACGTGGAAGTTGAAAATGATGAAGGAGTTAGAGATGCTGCAAAGCTTGCCCGTGAATGTGAGATTAACCTTCAGAGCATCTTTTCGTCCATTCCCGTAGATGAAAGGGGGAATTGTGCTTCTGAACAGTCCAGGGATGAAAACAATGATGCACATGAAACGCAATTTTGAACCACGTTCTGAGAAAAACGATTTTTGCCAGAGCATCTCCAGAAACGCAACTGTTATTGACACTTAATTTTCAAACACGTTTTCTGATCGATTGAGGATGAATTTTGAAAATCCACGACATGGGTTTTTTCGCCAACATGGTCAATTAGATAACCCAGAAATAATTCTACGAATTTCGTGGCGGTCTGGGAGAATTTCTCGGTTCTTTGAAGCCCATTTTTGCCTGCCGCGTGAGGAAAAACGGTTTTCTGTTTGCATAGTGGAGAGTTTGAACGGCACTTTGCTTAATTTCACCCATAATTCGGTTTCCTGATCTCCAGGAGGAAGAATCCAAGTTGAACACAAATTCTATCAACCTTGAGCAACGTGGATTCCAGATGTTTATGATTCGCCTGAGACTGCTTGGAGATTATGTTCATTCCACTCATATCGTATTTGTTGAATTTGTAATGGCTGAAAGTGCCATACTTGCATTGAACTGTAGTGGTGCAATTGTGAGATCTTTGTCTATAAAGATAAGTCCATCAAAGACACCAGTACGCCCCCGCATCCCCCATCCTACCATGCGTTGAAGAATTACTGGAAGCTACACTGCAATGCTTGTGAATCATATGCATTGTTCTTTTAGAGTTTGAGCAAAGGATATTTTTGTGGGAAGTAATGGTGTTCACCTCAACTGATATTTAATCAATATGATAGTTTCCACAATTTGTTTAACGAAAAAAAAAAAAAATTGTTTTGTTTACTAAAATATGTATGTATATTTTTAAATTTTTGAAAATATATATATATAATTTTATTAACAAATCATTTAAAAAAAAAAAAAAAAAATTACATTTCTCTTTTTCAATTTTGTTATTTAAAAAAATAAAATAAAATTTGCAATTCTCTTTTTCAATTTTGTTTTGATTATTTAAAAAAAAAAAATGTATAATTTTGAATCAATGAAATGAATAAGTTATTTGATCACTTTTCTGAAGGTATTGATTAATTTTGGACTGATGATGAAAGATGAATGGCTAACTTTTTATTCAACATTTTTAGCTACAGAAACCGTCGACATTGCGCAGCTAAAGTCCAATTCCGCAGCTAAAGTCCAATTCTGCAGCTGAAAAACCTCATTGTTCAAATCAGCCTAACTTTCTCATACAAAATCAGATTTTGATGATTTAAGTATCGTTGGAAAGGTCTCAACAAGATCTACACAATGAAAAATCCATCATTAGAGTTTGAAATGGTAAATAATGAAATAAATTGCTGAAAAGAAGCTACATTCAACTTGAGGCACTAATTCCAAAACAGGTATAAATTCTTTTGATTTTTCCTTTGAGAACTTGTTTCATTAATAAAAATTCTTAGTTTTGTGTGTAAATATCATAACTAGAGAGATTGATCACCTCTCTCCTTTGATAATCTTACATTCCATTGCAGAAGAAGTATTAGTTTTTTTGCAGGTTCCAGGAGGAAAGACAAATAACTACAAGAGAATGGTGTCTCTCTAAGAGACCAATTTGTTTCATAAGAGGATGATCAACATCAAAGAGGAAATATGCTGATGCTAAATCAGATCCAAACACTTGAAAAACTTTCAGATACTATTGTCTCCATCACATCCATACCTCATAATAAACCATTCACCTCATTTCACTTCATATTTTCCATTTACATTCACATCCACTTTCCATTTCTTTTTGTCCATTAATGACTCACAAATAAAAGCAAGAGGCTCATTCACATGCTTATTGCCCATTTCCATTTCTACTCTCCATTGCCATCTTCCATTTTCATTTTCCATTTCTTGTCATTTTCATTCCGCAAATAAGCCCTGCTTCAATGCAAATTATTGAGTCCATAGTCCTTTGAGTCTAAGTTCTTTGTAAAAACACCTTGAGGCTTGCATGCCTTAATGGCAAGTTCTCATGCTGAAAAACAATGGGAATACATTAATGTCTCTTATTCGTCAGATCTTCTAGGTGACTCGACATCAGCAAAATCATTTGTACCTAGCAAGATGTGTTTGAGCATCTTGACTCTCATTGTCATAAATGGTGAGAGTTCTCGTGTTGACTAGTGGCATCCATTAATGGCCACTAAGTCAACAATTTCCTACTATGTTCGACATCAGAACATATTTTCACATAGTAGGAATTATGCCAATGAGTTTTGAAGACATGAAGACTATTATTTTCAGCATTTTGGAGCAGATTCAACAAGTTTTAGTAGAAGCAATAAAAATTCATCTTATCTCTTTATCCATGACTCCTCTTGTTCAGCCACTTGAAGAAGATATGATCAGAATTTTGCAGCCACCACACATACACTACTCATCCACATTTAAGGTAAGTGAAGGTATGTTGTTTTCTAATTTTTAGTCATGTAATTCATTAGAATGGTAAAATTGTAACTTTGGAAAAATTCCTCACTCCCTTTTTCACATTGTCATATCTTTAGTTGGGGGGGAAGGGACATCATTTCATATCCACATGTCATACACTATCACACATTTTCATTTCATTTCCACCCACATATACTTCCCAACCAACTATTGTTGCAACATGATCCAAAAGATTATATGCCTTGCAAATGATCAATTCATTGATGATGTAATTGATTCTAAATGTTTTCATGAACTTTGATGCAACAAAGAAAATAAAGCATTATTACACAAGAACCATTGCTCAAAAGAAAAAGAAAAAAAAAATGGTTGTTACACAAGAACCAACCATTACAAAAAAAAAAAAAATGTTGCAATCAAATGTATTATACTTTGCCAAAAAGGAAAATATCAAGAAGCAAAGTTTGGAAAGAATCTATATGAGTCAAAACTCATAAAAGATCAACTCATGGACAAATGAATCATTGCAATAGTTGCATGAGGACATGCAACAACTTCAGTTGGGGGGTATGTTGAGTCTCAAAAGTTTTCTCCATATTCATACATATTTCCATTATGTCATAACCATTTAGCTCTTATTTCATATCCATTTGACTTAAAACCCTACATCAAGTGACCATTTTCATAAATATATGGGTTAGGATCCTTGTTTTCCAAAGTTATTTATTTTATGTATTTTAAGTGAATTTATGATTAGAAACTAGAAAATTAACATAGTTTCATATATCTATATATGTGTTATGAGTTTTGTGACATGTGTAGGTCAAAAAGGAGACTTCTAGAAGACCCTTATGTGGAACTCTAAGGCCAAATTCGAATTTGGTTGGAGAAGATCATGGGATCAAGAAGATATGTGTCTCATTTCCTTGTTGTATTGAAACTCTAAGAGGATATGTGTCTCATTTCTTAGTTGTGTTGAAACTCTAGAAAGACATGTGTCTTATCATTTTCTATTTTGATTGTAACTCTAGAGATGGAGGGAGAGATTCATGGACTCCCATTAATGAGATGACTCCTCATATTTTGTATAAATAGGAGAAGCTTTCTCCTATCATAAGTAATGAGGAAGTAATGAAAAAGTAGTAGAGAAGTCTTTTGTAACAAAGTTCAAGATGGAATGGGATGTAGATTTGTGAGTTCTTTTTAATAGAGAAATTCAGTTCTTTGATGCTGTTTTGATTACAACTTTAAGGAGTTGAAGGACTTCACCAAATTGGTAGTAGAGGGCCCCTGCTATCCAAGGAGGCTTTTGCATGTTTTCTAGATAAGTTGCTTTCAATTTTGTTTTGTCATATTTCCTTACTTAGATTGCTTTCTGAAATCATAGCTTTTAGCATAATTTTTCATGGTAGCCCGGGCATTTGCACATAATTTTATAATGACCAATGACATGGAATCCATCTTGTCCTTCTGCTAATTTACTTTTCTTAGTTTTTGTTTAATTCCAGCACTATTTGTTTATTTCAGTCTTGCACATTTGCTTTAGTAGTTAGATTTAGATATTAAGCTGCTCATGTCATTTTCAGTTACCTCCGAAAGCCATAGCTAGACTAATGGCGAGGGATTGAAGTATGAGTGTGTAGTTTGATATTAGTTTACTTTTCTGCAAGTTAGATATATTAAATTGCTCATGTCATTTTCAGTTACCTCCGAAAGCCATAACTGGACTAATGGTGAGGGATTGAAGTATGAGTGTGTATTTTGATATTAGTTTACTTTTCTACAAGTTAGATATATTAAATTGCTCATGTCATTTTCAGTTACCTCCGAAAGCCATAGCTAGACTAATGGTGAGGGATTGAAGTATGAGTGTGTAGTTTGATATTAGTTTCTTTTTCTGCAAATTAGATATCAGATTTCTCAAGTTGTTTATGATTACCTCCGAAAGCCATAGCTAGACTAATGGTGAGGGGTCAGAATATGAGTTGATGTAATTTGATTTTAGTTTTACTTTACTTGCAATATTTTCTTTGAGTACATTTTCTTTTGTGTTTAGACAGCAGCAAGGATAATGAGTTTCATGATCAATAGTTCACTGTTTGCTTGATTAGAATAGTGATGCAATTTTCATTTCCTTTTAGGAATTAATTTTGTCATTGTGTGTTTTAAAATTCTTTTGAAGTTTGAAAAACCATTAGAAGGACATCATTGTCTTGAATATTTGTCTCCATACTTGTCTTTTAGAATTTCATAAAAATCCAAAAACGACAAAAAGTAAGAGATAGGTTATCTTGCACATATAGTGTGCCACACTTCGTCAGCTTACGAATCCCTGGTTGATAATTTATGTTAGCAATTTAGGACACACTAAATTGACCAAACAACATGTCAGTTCCGAGGAAGACCCAGTTGAGATAGAGGTTAAAGGGAACATAACTATCAGTTGTATTTATACAAAATTGCCCATGTGCAATTATAAAGTCATTAGGATGCCATGATGGATTACAAAATCAAGGAAGGTTTATTTTCCTAATTAATAGGAAGCTAATTCCCTATGAATTGCGTAAGAAAGGCACGCTGAAGGAAGGTTGATAATTGGCTAAGTGCTAGACCGATTTCGCCTAGATCAGTAGGAGATAATTGGTAGAGTGCTAGAGAATCTCATGAGAGATTAAGCATTATATTGTTTCATGATTCCTTAACTTAATACAAAATAGAGATAGAGGGGTTTTGAGCAGTTTCTTTCCCCAGATACATATTTTGTTGTGTGATTGATAATTTCTTTCTCTTACTTATATATGATTGTGCGATCATGTTTTGTTTCCACAAATTGTACGAAGGATTCAATATCTTGTTTTAGTACATTACAAGATCAAATTGAATCCCATGGGTTATATTTTCTACATGAAATAGAAGAGGGGGTTGATATGATCTTGTCTTGTGATGGTTAGTAGGCTGCAAGGTCTGTGATAAATACCAACATAAATGGAGGAGGGCTTGCATTGTAATTTAGAGCCAGAATAGAATTAGACACAAGCGTAATATTGACTGAGGTAACCTTAGTTTGAGGGTCAACATTGAGATCTGAAGTTCATGTCAATATTCAGTCAAAGAAATTCCCAGAATCTATGGATCCATATGAGCTGGGTCGAGTCTTGTATGGAGGCAAGAGTCATGGTTTTTTCTATGGGTGGATACGGTTTGTTCTATAACAATTAGAAGTACATAAGTATAGTTCCCTAGTTAGGATAGTTTCCTAGCATGTTTAGTTCATAAGGTATGCCCTTAGGACTGTGACAAATTTGTGTAGAAGAAGAGAAATTGTGACCCTTAGAGCGAGGTTTATTTCTGCAATATAGACAACATATCTGGAATATGGTTTGTAGATTCAGTATGTGTGGAGGTAGCAGATCCAAAGGAGGGTGGAACCTGAGCAAAATATTGAGCATGTAGAAGAAATGTGCCATATCAAGAATGGATTGAAACACAAAGGAGTTGATTTTTGTGGACTATCCATAGAGTTTTAGACATATATACGAAGAAACATATAAAAAATTAGTTAATGGATTGTTAGTGGCTGATTTGTGACCTTAATTCAGTCATCTATAGATTTTTAGAAGGATGATAAGAGGAGTAGTTCATATTTGTTCATATGTTGGACAACAAAGATCAATTTTTTGATACACAAGAAAAATGATTTTTAGAGGACTCAAACCATTTTTAGGTGGAATATTTGAATAGCCCTAGATGAAGACAATATTGTGGGCCCTAGATCAATAAAAATAATTGACTGTGGTTGGGAAGATTGATGGTAGTCCAAGTACAGTTGGAGGGTTTTTAGGTGAATGTTGAAAAGAGCCCTAACTCTTGCACTTGTGAAGGACAACAATATTTGTAGAAGGGTAGGTGTATAGGGCCTAAGGATGTGCTAACTTTGAAGGACTAAAGTAGCAGTCAAGTGGGTCATCCAAATAGCCCTAGTTCACTATATTGTAGAGGATTAATTTAGTGAGGAGAAGGGCAGCCTCCATAGCCCTAAGAATTATCATATTGGAGCCGTAGTATGGAAAAAGTGGGCGTACCAAAGAGTTGTTCACAAATGGAGTTGTGAAAAAATTGTTACCACTCAAACTAGTAGTGGACCTAAAAGGGGTTCCTAAGAGGGAAAATACTAGGACAAGGGCAAGGATGGAGGCTTATCCCATTGTCACCACAACTAAGGCTCCTTGTTCTTCATATAATTTTACCAATGGGAGGAGTCCCGGTAGTTTAGTAAGTTAATTTTAGAGTATAGGTCAATGAATAGGTGGGAAGTAACCTAGAAACCCTTTCCCTAAGATATAAAAAGAGTGGGACTTTCTTGTGTTTTAAGAAAGGGACTTCATGTTCTAGGGAGAGAGGAGGGGAATTGAAGGGTTTAGGGAGAATAATAAGACTTATGAAGGAAGTTATCAATCCCTAAAATCATTTGGGAACTTGGATTCCCAAATGGTCCTTGATGAAAGGCCTTTGACACCAAATGGGACCACACGGGTCCAAGTGGACCCAACCCAGGTTTAGGGATGTAATTTAGCAGCTAATGATGTTCCTATCCTTGAAAATTTCAGAGGAAAGGATCAAACAAGATTTTTTACTTCGATGGTTCAAATTTATCCTACTAGGTTCTAGCCTTGGGAACAAATAGGAAAAACTTGACCCTAGAGCTAGGGCTTGAGGTATTCGGATATTCCACCGTCGAAATTGGCCCAAATTCTGAGGAGAGTGAGGGGACCGACCAAAAAAATTTCCTCTAGGATATCGAAGTTTTCCTCTAGCTAGATTCTTTGAAAATTGATGCCCTAGGTGACCTAATGGGGCTATACCTAGGGAAAAATGGAAAATTCTGAAAAATGGGGGGGGCAAATCATCACCCTTTTTGAGGGTGTAGTGCCTAATTCACTTGGGGATATGGAGTCAGGGATGATAATGAACAAGAATTCAGTTTCTTGATCAAGGATGCCCAAAAATTCAACTGTCTAATGTTAGAGGAAAATGAAAAGTGACCTTCAAGCATTTATAATTCATACAAATGGTGCAATATTATTGAGATAAAATTATTTCTAAGAGATTTCATTCATCTAAAAATGGCCCATACATTAAATAAGCTAAATAGACACAATTCCACATTTCCATCATGCAGCAATTAGCCCTAGTTATAGAGAAATTCTACCTGAAGATGGATCCCCGTTGGGATTCGAAACATCGACCATCGTTTTATAACACTGTGGATAATCCAGAGATTCCTTCAAATAATGATAACCACAAAATCTTGAAAAATACAAAGAATAATAGCGTTAAATTTTCACTCACAATGTTAGAGAGTATATCCAAATAGCTTCACATTTGCAAAAATAAAAAGCTCCAAGATAAAAATAGCCCAAATCCATACATAAAATTGCATCCATCATCCAAAATAGTCCTCCAAGGAAAAATGCGAAGTTCTCTAAAGATAGATAGATCCCAATTCAAGTGATGATACAAATGAATCCAACTAACTCCTATTTATACATTTATTAGGAGTTGATCGAATTAGCTTATGCGCCTACATTAGCCCCTAAACATAAAATAGTATGCAAGTAATCCTAAATTTTGGTGACAATCCCACCAAAATATCTCATACATGGAATAATAAGCCTCATAAGAGGTCAACTAATGTCCTAGGGCCTTCTAGAAGGAATACTGGGGTCCATGAGTGCCACAATGATGCATGGGACCCATCAAAAGTGTTGAACAAGGGGGTGGTCCCTTGTTCTCGAAAAATTAAACCCATGGTGCTCTCATTAAACTTGTGGTCTAAAAGGATTGTGTGTGGACACCATCAACAAGTAGGTCAAGTGTTGTCTTGTTTAGGATAGATTGGTTGTCAAAGGATTAACACCAAGCCCGAGTTGTATTCCTTGTATCAGTGTGATTGTAAAGGGTCATGATCCATGGTACATAATCTCTAGCCTATTGTATTGTAGTTTGTAATATAATGAAGAAGGGTTTAAAAAAGGTAAAATTATCATGTGCACTAGTTGATTCCTTGATTTGTGTAGTTTTGTAGTGCATTAAAGTAGATGTGTTGTGGCACTTGAGTGTGTTTGCAGCAAAGATTCTAAGACGAAACCTAGATTCTCATGTGTTTTGGAAATTGAACATATGCCTTGTTCACCTAAGAACTACTTATAGCTCATCTTATGCTACTCGTCCAATCCCAACTCATCCAACTTAACAAGTTACCAATACAAGGATTACATCCAATCGTGGCAGTAAAAAAACTAAGAAACACAATTTACATCTTAACATCCCATATCACCTGACACGTCTTAGAATGCCTTGGAATTATATGACACGTGTTAGCATCCCTTGCATTCCTTAGCATGCTTTGGAACTCCCTAGAACACACTAACACTCCCTGACATGCCTTGAAACTCTAGCATGCCTTGGAATTTCCTAGCATATAACCTTGCTACTCCCTCCTTATCACACCTGAAATTCACTAAAACTCCCTATCACACACTCTTATTCGTTCATTTCCATGATTTTTTTACTAGTTCTCCCTTGTGTTTCCATGGCACATCCTAGCATGTCACCCTCGCACTCTAGCATTCCTTGGCACTACCTAGAATACCTTTTCACTCCCTCATTATCACACATAGAACTCGTTGATACTCCCTGTCACACACATTTATTCATTCATTTCCATGCATTTGAGACTAGTGCTCCCTTGTTTTTCCTTGGCACTCCCAAACACTCCGGTCTGGCATGCATTGGCACACCCTGGCACCTGGCACATCTTGGCATGTTTCCCTGGCCTCTAGAATGCCTTAACACTTCCTAGCATACCTTGACGCCACTCCCTCCTTAGCACACCCGAAACTCATTGACAGTTCCTGTCACAAAATCTTATTCATTCATTTTTAAATATAGTTTTTTCTTATCTATTATGATGAACTATCCAGTGGAATATCCATGATATTTTATGAATCACACCAACATCTATCCTTTATGCAAGTCATATGATGACATTTTTTCACACTTATTTATCTCTAGTTGTCCGAACATAGTGCAGGCCATCACCACCACCCTTGCAAAATTGAACATGATAGGCTCATGGTCCTATCTAACCTTGGAATAAAATTTCAAAATTTAGTTACAAAACATGATGGAAGATTATTATAAAGGTTTCCCATACATTCTAATAAGCAATATCTAGTGGTACTGGAACAACAACACTTTTTGTTCACGAGAAATATCCATGATAGTTTATGAATCACCCCAACATCTATCCTTTATGCAAGTCATATGATGATATTTCTTCACACTTATTTATCTCTTGTCCCAACACAGTACAGGTCATCACCACTACCCTTGAAAATTTGAACATGATAGGCTGGTGATCCTATCTAATCTAGGAAGAAAATTTTAAAACTTAGTTACAAAACATCATGGAAGATTATTATAAAGGTTTCCCATGCATTATAATCAGAAATATATGGTGGGTTTGGAACAACAACACATCTTGTTCACGAGAAATATCCATGATAGTTTACAAATCACCCCAACATCTATCCTTTATGCAAGTCATATGATGATATTTCTTCGCACTTATTTATCTCTTGTCCCAACACAATGCAGGTCATCATCACCACCCTTGAAAATTTGAACATGATAGGCTCATGGTCCTATATAAGCTTGGAATAAAATTTCAAAAATTAGTTACACAACATCATGGAAGATTATTATAAAGGTTTCCCATGCATTCTAATCAACAATATCTGGTGGGATTGGACCAACAACACATTTTGTTCATGAGAAATATCCATGATAGTTTACGTATCACCCCAACATATATCTTTTATGAAAGTCATATGATGATATTTATTCACACTTATTTATCTATTTTCCCAATGCAGTGCAGGTCATCACCACAACCCTTGAAAATTTGAAAATGATAAGCTCATGGTCCTATCTAATCTTGGAAGAAAATTTCAAAACTTAGTTACACAACATCATGGAATATTACTATAAAGGTTTCTCATGCATTATAATCAGCAATATCTCGTGGGATTGGAACAACAACACATTTTTTTCACGAGAAATATCCATGATATTTTATGAATCACCCCAACGTATATCCTTTATGAAATTCATATGATGATATTTATTCACATTTATTTATATCTTGTCCCAACGCAGTGCAGATCATCACCACCACCCTTACAAAATTGAACATGATAGGCTCGTGGTCCTATCCAACCTTGGAAGAAAATTTCAAAACTTAGTTACACAACATGATGGAAGATTATTATAAATTTTTCCCATGCATTCTAATCAGCAATATCTAGAAGGATTGGAACAAAAACACATTTTTTTTTTTTCACAAGAAATATCCATGATAGTTTGTGAATCACCTAAAAATCTATCCTTTATGCAATTCATATGATGATATTTCTTCATGATTATTTATCTCTTGTCCCAACACGATGCAGGTCATCACCACCACCCTTGAAAATTTGAACATGATAGGCTCGTGTTCCTATCTAAGCTTGGAAGAAAATTTCAAAACTTAGTTACACAACATCATGGAAGATTATTAAAAAGGTTTCTGATGCATTCTAATGAGCAATATCAGGTGGGATTGGAATAAAAACACATTTTTTTCACGAGAAATATCCATGATAGTTTATGAATCACCCCAACATCTATCCTTTATGCAAGTCATATGATGATATTTCTCCACACGTATTTATCTCTTGTGCTAACACAGTGCAGGTCATCACCACCACCCTTTCCAAATTGAACATGATAGGCTCATGGTCCTATCTAATCTTGGAAAAAAATTTTAAAACTTAGTTACACAACATCATGGAAGAGTATTGAAAAGGTTTCCCATGCATTATAACCAACAATAGTTGGTGGGATTGGAACAACAACACATTTTTTTCATGAGAAATATCCATGATACTTTACAAATCACCCCAACATCTATCCTTTATGCAAGTCATATGATGATATTTCTTCACACTTATTTATCTCTTGTACCAACTATTATCACTCATAAAATTGTGAATTATTACTTAACATGGTCATACAACTCACTCATCAAATGGATAAGGTCTCCTTAAGCCTTTTCAAGTTGGTATAGGAAAATTTCAATTTTTACATGTTTAACCTATCCTAAGATTCAAGGTCACCTTCATTTATGTCATGTCATGTCCCATCATTCCTCATATGGTGTCAGTTTTCATTCCCCATGCATTTAAAATAAAAAGGGTGCTTGTGTCAGTTTTCCAAATGTTCATAGCATTTTATATAGTAAAACAACAAATTTCGCTACGAAACTGCCTAATAGTTTCGTAGAGAATCTGTCAGAAGTTAAACTAACTATGCTACAAAAATTTGTTTTCTTACCTGTCTTGTCAAATTCGATTTGAAATGTCATTCCATGATTGGAGGAGTTAGGGTGGAGGTCATTCGAGTCTGTTATGGTTAACTCAAAGGTACATAGCCATGTCTGAGGTCATCATTACCCTTTTTGGCATGTATATGTCACGATTAAAGCATGATTTGTCAGTTAAACCATAAAACATTACCCCAATTAGCATTTTTGTCATATTCCACTTTATCTTTGCATGTAATTCGATCTCTGGAGAGCTGCTTCATCGAGCCAAGCAGGTTGCTGGTAGATTTAAACTTTGTAGGTGTCATCAAGAAAGCGAGGCTATGAAGATATAAATCACCCATGGCTGCTAGAAGGAAAGCACACAAAGGTGGTCGTTGCCACAGGTATGAACCCATGGACGTGAATTTTCTCAATGAAGACCCAACTGCCATGGAGGTTTTTAGAAGAACTGGTTTCTTGCAATTCTGTCAGAGGTTGCACGGCTTTCATCTATAGGTTTCCAAGGATTTTGCTGCCAGCTTCATAGGAACAACTTCAAAAGTGGGAATTATGAACCTTATAGTGACACTAGACAACATTTCAACAGCAACAAGAATCCCTAGAGGAGGAGAAAAGTGGTTTAAAAACATCAAATTCACAATGAAAGACTACAAAGAATTCATCAAACTAGAACACAGTGAAATTGATTTGACAAATGCTATCCCTAGGGGTTTCATGAAGGACAATTATTCAAAGTTGTTGATGATAATATAGAAGTATTTTACCTGTGAAGGACAGTTTCACATGGTCTACTCCTATCATCTCAGACTGCTACTGCATTTTTTGGGTAAGAGGTCACTTGAATTGCCTTTTTATTTATACACAAGTCTAGGGAAAATGTCAGATAAGTTTCAAATAAAAAAATAAGGCAATGAAACTTCTCTTTTCATCATGGTTAGATTAAGCTATTGGTGTTAGAGGAATTGAAGAGACTAGACAGAGATTGGAATTCCTTCTTGTTCATGAGTGGTTATGAAATTGATACTATTACTCGTAATAAAGTCTCCAAATATAGAAACACTTCATCACTAGTTGTGATAGAGCAAGTTGAAGAAGCAAATAGATAATCTCCTCCAAAACTAGTGAGCATGGAAGTAGAGCCTTTGCAAAAGATTGACACACCTAAAACAACACCTGCAAAACAAACAAGGAAGCAAAAGAGTCACTAGGATCCAGACAGTGGCTAAAGGAAACTTGGAGGATATCTTGCATGCAATTGACATTGAAGAAACTCCCATTGTCCAAGCTGAAGAAATTGAAGATGGAGAAAGAAAGATGAAAAAGGGTAAGACTTCTAAAAAACTAGAGTTAGCAGGTGATAATGTTGGTTTCATTTTTCAACCTAGGAAGCCAATGACTAGACATGCAAGAAAATTCATGGAAAGTAGCAAAGAGATTGAGAAAATAAATGAAGCTCTTGCCCAACCAACAAACATCATAGATTTGTCTTCACTTGCAAAAGAAGAACTGGTTATCAAACAAAGAAAGGGTAAAGAGAAAATTATTGAAAAATCAGAAATTGAAACCCTTAAATATTAGTTAAAAGAAGTAGGTAAGGAGATATTAGCCTTGAATAAAGAGGCAAAGAAACACAGAGCTAAGAACTTTTAGTTTGGAAAAATGAGGAAAATCTGGGAAGATCAAGTCACAAGTGTTTCAAAGACCTTGGACAATACAGAAAAGTTGATAAAGTGGACTCAACCACTAAGAGGAGAGGTCAAACATATCAAAAATATAAAATTGAACTTGCAATCCAAGAACAAGGCATTAAAGGACAAAGTGAAATATCTTCAGAAGCAATTAGATTTGATTCATGTGGAGTTGGAAAAGAAAGGATTGAAGATGACAGTGGTAGAAGAGCCCATTAGTCAACTAATTGTGAATGAGGAGGAAACACCACAGGAGTAATAAGTTAAGATGGAATATGTTTTAGGAGGTTCATAACATCAAAAGAACCCAAATTTTGCAACTGGAGAACAGTTTTTGAATACAAGCTTGAAAAAAACATATTCTGGTTTTTTGCATTTCGTAGCATACCTCAGGCTTAAAGCCAGAAATACGCTACACAAATTCCTGTAGGTGCGTTTTTGCATTTAAACTTAGTTTTGGCATGTTTGAAGGAGGGAGATCGATGGTTGCAAGGTTTCATCACATGATGAAGGTTTTGGAACAAAAAATAAGTCAATAAGGTTGATGGAAAAGCCATTTTTCCCATGCTACTCAAACTTGCTACGAAACTGTCTAAAACTGGCTTGTTTTCGTAGTGAGTAATTTTTGAAGGATTTTGAGCATCTCAACAATTTTTTTTTTCTAGTTGGAGACCTCTAGCATGTAAGTGGACCTTATTAGCAGATATTAATGACTCAAAGAGAGTACTACACAACCAGCTCATCATTCAAAACAACGTTAAAGATGAAGGTCATCTATTCCTAAAAAGTAAGATTATGTTCCACAAATCTAGGAGTGCTTTAAAGGTGTAAAGTGGTGCTGAACTAGGGTCATTTTTCATTCAAGCATGTGACATTAATGATGTAACCATTATGTAACTGTTTCAAAGATAGGATAAAGGAATGTAATAGATAGGAGATAGAGTCCTATTAGGAGTTTGTTTCTCATTTTTCTATTTTAAGCTAGTGGTTTCAATTATGATAGGTGTCAGAGTAGAATTCGAAGATCTAGCTAGCCAAGTAGGTCATTTATATTGTAAATAATGTCTATTAATAGACAAAACATTGAAGAGAAAGGGGTTGTAGAATATTGCACCAAATTGCTTCTTTTATGTTTTTGACCATTATCAGTAATACAAAGTGACATTCTACTTCCAGACTTGACATTCTCATGAGGTTTTTTGATATGTTATTGATCTGTATCTTTATGTTTAATCATTTGCAGTATATTTCATCTCTAATTACTTGAAATTCATAATATTATGCTCTGACTTCCTTTAGTGATGAAATGACTGTGTTTTCCTATGTTATGTGTGTGAGTTATATCTTTTAAAAACCTCTATCTACCTCAGCTTCCATGTGAAGAACCACTGCGACTAACATTACTGATTGTTGAATCCATAAGCCCAATGGTAGCAAGCTTTAATTTTTCAACTTGCAATAATACAAAAAACAAGTTATAATTCCATAGATTTAGCCATCTAGTACTATCATTATTCAAAACCATAAACCTCCTTTGAGAGATCCCTCTCAAAATGAAGAGGCTAATATTTAGTTAGAAGTGGTTTGAAAGAGTTACATTGAGTTGATTGATGAGAAACCTATCAAGATTAATTTGGTGATAACATTTTGGTGCATCTGCAAGGAGCCTAAAGACATATTTCCCAATTTTTTTGTGCAAAAAGTGTAGCTGAACTCTTGGAGCTAGTAGGAGCTCAAAATCTATTCGAGGCTGCAATTACCTTGGTGACTCCATTTAAAAAAACTTCATGTTTAAAGGTGGCTTCGAGAAGGAGATACATGAGGAGAAATCCAGATCCTAACCCACCTACTATTGTGGATAATCCAATCACAATTTCCAGAGGCATTCAAGGAAGCTCTTCAAAATCAGGTACCCCGTCACATTCAAGAGCTTTGTCCTCTGAAATTTTAAGAAGTCCTGAAGATAAAAAATTTGATGATAAAATTCAGGAAGTTTTGTTTAGGTCTAAAAATGAAAATGAATTGACTGAGATTGTTATAGACCTACAAAGAAGAGGTATTGATACCTCATCCTTGGTGACCCAAAAATATAGAGAAGAATTCTGGGGAGCAGTCACATGAGGGTTATTGTTAGAGAGGGAATATTTGGATAAGTTGAAGGAATTAGACCCATTTTAAATCTTGCTAAGTAGAAAATCTGGTATTCCTTTACCTGACTGGAGCTCATTTGTAACTGGACTACAAAGACCAATTACACCACTTCCTATTTGTTATACCATTTTTTGGTCATGTAACCCATTGGTATTAGATGGACCCAAGTACACCATGTAAGACCAATTTTACCCTAAGTATAATTGCATTCACTATGAAAATAACTTAGTAAAACGACCTTTATTAAGTTTCTTATGGTCTAAACAGGAAACCCCATGGGGAAACATTAAATAAATTCATATTTGTTTGATTTTCCTCAAGGAATAATTAGTTAAACAACATTTTAATTAATATTCCTGGTTATATTTAACCCAAAACAAGGAAATTAATTAGATAAATCATTATTTATCTTATTATTTTCTAAGAATAATTATTTAAACATTACTTAAATAATATTATTTGTTAAATATGACTAAATCTCCCTTAAATAATTAAATAAATCATTATTTATCTAATTATTACTCAACCATATCCTTAAAATGATAAATAAATCATTTATTTATTTATTGTTACTTAACCACATCCTTAAAATGATAAATAAATCATTTATTTATTTATTATTTACAAATAAAGGGATTTGACCCAAGTCAAATTCCTTTTCCCTCCAACAAATATATCAAAATATTCCATAAAATTTGGATCTTGATTTGGTTAATAATATTTTAACTATACACCAATATCTAGACTAACTCAATATTTTGTTATAAATAGAAGGCCTTTCCCATTCATTGATCACCTTTTGTTGCCTAAAGATCACTCTGGATCTCAAATCTTGGTCTAGCTATTGATCCACCATCATAGCCATACTTTTCCAATTTTTTTTTGGGTTTTCTACACCATCAAGAGAGAGGAATTATAAATCTGAAGCGCTGAGGACTTACAAGAACCCATCCCATTGAGGAGAACCGAGAACACCCTCTTGTGTTTTCCTCCCAGGTGCCATTAATACAAAATTCATTTGATATATTCTTGTCTTATCTATTGGATGCATGGAGTAAATCTTGTTTTTTCTACTGTTTAATGTATTCTAATGCATAGATCTATCTTTTTGCAGCATTTATCTTGATCACCTAACTATAGATCTGAAGATATTAGCAGTCATTTCTGCTGTTAGGGCTATTTGTTATGTGCAGCTAAAGTGGTATTTTTTCGTATGCTTGGAATTAAGATTCATACTAACAACTAGCGACTCCGCTAGCCACTACACTCACCTCTGTCCTTGCCTCGAAGAGTATCATTTCTCTTTAGAAGCCTTACGCAAATTCGAGGCCAAGCACAACGAGTCCACCGCTCCCTTATTTGAAAATTTCGCTTCGGCAAAAACAGAGGACACAAATGCTCCCATTGACATTCCCCTCCTAATGTTGAGATGAAAGAGCCTTCATCCACCATTTGCTACCTATCATCATCCATGAGACCCTTGGTGGAAGCCCCCTTGGAGACTCCCCCTGATGTTTCGCCTAAACTCCCTTCAGCGATCACCCTGGTTCAACATCGGTAGATCCTTTATCTGCTTACTCTTCTGTCACCACTTGTGACGATGCGCATGTGAACCCCTCTTCTCATGATGATGAGTCAGGTAGCTTTTCCGCGTCAGGTGGTATTTCTTCCACCAGTCACCCCATATTCTATTACGATGAAGACACTATGGAAGTAGTCACCACCCTTGACTTTATCTATCCCCCCTTACATCAAACCCATGCATTGGAACCACATACACCTTGTGGCCATTACAATGACACCCAATGTTTGGGTAAGGGGGCACCCATGTTTGAGACACCTAGAAAAGAAATTCTCGACAACTCTCCTAGTGTATCTGGTCGTGTCGACTCTAGTACCATTATTCTTCCACATTTAGAAGAACCTCTAGAGCCGCATATCACTTCAAATCACTCTAGGGATGATACCCCTCATCATTTCTTTATATTACATCAGCAACCCAGTCTCATAGACATTGTGGTTGACCAAACTATGGGTTTTCTGGGAGAACATCAGTTCATTATCTCAAAATCCTCTCTTTGGGATAGTAACACCATGTATGCCAACCCGGAAACTTAAAGTCCATTTGATTCGTATATGAAGTACCAAAATATATTGGTATTTCCTTTCTCAAACTGCATAACCATACGGAAAACAAATGGCACACCACATAATTAAAATGTGTTTAGAATTCCATTTTTCTAAATACATTTTGGCATGTCCACAACATGCTTGGGGGCACCTATGCCCCTCAACCATAAAAATCCCATATCTCAGCCAAAAACAGCATTGAAAACCCTTTTCTCTGACAAGTCGCACTGTTCAAGTCATTTCTTGGGACAGGTCACAGTTTTCTACCCAGGACCTGCTACCCAGGTCGCAGAGCAGATCCCAAAAAGTGCGATCTAGCCTGTTCATGAGCTGTCCTACCTAAACTGAAATTTCAATCCACTGAAATGAAAGAGTAGGATTAGGCCTCTTACTCGCAGCTGACTGCTCTCAATTCCAACGGTTGATTTGTCTGCTACAATCACCACAAGATTTAGGGCTTTCTCTCCTCACTAAATTCACCATAGCTCCACCTGCGAATGAGTGAATTGGGAGGGAAAATGCCTTATTAAAATAAAACCCCTGATTTTTCTTTCACCTCCTGCGGCCAAACCGTAGCTCAGTTTGGTGAACCGTATGTACCATTGGAAAGCCCTCAAATGGGTATCTATTAGTTTTTAGTGATTTGATACTTCACCAGGACACCCTTTTTCCAAGAAGCGTCACTTTACTCTTCCTCAAAATTGAATTTATTCACTTGCAACACTCGTACTAGGGGCAACACTTTGCCTCCATACTTGTCCATGCTCGTGTCAACTTTCATCGTGAGTTACCATCTTGTACTCATGTTTGTATGGTCCCCATTAGACCTTTTTTGTGTGGCAGCACCATCGAGTCACCCTTGTTTAGAGCATCCGAGATGAGTCATCATTACATTCATGGAATCTATACCGAGTCCCTTTGCATCCCGCTATAGTCTTCCATCCTTCATTGCTTGGTCCTTCTCTCGTATCGCACAGTATGGCCTTCAGTCCCACTATCCCCTATCCCTCATGATATTGTGTTAGTCGTTGCCAGGTCATCCATGCCATTTATGCTCTAACAAGTGAAGTTGTTCGTTCACTACTCAGTCCCCCCCATTTTATCATCATCATTGGTGTCAGTATTTCAATCACTCTACTATTTTCTCTCATTCCTTAGTTGAAAATCCCTTATTACCTCACCTATGGTGGACCTCCTTCTGTCGACATCATCTCATTTATTTCAGAAGACAGGTCTAGAGGGTGGTTTACCTTGGTTCCAGCTTCCACTTTTGTTCGGCACTCCGGATCAGGAAAAGGGACTCCCTATTTCCCTTTGACTTGATTGTTTCTCAGCTCCAGCTCCTGTTAGCATGATCGAGATCCATATACTTGATGGTTCAGTGATGCAACAATTGATATCAGTGATTCCTGGGTGTGTGTGAGATGTCACAACCCTCATGAGGGGGTGGTCCTACAGGTAGCCCCCCACATACCTAGATGCCTTCTTCATTTTAGCTTCCGATGCAGCTCCAGATATTTGATGATACTAGCCTCAGTCGCTTGTAGTGTATTCTTGATTACATATATCAGTCAAATTTTTAGAGCCCTTTCCTGTTTACAGGGGCATCTGAGTAGTATCTCATGTACTCAGATATTTTTTTACAAAGTCCTCACTGTTATCCTAGGCACAATATGCATGTGGGATTCATTATCTTGTTATTCGTCTGGCTCATGTTTATGCCAGCATATGCTTTATTTAATGTTCCCAATTTTAGCCTCAAGCTAAAATGGAACATTATAGTTGCACATTTTATTTTTATTTAATAAAATGGGGAAGGAGACACCTTAGCCCCTTTTTAATGAAAAAATAACACCCCTCATGTGAAAAGGAGGAGAATGAAGCAGCTGAAATAAACACCTAAGGGTGTGAATGGAACCCAACTCACTTGATTAGTCATCTTTGACTAAAGTCAACAGTACTGCCCAAGGAGGAGAGGCTTCCTAGAGAAGATGTGCAGTTTTGGAGGGAAGACACTTTCATAAGGGTGAAAACCCTAATTGGTGGGACCATGGTGGAGAAGATTTCTCTCACTTCATATGGAGGAGATGGCAACCCATTTGCACAGGTTATGATTTAGAGTTTTAGACTTTGGGTCTGCAAAGCTTGCATCCCTGGGCTGTTTAGCAGGGTGATGGTGCCCTCGGGCACTAGGGTGTTCCCAGTCGGGAATCCCTACCTCTTCCTCAAGGAAGGATGAATATTGAGCTACATTTCCTCAATCTGGAATTGGCCACAACTTCATTCATCTTCTACAGTGTTAGCTCTGCAGCAGAGAGGACGTTGTGTAGCTGGGTGCAGCTAGAGAGGAACTCATGGAGTCTCTCTTGTCTTTTTTTCTTCAGTGGAGGAGTGATACACTCATTGGAGGAGCTGCAAGGATAATTCCTAGTCTTTATTTCAGATCAGTTGGCATGGGCCAACATTCCATCATCTCCCATTGCACAATCCATGGAGGAGGCAGTGAGAGAGGGGTTTCTGAGCTCATCAGGAGTGTGTTTCTGAGACAAAGTGATCAAAAATTTGTATTAGAGACATTATCAGAGGAGGGAATTTTCATTTTAGATCTGCCATAGCCTCATTCATATTTTGTATCCATTGTAGTGACAACTTGGTTGTCACATTTTGGGTTTCTCCGGAATTTCTAGCAATCTTCATAGATTGGCTAGAAATCTTGTATTTTCAGCCCATCTCTTTATTATTGGGCTATTTCTTGTATTCCTTCAGACACATATGTATTTTTTTCATTTTTAGCAGCTTATACCTTCATATACACTGCGCAGTTGCAGCTACTTCTGCATTTTGTGGAGTTGCAACTGTTCTTGTATTTCATCGCTTATTCATTGGAGGTTGGTTCTTAAAGTTTGAGTGGCTTGTCCCTCAACTATTTATTGTATGTTTTTGTTGATATAGAGTAATATAATGATGGCTGTAGAATTTCCCTCTTATGATGTATTCATATTTGCAGAGTTCATGCTTATGTTCTTATGTTGCTGTAAGCTCTCTCATTGAGCATTGTTTTAGACACTTAGATTGGGGAGATCTGAATAACCCATCTAGAGTTATTTATTTGAGCTCACTTCCTACAAGGGAGTTTTATATTAGTTTTTCTAGGGCATCCTAGTGGTGGGTTGTCTTATTTATGTAGTAGCTTCCTTATACAGCGTCCTCAAGGACCCTGTAGTAGAAATTCCCGAGGTGGAATATTGCATATCCATAGACAGAGTCTGTGAAGGGCCAGCTAGCCTCATGATATCTCCCTTCTTTGGAAGGAGATATATCATATAAATTCCCCAATATTCAATCTCTAAAATGGACTTGTGATGTCTCACTGAAGAAGGAATGGGAATATTTGAAGATATTCCCAACATTGCAGAGATTTCCCCATTTGGGATATTACAGTGGTATCAGAGCATGATCTTGGCTCAGCCTGTGCCCAAGATCTATTGCCATCAGTAAGAGGAGCTTCTCTCCAAGGAGAGGAGATTGTCAGAGGAAACAAGGAAAGGAATGATGGAGAGGAGTTTTCCCTTCTTCTTTTCCAGACCATTGAGGAGATTATTGAAGATCTTGGTGAAAGGGAAATTTGGAGAAATTTTTTGAGAATGGTTTTTTGATGGAACAAATCCTAGATACTTCATGAAGGGTGTGAGCATTCAACCACACATGCAGATCCACAACGAAATCCTTTTTTCACTTGCATTGTAAGGGAATAGAGGAAGAAAATAAGGCCATGGGAGGAGCAGTGCTGCAACTCAAGGTATGGATCATGATTGTTGGTTTGAGGGTATCATTTTTCATTGTCATGAAAATGCATAAAAATGTGATGCATTCACTAAGGGTTTGATGGAGAAAACTTGGTGAAACTCATAAACACAAACACTTTGAAAACATTGGAAAGAACCAACAACACTGTCACTTAGGGAGGAAATCCATCACCACATGGAGGTGAAAGGGGAGCCATTGCTTCCACTATGAGGAGCCCTTGTGTCTTTGCAAGGAGTTCCAGATATTTTGCATGTGGGTACCAAGACACAATTCCGAAGCCATATGTAGCATTTTCTGGGGATTGTGAGATGGAGGAAGAAGAGCATGAGGATCAGCATGAAGGGATGAAGAGAATTCTCCCTTATCTATTTCAAAAATTTTCTTCACAAAGGAAAGAGACTGCATTGCGTAGAGGATAGAAGGACAAATCAGTCCACTCATACATGCAGTCTATTTCAGATCTTGATGCCTCACTTTTGGGGCTTTCCACTTGGGAGGTCACATGATCTAGAGATGATGAGAGGCATCATGCTATTTGGTTCACCACTCATTGGATTCTGGATGGGTGGAGACATTAGAGGAGTCTAGCACAGTGTAGTGAGTTTGGGGATGAGCACAAGGAGGAGGGATACACTCTCATTTTCAGTACCACCCATTCTCATCAGATTTACTACGCAGATAAAGTTGCTGTATGGATGGAGGATAGCATCTTCATGATGCAGAATGGATGCTCCATGGATTTGGTGAGAGAGAGGTTACTTCCTTTGGGAAAGAACTCTTTCATGCTTTGGAGTAGATGGAGGCCACTCATGCTTACATTACCCAGGATCGGGATCTTTGGAGGTGATAGTCTCTCATGGGAGGCTCATTTTCAGAGAGCATCATTTCTATTTGAGCATGAGTAGCTGCATGATGGCATGGTTGCAACTTGGAGGATCACTTTGGCATGAGGGGATGTCAAGGTAGCAGGCAGAAGCATGATGGAGCACCATATTGCAGAACACCAACGTTGTCTATGTGGAGGATTGATCCAGGATGAAGGACTCAACTTTGATGGAGTATTCCCCAGGATCTTGGTGCATGCATGATTTGGAATGGCCTTGATGGAGATGTCCGATACTTAGTGGATGATATGATCATTTATTATCATGGTAGACTCTTCTTGACTAGGGCTTCTAGTCTCAAGTAGACAATATTGCATGCAGCAACATGAGGACTTCCTAGCTATGCATTTGGATGCATACTCTACTTTGCTAGAGGAGTTCACTTGGGAGGGAATTCAGCATGATCTACATCAACATATGGATAGATGTAGAGCCCGGTTGTTTTTGGAGAGGTTGGCACAACCATTCCTTTACTCATTGGAGGAGAGGGAGAGAATTCAGATGAGCCATTTTAGCTCAAGGTCTCAAGTACATGGTAGAGAAGGTATCATTTCCCATTTTGTACCTCTTTACTTCATATGAGCAGCCTATTATCTCAAGGAGGATCATCCCTTCTTTCATTTGGTATGATGTACTTGCAGCTACTTGTAGCCTTGATTTTGGCTATTCTTATGATGGTTGTGGGGGAAGCCACATGCTTCTTGGTATGCACCATTGACGCCAATTTTTATTCTCATGTTTTATCTTATGAGGAGGTGTTGTGGTAGCAAAAAAGTGGCTAGTTCAACACTTGTTATTTCGATTTTGAGGCAGGCCAAGGAGGCACTGCGTAGGTTCCATGAGTGGAACTTTGAACCACTCTCCGGTTGTCATTTGGAAACTTGATTTTACTGTATATTGCTCCATATATTTCTGATGTTTGTACACTCATGAGGATAATTATTTGGAGAGTATGGTATGTAAAACCCATTGGGATCATGATTCTCTCCATTTTATATGTTTTATCTTGTAGGAGACACCATGGGAAAACCATGATTGCCACATTGCTACTTGTCTCTTCTTGTGGGAGGCACCACTTAGAGAATTTGAGGAAGCATTTCATGGATGATTTTCTTGATGGGGTAGCTTGGGTCATTCTTGGAGGCCATACCATTTCAACCCAAGGATAGAGGTAGCCCCATGAACACTTCAAATGGATAGAGGACCATCTTGAGAAGCACAAGCACACTTTCCATTCAGCCCCAACTCATTGCAGAAATCAGGGGTGACATTTTCAATTGGATGATAGCATGGATGAGAGGATCATCATTGGGAGAAAATTTTTCCCATGCATATCATCACTCATACCTTAAGGGGGCCACATTTTAGCAAGGATGATTCCACTACACCTTCTATCTTTCCATGATGAGCATTTTTGACAGCTTGCATACTTGGGAGAGAACATTGGAGGATAGATTCATTGCAGCATATTTGAGCAGTGGTGGGACCATTGATGAGGAGGCCACAAGAGAAGAAGGAGGAGAATTTTTTTTCTCTCTATGCAGTTGCTTGAGGACAACAAACATGTGGGAGGGGAGGACTGTAATGTTCCCAATTTTAGCCTCAAGCTAAAATGGAACATTATAGTTGCACATTTTATTTTTATTTAATAAAATGGGGAAGGAGACACCTTAGCCCCTTTTTAATGAAGAAATAACACTCCTAATGTGAAAAGGAGGAGAATAAAGAAACTGAAATAAACACCTAAGGGTGTGAATGGAACCCATATCACTTGATTAGTCATCTTTGACTAAAGTCAGAAGCGTTGCCCAAGGAGGAGAGGCTTCCTAGAGAAGCTGCGCAGTTTTGGAGGGAAGACACTTTCATGAGGGTGGAAACCCTAATTAGTGGGACCATGGTGGAGAAGATTTCTCTCACTTTATATGGAGGAGATGGCAGCCCATTTGCATAGGTTATGATTTAGAGTTTCAGACTTTGGGTCTGCAAAGCTTGCATCCCTGGGCTGTTTAGCAGGGTGATGGTGCCTTCGGGCACTAGGGTGTTCCTTGTCGAGAATCCCTACCTCTTCCTAAAGGAAGGATGAGGATTGAACTACATTTCCTCAATCTAGAATTGGCCACATATTCATTCATCTTCTACAACGTTAGCTCTGCAGCAGAGAGGGCATTGTGTAGCTGGGTGCAGCTAGAGAGGAACTCATGGAGTCTCTCTTGTCTTGTTTTCTTCAGTGGAGGAGTGATCCACTCATTGGAGGAGATTTAAGGAGGATTCTTGGGCTTTGTTTCAGATCAGTTGGCACGGGCCAACATTCCATCATCTCTCACTGTGCAATCCATGGAGGAAACTGTGTTATTTTGGAGGAGGCAGTGAGAGAGGGGTTTCTGAGCTCATCAGGAGTGTGTTTCTGAGACAAAGTGATCAGAACTTTGTATTAGAGACATTATCAAAGGAGGGAATTTTCATTTTAGATCTTCCATAGCCTCATTCATATTTTGTATTCGTTTCAGTGACAACTTGGTTGTCACATTTTGGGTTTCTCCGGCATTTCTAGCAATCTTCATAGATTGGTTAGAAATCTTGTATTTTCAGCCCATATCTTTATTATTGGGCTATTTATTGTATTCCTTCAGCCACATATGTATTTTATTCATATTCAGAAACTTATACCTTCATATACACTGTGTAGTTGCATCTACTCCGACATTTTGTGGAGTTGCAACTACTCTTGTATTTCATCACTTATTCATTGGAGGTTGGTTCTTAAAGTTTGAGTGGCTCGTCCCTCAACTATTTCTTGTATGTTTCTACTGATATATCATAATATAATGATGGTTGTAGCATTTCCATCTTATGATGTATTCAAAGTTGCAGAGTTCATGCTTATGTTCTTATGTTGCTGTAAGCTCTCTCATTGAGCATTGTTTTAGACAACTAGATTGGGGAGATTTGAATAACCCATCTAGAGTTATTTCTTTGAGCTCAATTCTTGTAAGGGAGTTGTATATGAGTTTTTCTAGGGAATCCCAGTGGTGGTTTGTCTTATTTATGCATCAAATTCCTTATACATCATCCTCAAGGACCCTGTAGCAGAAATTCCCGAGGTGGAATATTGCATATCCATAGATAGAGTCTGTGAAGGGCCAGCTAGCCTCAGGATATTTCCCTTATTTGGAAGGAGAAATATCCTATAAATTCCCCAACAGTCAATCTCGAAAATGGACTTGTGATGTCTCACTGAAGAAGGAATGGGAATATCTGAAGATATTCCCGACATTGCAGAGATTTCCCCATTTGGGATATTACACTTTATTACTTCGTCTCGTGGTTTTTCAGACACCTCATTGTTTTTACTTTGCCTCGGTTGGCATAGGTATGCCTCCCTCATCGCCTATAGCAGGTACTCACTCATCGAAAAGACTTTTCACACTTGTAAGTCCCCTCCTCAGGGTCTAGTTCTTTCAGCACTTCGGTCTACCTTACACTCCTCTCTCTTTGAATTCCCCTTTGAAGTCTAATGATTGAGTTATTATAATGTAATTCGGTCATACGATTAGCTCCTAATGCTCCCACGCCAGGGGGAAATCTGTTACACCATTTTTTGGTCATCTAACCCATTGGTATTAGATGGACCTAAGTACACCATGTAAGACCAATTTTACCCTAAGTATAATTGCATTCACTATGAAAATAACTTAGTAAAACCACCTTTATTAATTTTCTTATGGTCTAAACAGGAAACCCCATGGGGAAACATTAAATATATTCATATTTGTTTGATTTTCCTCAAGGAATAATTAGTTAAACAACAGTTTAATTAATATTCCTCGTTATATTGAACCCAAAACAAGGAAATTAATTAGATAAATCATTATTTATCTTATTTTTTTCTAAGAATAATTATTTAAACATTACTTAAATAATATTCTTTGTTAAATATGACTAAATCTCCCTTAAATAATTAAATACATCATTATTTATTTGATTATTACTCAACCATATCCTTAAAATGATAAATAAATCATTTATTTATTTATTATTACTTAACCACATCCTTAAAATGATAAATAAATCATTTATTATTTACAAATAAAGGGATTTGACCCAAGTCAAATTCCTTTTCCATCCAACAAATATAATAAAATATTCCATAAAACTTGGATCTTGATTTGGTTAATAATATTTTAATTATGCATCAATATCTAGACTAACTCAATATTTTGTTATAAATAGAAGGGTTTTCTCATTCATTCATCACCTTTTGTTGCCTAAAGATCACTCTGGATCTCAACTCTTGGTCTGGCTATTGATCTACCATCATAGCCATACTTTTCCATTTTTGTCTGTGTTTTCTACACCATCAAGAGAGAGGAATTCTAAATCTGAAGTGTTGAGGGCTTACAAGAACCCATCCCATTGAGGAGAACTGGGAACACCCTCTTGTGTTTTCCTCCCAAGTGCCATTAATACAAATTCATTTGATATATTCTTGTCTTATCTATTGGATGCATGGAGTAAATCTTATTTTTTCTACTATTTAATGTCTTCTAATGCATATATCTAGATTTTTGCAGCATTTATCTTGATCACCTAATTGCATATCTGAAGATATTAGCAGTCATTTCTACTGTTAGGGCTATTTTTTATGCGTAGCTAAAGTGGTATTTTTTCGTACACTTGGAATTAAGATTCATACTAACACTAACAGTTCTTATTCTACTACTACTGTCCCTAAAATTACCACAATCCCTGTCATCATGGCTAGAAATGTTCCACCTCCACTTGCTGCTACACCTGCTAGGTATTCTCCACTTGTTCTCCCAGTCATCCTTAATGCCCTCCCAAGTAAATTCAATACTAGAATCAAAACCTGGGGGAGTGATGAAGAAATTATAGCTGAGGAACATGTAGACCAATTCAATGAATTCATAGACAGAGAGGAGGTTGACCATGAAGATGTCAAAATGAGACTATTTGCTCAAAGTTTCACTGGTGAGGTCAGAAAATGGTTTAAAGCCTTAGCTCCAGGAAGCTTGCATAATTCGAGAGAGTTTGAGGATAGTTTCTTGAGAAAGTGGGGAAATAGAACAAACCATGTGCAAGCCCTCACTGAATACAATAATATAAAAAGAGCTGTAGATGAAATTGTCCAAAATTTCTGCAAGAGATTAAAAAAAGCCTATGATTCCATCCCTTCTCATCTTAAACCTCCACCAAGGGTTGCTCAATTGCGCTATGCTGAGGCATTTGACTATGAATTCTCTATCTTTCTTAGAGAAAGAAAATCTCCTTCACTATAAGAAATGAAAAATGATGCTTTGAAAGTAGAAGTTAATATGATAACAACTAAGAAGTCTAATATGGGTAAGACAAAATTGAAAGAAGAAAATAAGCCTTCCACCTCAGATGATAAGTTTGATTCCATGATGAAGACAATGGAAAAAAACATGGATAGGCTTGCCCTTGGAAATGCTTCTGCACCTCCTGCACAACATGAGCCACAATTTATAAATCCATAGTTTAGAAGGCCTCAAAATCATTAAAGACCAAGGTAAAACATAAATCAGCCTGACCCTCAAGTAAGGCCTCCTTTTCAGCAAAATTTAGTTGATGAAGAAGATTAACCTGAGATTCTAGAAGACTCCATTCACTGCCTAGATGAAAACATGTCTGAAATGTTTTTCACCAAAGAAGAGCATGATGAGTCTGCTCATGATGTACACAAGGGTGATGAACCATTTGAACACCTTAAGGGTTATCAAGATGAAATATTTGAGATGCAGAGGCAATACAACCTTAGAAACAAAAATGTCCCTTTTATTGCAAATAAAACACAACCCAAGAAAGATGCTCCTAAAGTAGTTGAGGCTAGGAAAGAACCACAACCTCCTCCTCATGTCAAAGAGAGTGAAAATATTACTTCTTTTTTCAGTTTGGAGAATGATATTTCTAAAATCAAGATCCCAGTCCCTTTTGGAGAAATTCCCAAGGTGAATGAGTACAGAAGTAAAATTGTAAAAATTTTGAATTCTCAACCACGAGCTGCAGACATCCTTAATGTAAAAGAATACCATCCAACCATCTACTTGGGACCAAGATTGGAATATGAGCAGAATGAAGAAGTACCTCATTTCTATGTCAACCTTAGGATCCATGACATGACCTTACACAATGCCATATTGGACTCAGGGGCTTCTCATAACCTCATGCCTAAAGTGATTATGGAGAGGATGGGATTGGAAATCATTAGGCCATACAAGGATTTGTTTTCTTTTGATTCAAAAAGAGTTCAATGCATTGGATTGATAAAATATGTCGTTGTTGGCCTTACATAAGTCCCTGCCAAGACAGTGGTAATGGAAATTTTGGTAGCAGACATTCCACCCAAGTTTGGCATGCTACTATCCAGGTCTTGGGTAGAAAAAATCAAAGGCACCATGCAGATGGACTTGACATATGCCACCATTCTTGTTTTTGGTGAGCAAAGAAGACTGTATAGAGAGACTAGGATGGATTATATGGTAAGCAGTAAGGATAAAACTCATAATTTCCCAATTTATGCCATTGAAACAGAATTAGGATCATAATTTTTTTTCAATGAACTAATTGATGAAGCAGAAGATGAAAGGAAAGCAGAAATTCAAGAGGTTGAAAATCAGCAAGCTGAAAATCAGGAAATCATTGAAGAAAAAGCAGAGGGCTAGTGGTTGTTGCAATTTGATGGATCAAATAGAAGAGAGGGGGATGGAGCAGGCATTTGGATCACAACTCCTGATGATGAAAGTAAGTTCTATTATTTCAAATTGAACTTTGATTGTACAAATAATATGGCTGAGTATGAATCTCTTTTTTTGGGTTTGGAAATCCTAAAAATATTGGGTGCCCAAAAAATTTCACTTTGTGGAGATTCTGAATTGGTGATTAAAAAAGTTGAAGGAGTATATCAAACTAGGGATGTGAGAATGAGAGCATACAGAAATTTGATCATGGAGATGTTAGAAAAATTTCAAGAATATTCATTTATTGTGAAAACTAGGGATCAAAACTCAGTAGCTGATTTCCTAGTTGTTTCTGCAAGTCTATTTGTCATCCCTGCACATTCCACTGAGAAGTATGAGGTTGAAGTTCATCATAGGCATGCTATCCCAGACAACATCATCCATTGGGAGTGTTTGAAGATGACCAACAAGTCAAAACTTTCATAGAGTTGAAAGAGGAGTTTGAAAGCACACAAGTAGATAAGCAAAACATGCTTGCTGAAACTAAGGGTAATTTTGAAATTTTGCAGCTGAAGAATAATTGTATACCCAAAGGTCTTATTCCACCTAAAAATATTTTTGACCAAAATGATGTGTTCAAATATCCTAGAATTCAAGTTGATGATGAAGAGGTAGAGATTTGTAATCTTGGTACAGTAGCAATGCCTAAAATGATAAAGCTTTCTAAGTTTCTTTCTGTAGAGATGAAACATAAATATATTGAGATGATGAAAAAGTTCATTGATGTTTTTGCATGGAGTTATGCTGATTTGGATAAGTATGATCCTACTATTAT
Organism: Pinus albicaulis; assembly: GCA_034641835.2. NCBI lineage: Eukaryota > Viridiplantae > Streptophyta > Pinopsida > Pinales > Pinaceae > Pinus > Pinus albicaulis. The sequence continues at coordinate 782,931,401 of CM076575.1, read as the reverse complement.
TCAACATACCATTCCTATTAAAGAAAATAAGAAACGTTTCAAACAGAAGTTGAGAAGGATTAATCCACTGCTGATGCCTCTAATTGAAAAGGAAATTAATAGATTTTTGATGCAAAAAATATTGTTCCTATCAGATTCTCAAAATGGCTTGCTAACCTGGTACTTGTTATCACTCAGAAAAAGTGAAACATCATTTGACATAGTCTTATGAGTTCACTTGTCAAAGGTATGGTCATGGAGTTCATTAGGAATTTTTTTTTTTTTTTCCATATTAGCCTTTCCTAAGGTCTAAATCCACCCCAATTTAAGTCATATCATGTCCCATCAGTAATAATTTGCTAAAATATTCCATTTCCAAAGCTTTTGAATTTTAAAAGGTCACTTTAGCTAAGATTTCTTGTTTTCGTAGCTTTTTACACAATAAAAAGGTAGTTTTTGCTACGAAACTGCTAATACTTTCGTAGCGAAAATTCCCAGAAATGATCTAACTATGCTATTAAAGGGGTTTTTCTATCTACCTTTCCAAATTAGGTGCAAGGTTTCATTCAATGATTGGAAGTGTTAGAGTGGATGTCATTCGATTCAGCTAGGGTTAAATCAAGGTACAATGGTCATGGTTGAGATCATTATTATTGTTTTTAGCATGTATGAGTCATGATTAAGCCACGGGTTGTAATTGAAACTTTAAAATATTACCCAATTGAGTCATTTGTCATTATCCACTCCATATTTGCATGCTACTAAGTTCTAGAGAGCTGTTTCACCAAGCCAAGTTGGTTGTTGGCATTTTCAAAAGTTGCAGGTGTCACTGATCAAGCGAGGCAGAGAAGATATAAAATCATCATGGATGCAAAGAGGAAGACCAACAAAGGTGGCCACTGCCTCAGATATGAGCCATCAGACATGAATTTGATTAATGAAGATCCAATTGCCTTAGAAGTTTTCAAAAGAACAGGGTGTTTTTAGTTTTGCCAAAAATTTCAAGGGTGCCATGTGCAGGTTTCTAAGGAGTTTTCTATTAGTTTCAATGGCACAGCTTCAAAGGTAGAAATGTTGAATCTCACTGTAACACCAGAGACCATTACAACAACAACATGAATTCCTAGAGGAGGAGAACAATGGTTCAAAGGCTTCAAGTTCACCATGCAGGACTGTAAGGAATTTATCAAGCCAAAGCATAGTGAGATTGATCTCACAAATGCCATCCCAAGGAGCTACATGAAAGAAAACTTCTCAAAGCTGCTGATAATCATTCAGAAGTACTTCAGATGTGAAGGGAGGTATCATATGGTTTATTCCTACCACCTCAGGCTTCTGCTACATTTTTTTGGTAAGAGATCCCTTGTTTTACCTTTTTACTTATATCGAAGCTTAGCTAAAATGTTAGATAAATTTCAATCTAAATCTGAAGGAAATGAAACCTCACTCTTTCATCATGGTTTTAGAGGAGTTAAAGAGACTAGGCAGAGACTGGTCATCTTTTCTGCTGTTCAATGGTTTTGAAGTAGATGCTATCACTCCTAAAAGGACTCCCAAACCTAGATATATCCCATCACCTTCAGTGGCAGGGCAAGTTGAGCCAGTGATCATGGAGATAGATCCATTGCAGAAGGTTGATACACCCAAAGTTACACCTGCAAAACAAAAGCCAACAGTGAGAAAACATGGCATCAAGAGGGTTAAAATAAGCCAAACAATGGCTAAGGGTAACTTAGAAGACATTCTGCATGCTATTGATATTGAAGAAAATCCTATAGGCCAGGTTGAAGATATAGATGAGGGAGGAAAGAAGCTCAAGAAATCCAAAACATCCAAAAATTTAGAATTTGCAAGTGAAGATGCAAGATTCATGTTTCAAGCTAGGAAACCAATGATAATACATGCCAGAAAGGTCTTGGAAAATAGTAAAGAAGCTCAGAAGGTCACTGAAACTGTCTAGCCACCACCAAGTATCATTGACCTCTCATCACCTGCAACAGAATATTTGGTCATCAAGCAAAGGAAAGGAAAAGATAAAATCATTGAAAAAATAGAGATTGAGGTCCTTAAGGAGCAGTTGAAGCTAGAAAATGATGAAATATTAGTCTTGAAGAAAGAGGAAAGGAAGAAAAAAGTTCAAAAGGTACAATTTGAGAAAATAAAAGAGATTTCAGAGGATCAAGTCACAAGTGTCTCTAAGACCTTGGACAACATAGAAAAACTGATCAAATGGAATAAGCCATTGAGAGGAGAGGTGAAACATATTAGAAAAATGAACTTGCACTTACAGTCTAAGAACAAGACACTAAAAGACCAAGTCAAAGACCTACAAGAACAACTAAAACTGATTCATGAAGAGCTGGAGAAGAAGGGCTTAAAGATGACTGTAGTTGAGGAGCCCATAGCTCAACTAATTATTAATGAAGAGGAAACACCACAGGGTTCTTAAGTTGAGATTAATTATGTTTTAGCAGGTTCATGGCATACTGAAGACCAATTTTTTACAGCTGGCGGTCACCTTTTTGAGACAGTGTTGAAATCTGGAAATTCTGCAGTTTTTCATAGTTTCGTAGCATTTCCTAGGGTTAAGCCAGGAAAACGCTACGAAAATTTTTGAAGCAGCCTATTTTCTTCTAAAATCACTTTTTGTAATTTTCAAGGAGGGAGTTTAATGGTGGTGAAGTGTCATGTATTGGTGGACACCATGGAACAACAAAGGAGAAAAAATTCTGGGTGTAGAAGCTTCATTTTCAACACTACGAAAGCTCGCTACGAAACTATCCAGTTTTCATAGCGAGCTACTTTGAAGGTTTTGAACCATCCTAATGGCAGTTTTTGGACATCTGGAATCCTCCAACAGGTCAAGGGACCTTAACAAAAAACATTTATGACTTGAAGAAAGTGTTGTAGAGATAGCTCATCAGCGAAAGCTCTCGTTGAAGATAAGGGTCTTGCATTCCTAAAAAATACAGTTTTGTTCCATATGTTTAGGAGGGTTTTTAATGTGTAAAGTGGTGATAAACTATGTCATAGCCTTTTTGAGCATGTGATGCTTATTTGTAACTGATATGTAACTGTTTCATAAAGATAAGGTAGAATATGTAATAAATAGGAGTTTGAGTCCTATTAGGAAATGTCATATTTAGGGTGTAGATGTCATTTTCTTGTTAAAATACATGTTTTTATGTTATATGAGGTGTCATAGGAAGAATTTGATGAATCTAGCCAAGAGGTAGATCATCCTTACTATAAGAAGGTCTATTTAAAGGCAAATCATCGAAGTAGTAAAGGGTTGGAGATTTTTTGCACCAAACTGCTGCTTTATCATATTTGACGCTTATCAGTAATATAGAGGACATCCTTCTTGATAGACCTAAGATTCTCATGCATTTTTTAATGTTTTTCTGATCTATATCTTTATGTTTACCACTTGCAGTAGATTTCATCCCTATTACTCAGAATTCATATGTTTATGCTCTGACTTCCTCTAGTGATGAAATGACTATGTTGCTCTAAGTTTCATGTGTGATATGACTTTGTTAAAGACCCCTATCTACCTCAACTACCATGTCAAGAAACCTTGCGACTGAAAATACTGATTGTTGACTCCATAAGCCCAATGGTAGCAAGATTGTATTCTTTCAACCTGCAGTCATAAAAAAAAAAAAAAATTACTTTTCAAATAGAGTTAGCCATCTAGTACTATCATTATCAAATATCATAAAACCTTTTGAGAAAGCCCTCTCAGACTTAAGAGGATAAGATTCAGTCAAAAGATGGTTTGAAACAGTTACATAGAGTTGTCTGATCAACAGCCAATTAAGTACAATTTTGTGATAAATTTTTGTGCGTTTTCCAGGAGCCCGAAGATATACTTTTCCAAAAATTATGAAGGTGAACTCTTGAAGGTAGTATGAGCTCAGAAGTTGTTTGAGGGTGCAGCTACCTTGGTGACTCCATTCAAAATTCTCATGTTCAAAGGTGGCTTTGAAAAGGAGATATACAAGGAGTAATCCTAACCCAGATCCACCTACAATTGTGGATAATCCAAACACAATTTCTAGAGGCATTCAAGGCAGTTCTGAAATATCAGGTATTCCATTACACAAAAAAGCCTTGTCCTCTAAAGTTTTAAGAAGTCTTGAAGATAAAAGGTTTGATGATAAAATTTAGGAAGTCTTGTTTAGGTTTGAAAATGAAAAAGAATTGAATGAAATTGTCTTAGACCTACATTGAAGAGGTATTGATACCTCAGACTTAGTGACACAAAAAGATAAAGAAGAGTTTTGGGAAGCAGTCACATTTGAGTTATTGTTAGAGAGAGAATATTTGGATAGGTTGAATGAATTAGACGCATTTGAAATATTACTAAGAAGTAAATATGGTTTTCCTTTACCTGATTAGAGTTCAATTTTAACTAGAAAACAAAAACCAACTAGCCCCCCTCCTAACAATCCCTCTTCCTCTATTGTTGATGTCCCTAAAACTACCACAGTTCCAGTCATCATGGTAGGAAATGTGCCACCTCCACCTGCTGCTACACCTACCAGGTATGCCCCTTTTTTTCTTCCTGTTAGTATGAATCTTGATTTGAAGTGTACGAAAAATACCACTTTAGCTGCGCATAACAAACAACCCTAACAACAGAAATGACTGCTAATATCTTCAGATCTGCAGTTAGATGATCAAGACAAATGCTGCAAAAATCTAGATCTATGCATTAGAAGACATTAAACAGTAGAAAAATAAGATTTACTCCATAGATCCAATAGAAAAGAAAAGAATATATCCAATGAAATTTTTATTAATGGCACCTGGGAGGAAAACACAAGAGGGTGTTCCCTATTCTCCTCAATGGGATGGGTTTTTGTAAGTCCTCAACACTTCAAATTTAGAATTCCTCTCTCTTGATGGTGTAGGAAACCCAAACAAAAATGGAAAAATATGGCTATGATGGTGGATCAATAGCCAGACCAAGAGTTGAGATCTAGAGTGATCTTTAGGCAACAAAAGGTGAAAAATGAATGGGAAAACCCTTCTATTTATAAAAAAAAATTGAGTTAGTCTAGATATTGGTGCATAGTTAAAATATTACCAACCAAATCAAGAACCAACTTTTATGGAATATTTTATTATATTTGTTGGAGAGAAAAAGAATTTGACTTGAGTTAAATCCCCTTATTTGTAAATAATAAATAAATAAATAAATGATTTATTTATCATTTTAAGGATGTGATTAAGTAATAATAAATAAATAAATGATTTATTTATCATTTTAAGGATATGGTTGAGTAATAATCAAATAAATAATTATTTATTTAATTATTTAAGGGAGATGTAGTCATATTTAACAAAGAATATTATTTAAGTAATGTTTAAATAGTTATTCTTAGAAAATAATAAGATAAATAATGATTTATCTAATTAATTTCCTTGTTTTGGGTTAAATATAACCAGGAATATTAATTAAATTGTTGTTTAACTAATTATTCCTTGAGGAAAAATCAAATAAATATGGATTTATTTAACGTTTCCCCATGGGGTTTCCTGTTTAGACCATAAACAACTTAATAAAGGTGGTTTACTAAGTTATTTTTCATAGTGAATGCGATTTTACTTGGGGTAAAATTGGTCTTACTTGGTGTACTTGGGTCCATCTAATAACAATGGATTAGATGACCAAAAAATGGTGTAACAGATTGCCCCCCAGCGTGTGAGAATTAGGAGCTAATCGTATGACCAAAGTACGCTGTAAGAACTCAATCACTAGACAACAACGGGGAAGTCAAAGAGAGAGGTTTGTAAGGTAGACCAAAGTGATGAAAGAACTAGACCCTAAGGAGGTGACTTGTAGGTGTGAAAAGTCTTTTTAGTAAGTGAGTACCTGCTATAGGCGGCGGGGGAAGAATACCTATGCCCGCCGAGGAAATAGTACAAACAATAAGGCGTCCGGAAAACCATGAGATGACATAATGCTAGCATAAACATGAGCCAGATAAATAACACGATAACGAATCCCATATACATATTGTGCCTGGGATAATAGCCAGGACTTGTACAATGATATCTGAGTACATGAGATATAAATGCAACCTAGATGCCCCTGAAAACAGGAAAGGGCTCTAAAAATCGGAGTAATACATTCAAACAAAAAGGTACTGCAAGCGGATGAGGCCGACATCATCAAATGTATGGAGCTGCATCAAAGTCTGTAATGAAGAGGTCATCCGAGTGTGTGGGGGGCTACCTATAGGGCCACCCCCTCATGAGGGCTGAGACATCTCACACACACCTGGGAATCATCAATGTCAGCTGCTGCATCACTGAACCATCAAGTATATGAATCTTGATCATGCTAAAAGGAGCTAGAGTTGGGAAACAATAAAGTCAAAGGGCAATAAGGAGTCCCTTTGCCCGATCTGAGGCATTGAAAAAGAGTGGAAGCTGGGACCAAGGTACACATGCCCTCTAGACCTGTCTTCTGGAATGAATGAGCTGATGTCGATAGAAGGAGGTCCGCCATAGGTGAGGCAATAAGGGATCCTTAACTAAGGAACGAGAGAAAATAATAGAGTGATTGACAGACTGACACCGATGATGATGATGAAATGGGGGGGGCTGAGTAGCGAATGGATGACTTCCCTTGTTAGAGCATAAATGGCATGGATGACCTGGTAGCGACTGACACAATATCATGACGGATAGGGGACAGTGAGACTGAAGCCCATAATGTGCGACACGAGAGAGGGACCAAGCAATGAAGGATGGAGAACTATGGCGGGATGCAAAGGGACTCGGGATAGATTCCATGAAAGCAATGATGACTCAACTTGGATGCTCTAAGCAAGGGTGACGCGATGGTGTTGCCACATAGAAAAAAGGGTCCAATGGGGACCATAAAAACATGAGTACAAGATGGTAGCTCACGATGAAAGCCGACATAAGCGTGGAAAAGTATGGGGGCAACATGGTGCCCCCAGTACGAGTGTTGCAAGTGAAGAAATTCAATTTTGAGGAAGTGTGAAGTGGCGCTTCATGGACAACATGTGTCCTGATGAAGTATCAAATCACAAAAAGCTAATAGATACCCATTTGAGGGCTTGGTGGGATCTTTCCAATGCTATAGACGGTTCGTCAAACTGAGCTACGGTTTGGTCGTAGTAGGTGAAAGAAAAATCAAGTGTTTTCTTTTAATAAGGAATTTTCCTTCCAGATTCACTTATTTTCCAGTGGAGTTGTGGTGAATATCGTGAGGAGAGGAGGCCTTAAATCTTGCGGCGGTTGTAGCAGATAAACCGACTGTTGGAATTTAAGATCTGACAGTTGTTGCTAAGATGCTTCATCCTACTTTTCATTTTAGTTAGTTGAAATTTCAACTTAGGTACCTAGAGCTCATGAACATGCCAGGTCATACTTTTCTTAGGGTCTGTTCTGCGACCTGGGTAGTAGGTACTGGGAAGAAAACTGCTACTTGTCCTAGGGAAGGAATTGGAAAGTGTGACCTGTCAGAGAAAGGGGGTTTCAGTGCTGTTATGGGCTGATATTCGAGATTTTTTGGTTGAGGGGCATGGGTGCCCCCAGGCATGCTATGGACATGCCAAAATGTATTTAGAAAAAGGGAGATCTAAACATATTTTAATGATCTGGTGTGCCACTTGTTTTCGGTATGGTTATGTAGTTTGAGAAAGGAAATAGATGATTACCAACCTATTTTGGTACTGCATATATGAATCAAATGGAATTTAAGTTTCTGGGTTGGCATACATGGTGTTGCTATCCCAAAGGTAGGATTTGGGGATAATGAATTGATCTCCCAGGAATCTCATAGTTTGGTCAACCACAATGTCTATGAGACTGGGTTGTTGATGAAATATGAAGGAATGATGAGGGGTATCATCCCTATAGCGATCTTGAAGTGATATGGGACTCTAGAGGTTCTTCTAAATGTGGAAGAATAATGGGACTAGAGTCGACACGATTAGATTCACTAGGAGAGTGGTGGAGAACTGCTTCTCCTGGTCTCTCAAATATGGGTGCCCCCTTACCCAAACACTGGGTGTCAATGTAATGACCACAAGGTGCATGTGGTTTGAATGCATGAGTTCGATGTAAGGGGGGGTATATAAAGTTAGGAGTGTTGCTACTTCCATAATGTCGTCATTGTAATACAAGATGGGGTCACTGATGGAAGAAAGACCACCTGACGCGGCGAAGTGACCTTACTCCTCATCATGAGAGAAGAGGTTTGCATGCGCATCATCACAAGGGGTGACAGAAGAGTGAGTAGACAGAGGATCCACCGATGTTGAGACTAGGGAGGGTGTTGAAGGGAGGTTTCATCATGGACTTCCGACCAAGGCCCCGTTATCTCAACATCATAAGGGGAAAATTTAATGGGAGCATCTATGTCCTCGGGTGTTGCTGAAGCAAGATGTGAAAATAATGAAGCGAGTGACTCATTGCGCTCCACCTTGAATTGGCATAAGGCTTCTAAAGAGGAACGATACTCTTCAAGGTGAGGACAAAGGTGAGTGTAGTGACCATGGAAATCACACAAAGAACAAGGATGATTTGTGTGCAATGGTTTGAGTTTCGAGATTGAATTGGGTATAGTGACATATACCTCTGGGATATCAGATTCAAGAAATGGCTTATTGACCATGGACTTGAGGTGAGTTAGTTCTGGAAAAGTATGGGTGGTGTGGCTGACAACATCACACAAAGCACATTGGATGGTACACTTTGGAGGCCGAGAAGGGGCAGGGTTTGTTGGGATAGCCTTGTCCTTTGATGCCCCCTTGTGAGATTTTCCCTTCTTACCCAAAGCGGTCACAACGGGAGGTGGTTCCTGTTGAGGTGAATGAGGCACTGTTGCAGCAGGAGAAGTGATAGGGGCCATCTAAACTAGGGTCAAAGTGAGATAAGGTTTAGGTTGACCAGGCGGGGTAGCGGCTGGAGGATTGAGGTACTAGATGGGAATCCCAAGGGTTAGGTTAGGAAGAGAGAGTGTGGCCATGAAAAGTACTGTGTACACTCCTAGTGGTTGATCTAGGAACGGTATCTGACCAGAGGGGTAATGACTAGGCAGGATGACACCAATATGGTTGAGGCTGGGAGGAACTGTCCTAGGAGGGTAAAGGGGGTCATGAGTACCAACTGAAGGTGAAGGGCCAGGAGAAGAAGGTTCAGAACGCTGATTAGAGGACATCATGAAAATCTAGTAATCGGGGGAACTAGATTTAAGAGATAGAGTGGCAACCTGTCCTTCAGGTGGTTGGGTAGCCACAAATCCCTGTTGAGGGAAAGGATTAGTAAGCACAATCGGTTGACTAGGTGCAGGATTGGGAGGAATGGAAGGGATGGCTTTTTGTCCTCTCAATGTTGCTTGAGACTCCCATAGCTGTTGCATTTTGGGCAGAAGAAAACAATCATGCATATAATGACCATAAACACCACAACAAGAACATGGCTTGTTTGTACAAAGAGGCCTATCCTGCTTGGGCTGAGTGCCTTTTTGTTGGTTCGTAGTGTTAGGAGCATTACCTTGATTATGTCTAGGATTTCTAGGGGTATATTGATTTTGAGTGCATTTCCTCTTCCTTTTTGAGGGAGGAGGATTAGTCGTGCCCTGCTGTGCATACACCTGTCCCTGAGGGGGGTGTAGTTGTTGTTGTGGGGGTTGAGAAGGCAAGGGAGGAGGAGGTGCTAATGCTGGAGGAGCTAGAGCACCAGGCTGCGGATACGGATAAAAAGGAGGTTGGGTAGCAATGTGGTAAACAGGAGGTTGGGAAAAAGGAGGAGGCATGCTGTATCCTAGATACGTGCTACTGGGAGGGGGAAAAGTGCAGGAGGTGCTGGCCCCGCCCTGAGAGAAACCATAGCCCATGGGAGGTTGAGCATACAGATTAAAGAGAGCTCCAACGATACCGTCGGCGGTGTGAGATGCGCCCGATGCATTGGCACCACCGGGTCTAGGAAGATCAGGTAGAACTGTATAAACATAACCTGACTGAGCGTAGATTAGGTCATATTTTAACGCAATCTGGAGAGCATGTTGTTTGGTTTGAGGAAAGTGCAATGTGACATCTTTCCCGATAGGTGGAAAGAGATTCCTAAGGAACCAGTCCATGTCTACATGGTCTGCGAAGGTAGGGGCTTGACATAGGCTCCTTCTTCTCTGCCATTCCTGAACATGGTCAGATAGATGGGTCACAGACGATTGACAGAAGGAGGTCAAGATCTCAGTACCAGTTTCGTAACGAAGGGGAAGCTGGAAATAAGACAAAAAGGTCCGGGAAAGAGTCGCAAAGGTGGTATGAGAGGAAGGGGCCTGAGCAACATACCACTTAGAAGCTTCACTGGTAAGCATTTGTTGGAACAACCGAAGACAGACAGAGTCATCAGTAATGGAATAAGACGAACACCACATGTGGAAAGATCTAACATGATTTGAGGGATCTTTTCTAGCAAGACCTTCAAAATTTTGGATGTCTAAAGGGATATTTATTGGCATAGTGGGCCAACTAGCGTCATGGTGTATAGGGTCGTTTATCAACTAGTTGAAGTCAGGGAGGCTGAGGCCTACCATGAAAGGGAGAAAGGGTGTAGCCAGGGTAGTGTCCGTTGCGGTCCCACTAGTGTCTTTCCCAGCGAGAGGGTCGGGGTTACCACCAGTATTAGGTCCTACACCAGACATGGTGAAGGTGATAGGGGGAGAAACGAAGGCAGAACGAGAAGGAGAACCCAAAGGACTAGAAGAAGAGTTGGAGTGTGGACTTGGTTGAGGACTAACTCAGATCCTATGTGGAGGAGTAAGCCTCCCTACCGGAAACTAAGGATGAAGGCCAAGAAGTCTTTGGGATGAGCACCTTGGTGGTGCAATGGTGACGACACAAACACGACACAAAGGAAAAAGCAACTGACAAGGGCAAGGAGGTGCAGGATCAACTGATTTCAATGTTGAAACAAGGGCAGAGAGGTGCAGGATCAATTGATTTCAATGTTTTAGAGTCTTTTCTTGGTGGTGTTAACCAAGCCCTTTTTTCTTAGGGTGTGTGTGTAAAAGTGTGTAAATTTTAATTTTTAAACCCAGACATTGGTAGAGAAAAAGAGAAAGTGCTATTGTATAGCTGTAAATAAACTTGCAAATGACAGTATATAGGCCTACAAAAACAGAAAATAAATAGATAATGATGCAATAATTTAAACCCAAGGAGGCGGGTCTCTCAACAACTAGTCTATAGGTGAGTAAAAAATAATCAAAACACACTAAAAATCCAATAGATCTAAGGTCAGAAGGGAAAGGGATCTAAAGGACAAAATCTGTTGGAAAGTGGTGCAGAAACAACAACAGATCAGCAGAAAAATTGTTGTAAAACGAGGTGGCAAAAGGCTATCTTTGGGAGGGAAGTGGAGTGTACCCTAAAGGAAAACCCAAACAAAGCTAAATGGGGAGATTTGGATGGATAAAAAGTCGATCTGAAGTAGATCTGAAGGTGAGGTATCAAATCTGAAAAAATGGCTGAAGACTCTAAAATTTCAGACAACCTGCAACAACAAAAACTCTTCCACAAAAAGTGGAGGGTACTGAAGCCCTAGGGGGCTAGGTTCCCACATAGTTGATAGAAACAGAACAATTAATTGTCTAAAATGGGCGGAGACAAAGGTTAGACAACCTTGAACAGAGGCTTAGACAAACCCATAAAACTTTCAGAAAAATCCCTGCAAAAAGTCCAGGTTGCAGTTTCGACCTGTTTTAAGCAGAGGTCGCACTTTTTGGGCAGTAAAGTGCACCCTGGAGGTCCAGGTCGTAGGTTTTGGGCTAAAAAGTGTGACCTGCACTTCTGGCACCCTCATCAGCATATTTCAGAAAAAGTTACCGTTTTAGCTGCGGTTGATGTCTGTCACCTGCGCAATAGGTCCGAAAACACACGGAAGTCAGAATTTTTATCGTTTTAGGGTTTTATGGGTTAAAAACAACATCAATAAAAGCAAAAACAAGGGGCTGAAGAGAAATCCTAGGGTTTTAAGCAGCTAGATATGAAAGGATCAGAAAAATGATAGCGTAGTAATTGTAAACCTATGTGGAGTCGCCAGTTGTTAGTATGAATCTTGATTCGAAGTGTATGAAAAAAGACCACTTTAGCGCACATAAAAAACAACCCTAACAACAGAAATGACTGCTAATATCTTCAGATCTGCAGTTAGATGATCAAGACAAATGCTGCAAAAATCTAGATCTATGCATTAGAAGACATTAAACAGTAGAAAAATAAGATTTACTCCATAGATCCAATAGAAAAGACAAGAATATATCCAATGAAATTTTTATTAATGGCACCTGGGAGGAAAACACAAGAGGGTGTTCCCTGTTCTCCTCAATGGGATGGGTTCTTGTAAGTCCTCAACACTTCAGATTTAGAATTCCTCTCTCTTGATGGTGTAGAAAACCTAGACAAAAATGGAAAAATATGGCTATGATGGTGGATCAATAGCCAGACCAAGAGTTGAGATCTAGAGTGATCTTTAGGCAACAAAAGGTGACAAATGAATGGGAAAAACCTTCTATTTATAACAAAATATTGGGTTAGTCTTTATATTAGTGCATAATTAAAATATTATTAACCAAATCTAGATCCAACTTTTATGGAATATTTTATTATATTTGTTGGAGGGAAAAGGAATTTGACTTGAGTCAAATCCCCTTATTTGTAAATAATAAATAAATAAATGATTTATTTATCATTTTAGGGATGTGATTAAGTAATAATAAATAAATAAATGATTTATTTATCATTTTAAGGATATGGTTGAGTAATAATCAAATAAATAATGATTTATTTAATTATTTAAGGGAGATGTAGTCATATTTAACAAAAAATATTATTTAAGTAATGTTTAAATAGTTATTCTTAGAAAATAATAAGATAAATAATGATTTATCTAATTAATTTCCTTGTTTTGGGTTAAATATAACTAGGAATATTAATTAAATTGGTGTTTAACTAATTATTCCTTGAGAAAAAATAAAAGAAATATGGATTTATTTAATGTTTCCCCATGGGGTTTCCTGTTTAGACCATAAACAACTTAATACAGGTGGTTTACTAAGTTATTTTTCATAGTGAATGTGATTTTACTTGGGGTAAAATTGGTCTTACTTGGTGTACTTGGGTCCATCTAATAACAATGGATTAAATGACCAAAAAATAGTGTAATACTTCCAGCTATCCTTAATGCCCTTCCTAGAAAATGCTTTGCTAGAATCAAAAGTTGGGGAAGTGATGAAGAGATTACATATGAAGAGCATGTAGACCAGTTCAATGAATTTATAGACAGGGAGGAGGTTGACCATGAGGATGTCAAGATGAGATTATTTTCTCAGAGCTTTACTGGTGAGGTCAGGAACTGGTTCAAAGCCCTTACACCAAGAAGCCTACATAATTGGAATGAATTTGAAGATAGCTTCTTGAGAAAGTGGGGAAATAGAACCAACCCTATACAAGCCCTCATTGAGTATAATAGTTTGAAAAGAGCTATTGATGAAAATGTTCAAAATTTCTCCAAGATATTTAACAAATTTTATGACTCCATCCCTGCTAATATAAAGCCTCCTCTAGGAGCATCTCAGCTAAGATATGTTGAGGCCTTTGATTATGAATTTTCTATCCTTCTAAGAGAAAGAGAATCCCCTTCACTAGATGAAATGAAAAATGATGCTATGAAGGTGGATTTTAATGTAGAAATTATATACAAGATGCATGTATATATCCATATTCTCCTAATCTAACAATATTTATCTTCTTGCTAAATACATAATCCTTCCACTGTTAATCTTTTGCGGAAAGCTGAAAACCTCAACTATCATATATTATGTATCATGGAGATCATTTAAAAATCTCATACAAAGCTTAGTACATCAAGCTCTCAGTACAATCAATCATCACACACTAATTAGAAGAAATATGAAAGCCTATGCATTGATTTCTTGCCACCTGATAGCCTGCCTCCACTGTGCAATCCCTGCTAAAGAAGACCCTTGAATGAATTCAAATCTACCTTGCTTGCACTGCACAATCCTCATTGGCAACGCCAATGTGTGTGTGGTGTAATCAATGCATCACTATAGTCACAACGGATATTCCATATTGCCCTTTCACCTATCTCTCCACTAGGTCTCCACTGGAGCTGACATGCACTATAGTTAACTCTTGTATTTATTCAGTTGATTAATGAGTTATTATTTGTGAATTAATTACATAATTAATTCACTCCACTCTCACTAGTGTATCATTTAGTTAGACTATATACAACTTTCTCAACTGAGTTTAACTCCATTAACTGAGTTACACTAAATAACAACACCATGTGTTGAGATTCAACAAGATGATGAGCTTAGTGAAAAGAGTCGCCTTCACTAAGTGGGCCCACAGGCTATTTTTGGTGCAAGTCTATTTTTAGACTATGTCTATTTTTGGACATGGTGATCATATTTTAGAAGTTACAGGATGCTATTTGTGGATGGTTGATTAAGTTGGAAAAATAGATGAAATTCTATTTTTAGAATATTGGGAAAAGTCTATTTATATATCGTCGATCTAAAAATAGATGCATGTCGATTATTATTAGCTCTTAATAATAATCAGACTCTAAACAACAACTTATTCTCTTGGAACACTTAAGTTCAGTGCACAGATTTGAAAAATCATTGGAATGAGGGAATTATGCAATTCCCAAGGGCAACTGGTGGTTCATGCATGGAGGAATCAGTTAGAATTGAAGTGGCAAAGTTATGATAGAGTTGGAAGAGTAGTTTATGGAGTTGTGGGACAACCTGGATAGAACTAGGTTAAATGAATTGTCTGATGGCTTTGAATGATACAATGGTAAGAGTGGAGTGAATTAATTGGTTAATTAATTCTGGAAAATAATGTTCTGTTAATCATTTTGAAAAATACAACGATTTAACTGCTGATACTTTGTAGCGGGTCTCACAAGTGGAGACGCGATGGAGAGATAGTAGGAAAGATGGACTACTCTTATTTTGTGACTATATAGTGATGCATTGATTGCATCACACACAAATGGGAGTTGTATTAGGGTTGTGAATTCAAGGAAAATCATTTGGGTCATCAGAGCTATTCTTCGGCGGGGATTGCACAGTGAGCGAGGCTGTGAGAGGCAAAGATTGGTGCATAGATTTGTAGATTTTCTGATTAGTGTGTAGCGATTGTGTATTGTCTTGAGAGCTTGATGCTAATCTTTGTGAGATTGTCATGTAGTCTCCATGATACATAATATATGATATTTGGGGTTTTGACTTCGAGCTTTCCGTTAAACAAACATATTGTATAGTTATTTTTTTATTGCTATTACACATGTGTGTTACATTCATAAGATTAACGAATGATTTTATTTGCAAGTTAAATATTGTGAGATCAAGGGTATATAGGACATATGCATGCTTAATGTATATATTTTCTACATGGTATTGGAGCATTGTTAATTCTTGAAGATTGCAATTGTGAAAAATTGGTGAGTTTGTGCTGGTGGAAAATTCAAATTTGCTACAGAAGATTCTTGGTGCAGAAGTTGAGTATACATTGAAATGGATTTCAATGGGTTGACATTGGAGTATGCCCTTGATGGGAGCTTGAATTACATAGCCTGGAATGACAGGATGGAGGCGGTGCTGGAGGATAATGGACTGAAGGAGTTCATTGATAGCGATGTTCCTAAGCCGGGATCTAGCGATGCTGCATTACTTGACGCATGGCAAAAGAAGACAACAAAGAAGAGAAGAATTCTGTTGGAAGGTGTGAAGGAACATATTGTGTCTAGCCTTCATGGGAAAGCCAATCTATTATTAATGTGGAAGGATTTGACATATTTGTTCCAAAGCAGAAGTGACCAGAGGAAGTTGGCGCTTAAAGATAAGCTCTAAAAAATAAAAATGGAGAAGAGCGACAGTATTCCAAAAAACCTCACAAAGTTTGTCCACTGCAAGGATGAACTGGGAAGTGTGGGGGTTAGTGTTGATGATGAAGACTTAGCAAGCTTTTCTCTCCTTGGGCTTTCGAGTAGTTGGCATAGCTACAAAGACTCTGTCAATGGATGGGAGAAACTGCCGGTATGGGAGCGACTTTGGTCAGATTTTGTGCAGGAGGAGATAAGGCGAGGTACCAGGGATGGATCTTCATCGAAGAATGAAGATGAAGAGAATTGCGCTTTGGCTGCCAAATAAAGGAAAGGGAAGGGGAAGAAATTTCCTTCAAAATCCGATGCTAATGGCAAGAATCAGGATTTGTCCAAAGTGAAGTGTTTTCACTGTCACGAACATGGGAATTTCGCCACTAACTTCCCACAGAAGAAGAAGAACAAGAAGGATGTTGGAGTTTTAGCTGGAGAGGCCTTAGCCTCATAATTTGAACTTGATTTCCCTTTGATCGCATGCTTGGTTTCAAGTGCAATGGGATTGGTGTGGTATCTTGATAGTGGTGCATCTTTCCATATGACGGGAGACAAGGAGTTGTTTAATGACTTGGAGGAGAAGGACCTCCAGATGCATATAGAGATGGGCGACGATGGTCAGTATAGTGCGACTGGAATTGGGACAATTACCTTTGAGAGGGAGTCTGGTAATCCATTCTTGTTGAAGAATTTTATGCATGTTCTAGGTATGAAGAAGAACTTGGTCTCAGTCGCAATGCTAGAAGACAAAGGTTATGATGTTGTTTTCAGTGAGGGAAAAACCTTCCTTCGACATAAAACAACGGGTCAAACCAAGAAGATAGGGGTTTGAATTAAGGAGATTGGGCCATCTTCACAATGGCACTTTGAATATTTTGCAGTAGATTTATACTGGAATTCCCAAGGGTACACTTGCGCAGTTAGATAAGTGCAAGGGATGTACTATGGGTAAGTTTGTGAAGACCACCTTTCATGAGAAGGAGAACCATGCTTCGGTGATCCTGGAGAGAATTCACACAGACGTGTGTGGACCTTTCTCGGTTGCTTCAACAGCAAAACACATGTATTATGTTATATTTTTTGATGACTATTCTCATAGATTTTGGATCTTATTCATGCAGAGGAAGAGTGAAACATTATCAAAGTTCTGTGAGTTCAAAGCATTGGTGGAGAAGGAGTCGGGGAAGCAAGTGAAAGCTCTATGGAGCGATAATGGTGGCGAATACATCTCAGGCGAATTCAAAGACTTTTGTAGCAAAGAAGGAATTCGAAGAGAAATCATAGCGCATCATAACCCACAATAGAATGGGGTCATGGAGAGGAAGAAAAAAATGATCTTGGGTGCTGCACGAGCGATGCTGCATGACCAGAGCCTACCGATGCACTTGTGGGTGGAAGCATGCAACACTGAGGTTTATGTGCAAAACCGTTGTCCTCATAGAGTACTTGGCATGAGTACACCTGAAGAAGATTTTACTGGTAAGAAGCCTAATATTTATCATTTGAAGATTTTTGGCTCATCTGTTTACATTCATGTGACAAAGGATGCCAGGAAGAAGCTGGAGCTGATTGCAGAAGTTGGGATATTTGTGGGGTACACAGAAACACCCCTTAAATATCATGTGTATTTTCCAGATAGTCGGATGACTGTTGTGCGACAAGATATAAAATTCATTGAGGTGAAAGCCATGAAGTTGTCACTTGAGAGGGAGCTACACTTGCATGCAGAGGAGGAAATTCTTGTTTCCAAAGATGAGCCTCTAGATGTGGATTAGCCACAGGACGAGATTCATGGAGTGGAGAAGTCTAATCATGGAAAACCAAACATCAGACAAGGCAGAAAGCGTACCATAGAAGTTGAGAGACTGAAGCTTGATGCGGCACAGAATGTAGGAGTTCCTACATCACAGCGCAGACAGAGACAATCACCTGACTGATTTACTGGATACATGGCTCTTATGAGCAAGTGTATCATGATAGAGCCATATTCTTTTGAATAAGCAGTGCAGGAGCCCACATGGGAAGATGCCATGGTGGAGGAGTATGACTCCATTGTCACAAATAGTGCTTGGGAGATTGTTCCAAGACCGGTGGGAAAATCGGTTGTAGGATCAAGATGGATCTACAAGGTAAAGCAAGATGCTAATGGGAGCATCGATAAGTATAAGGAAGATTTGTTTCCCACAGATTCTCACAGATCAAGGGGATTGAATATAAATAAATCTTTGCACCTATCGCACGGTATTCTTCCATACAGACCATCCTTGCTCTCTCAGTGCACATGGGTTGGCACATTCATCAGATGGATGTGAAGACTACATTCCTTAATGGGATCATTGAGGAAGAGGTGTACATTGAGCAGCCTGAAGGATTTGAGATCTTCAACAGTGAGTCACATGTGTGCAGGCTCAAAAGAGTGCTGTATGGGATGAAACAAGCACCATGTGCTTGGTACACTCGGATTGACAACTATTTCACTGGACTTGGCTTCACCAAGAGTGAGGCGGATGCAAACCTATACCAGATTGTGGTGGAGGGTAAGCTTTTAATCATTGTTATTTATGTTGATGATTTAATACTAACAGGTGATGAGCAGTTGATACACTCATGCAAGGTAGATCTTGCAAAGGAGTTTAAGATGAAGGATTTGGGCCTCTTTTATTATTTACTTTGATTGGAAATATGGCAGTGGGAAGGTGAAATGTTTGTGTCTCAAGGAAAGTATGCCCGGGAGATACTAGAGAAGTTTCACATGCAAGGCTGCAAGCCTATCGACACTCCTCTTCCAAGAAATTGGAAGAAAGAGGATGCTACATCGGTAGAGGTATTGGATGCCACTGTTTATATTGACAGTTGGTGGGTTCGCTCATGTATTTTTTCAATACAAGACCATACATGTGCTATGCAGTGAACCAGCTTTCACAAGCGATGGTTAAGCCTACCAAGCTCTTTTGGAAGGCAGGCAAGCATGTTCGGAGATATCTCAAGGGACACATCTGAGTATGGTTTATGGTATAGACAGACATATGAGGTGAAGTTGCATGGCTTCATGGATGCAGATTGGGAAGGAAGCCCAATAGACAGAAAGATCACATCAGGAGGGATTTTTAGTATCGGATCTATAACAGTTTCTTGGTACAACAGGAAACAAAGATCTGTGGTACTCAGTTCAGTGGAATCAGAATACATGGAAGTAAGTCAAGCTGCATGTGAGGCTATCTGGATGAGGAAGATCCTGGTTGGTTTTTTCGGTTCACAATTAGATCCTACAATGATACATTGTGATAATCAAAGTTGCATTAAACTCTCGGTTAATCCTGTGTTCATGATAGATCTAAAAATATTGATATCCGGTATCATCATATCTGAGATTGTGTGTGGCAGAAGATCATGTTGCTTCATTACATTCCTATGGAAGATCAGGATGCAGATATTTTGATGAAGGCGCTCATGAGGAGAAAATTTGAATACCATAGAGGCAGGATCGGGGTGAAAGATAATCCCTATCTTTTTGAGAGGGAGTGTTGAGATTCAACAAGATGATGAGCTTAGTGAAAAGAGTTGCCTTCACTAAGTGGGCCCGCAGGCTATTTTTGGCGCAAGTTTATTTTTAGACATGGTGATCATATTTCAGAAGTTGCGGGATGCTATTTGTGGGTGGTTGATCAAGTTGGAAAAATAGATGAAATTCTATTTTTAGAATATTGGGCGAAGTCTATTTGTATATTGTCGATCTAAAAATAGATGCATGCCGATTATTATTAGCTCTTAATAGTAATCAGACTCTAAACATCAAATTATTCTCTTGGAGCACTTAAGTTCAGTGCACAGATTTGGAAAATCAGTGGACTGAGGGTATTACACAATTCCTAAGGATAACTGGTGGTTCATGCATGGAGGACTCAGTTAGGGTTTTCAGTTTTAGGCTTTCCCATTAAACAACTGTGTTGTGTGCGACTGCTTTTTTATTTATGCTTCACATGTGTGTGCAATTAATTTTCCACAAAATATTAATAGAGGAATGATTCTGTATTTTGCAAGAAGTTAAATATTGTGAGATTAGGGGAATCTAGGACATATGCATGCTTAATGTATATATTTTCTACACCATGAAAAACTCTTCCAACTCTGTCATAAATTTTCCACTTCAGTTCTAACTGAGTCCTTCATGCATGAACCACCAGTAAACCCTAGGAATTGCGTAATTCCTTTAGCCCACTGATTTGCAAAATCTGTATACTAAAACAAAGTGCTCCAAGAGAATAAGTTGATATTTAGAGTCTGATTATTATTAAGGGCTAATAACAATCGACACTTCTATTTTTAGATCGACGATCTATAAATAGACTTCGCCCAATATTATAAAAATAGAATTTCATCTATTTTTCCACCTTGACCAACCATCCACAAATAGCATCCTACAACTTCTAAAATATGAACACCATGTCTAAAAATAGACTTACACCTAAAGCCTGAGGCTCACCCTTAGTGAAGACGGGCGTTTACTACTAAGCTCATCATCTTGTTGAATCTCAACACTCCCTCTCAACAAGATAGGGATTATCCTTCACCCCGATCCTGCCTCTATGGTATTCGAATTTGCTCCTGCTGAGCGCCTTCGTCAGAATGTCTGCTTCCTTATCTTTCGTAGGAATGTACTGAAGCAACATGATCTTCTGCTGCACAAAATATTTGATATGATCATACCAGATATCAATATGTTTAAATATATCATGAAACACAAGATTAATCAATATTTTAATGCAACTCTGATTATCACAATGTATCACTGTAGGATCTATATGTTAACTGAACAAACTGACCAGGTTCTTCCTCATCCAGATAGCCTCACATGTGGCTTGACTTGCTGCCATGTATTTTGCTTTTTCTGAACTGGGTGCTATAGATCTTTGTTTCCTACTATACCAAGAAAATGATGTAGATCTGATACTGAAAATCCCTCCTGATGTGCTCCTTCTGTCCATTGGGCTACCTGCCCAATCTGCATCTGTGAAGCCATGCAACTTCACCTCATCCGTCTGTTTGTACCATAAGCCATACTTAGATGTGCCCCTGAGATACCTTAGGAAATGCTCTCCTTCCTTCCAAAAGAGCTTGGTAGGCTTAACCATCGCTTGTGAAAGCTGGTTCACCGCATAGCATACGTCCAGTCTTGTATTAACTAAATACATGAGCGAACCCACCAACTGTCGATAAAAAATGGCATCCACTACCTTTTCCGATTTATCATCCTATTTCCTCCAATTTCCTGGAAGAGGAGTGTTGATAGGCTTGCAGCCTTGCATGTGAAACTTCTCAAGTATCTCTCGAGCATAATTTCCTTGAGACACAAACAATTCACCTTCTCGCTGCCATATTTCCAATCCAAGGAAATAATGAAGGAGGCCCAAATCCTTCACCACAAAATCCTTTTCAATATCTTCCTTGCATGGGTGTATCAACTTCTCATCATCCGTTAGTATTAAATCATCAACATAAAGAAAAATTATTAAAAGCTTAGCCTCCACCAGAATTTGGTATAGTTTTTCATCTGCCTCACTCTTGGTGAAGCCAAGTCCTGTGAAATAGTTGTCGATCCATGTGTACCAAGCACATGATGCTTGCTTCAGCCCATACAACACTCTTTTGAGTCTACACACATGCGACTCACTGTTAAATATTTCGAATCCTTCAGGCTACTCAATGTACACCTCTTCCTCAATGATCCCATTAAGGAACACAATCTTCACATCCATCTGATGAATGTGCCAACTCATCTACACTAAGAGAGCAAGGATGGTTCTTATGGAAGAATATTGTGCCAAAGGTGCAAAGGTTTCTTCATAATCAATCCCCTCGATTTGTGAGAAGCCTCGGGCAACAAATCTTGCCTTATACTTCTCGACGCTCCCCTCAGCAACTTGATTTACCTTGTAGATCCATCTGGAACCTACAACTGATTTACCCACTGGCCTTGGAAAAATCTCCCAAGCACTATTTCTGACAATGGAGTCATACTCCTCCACCATGGCATCTACCCATGTAGGCTCCTTCACTGCTTCTTCAAAAGACTATGGCTCTGTCACGATACAATTTCTCATAAGAGCCATGTATCTAGTAAATCAGTTAGGTGATCGTCTCTGTCTGCACTGTGATGTAGGAACTACTACATTCTGTGCCGCATCAAGCTTCACTCTCTCAGCTTCTGTGGTATGCTTTCTGCCTTGTCTGATGTTTAGTTCTGCATGAGTGGACTCCTCCACTCCATGAATCTCCTCCTGTGGCTGATCCACATCTAGAGGCTCATATTTGGGAACAAGAAATTCCTCCTCTGCAGGCAAGTGTAGCTCCCTCTCAAGCGAAATATTCATGGCTTTCACCTCATTGAATTTTATATCCTGTCGCAATACAAACATTCGACTATCTGGAAAATACACAAAATAATTATGGGTTGTTTCAGTGTACCCCACAAATATCCCAACTTTTGCTGTCGGCTCCATGTTCTTCCTGGTGCCCTTTGTCACATGAATGTAAACAGATGAGCCAAAAATCTTCAAATGAGGAATATCAGGCTTCTTATCAGTAAAATCTTCTTCAGGTGTACTCATGCCAAGTACTCTATGAGGACAACGGTTTTGCACATAAACCACAGTGTTGCATGCTTCTGCCCACAAGTGCATCGGTAGGCCCTGGTCATGTCGCATAGCTCATGCAACACCCACGATCATTATGTTATTCATCTTTGCGACCCCATTCTGCTATGGGTTATGAGGTGCTATGAGTTCTCTTTGAATTCCTTCTTTGCTACAGAAGTCTTTGAATTTTCCTGAGATGTATTCACCACCATTATCGCGCTGTAGAGCTTTCACTTGCTTCCCCGACTCCTTCTCCACCAATGCTTTAAACTCACAGAACTTTGAGAATGTTTTGCTCTTCTTTTGCATGAAGAAGATCTAACATCTATGAGAATAGTCATAAAAAATATAACATAATACCTGTGTTTTGATGTTGAAGCAATCGAGAAAGGTCCACACACGTTTGTGTGAATTCTCTCAAGGATCACTGAATCACAGTTCTCCTTCTCATGAAAGGTGGTCTTCACAAACTTACCCATAGTACATCCCTTACACTGATTTGACTGCACAAGGGTACCCTTGGGAAGTTCAGTAGAAATCTGCTGCAAAATCTTCAAAGCGCCATGGTGAAGATGGCCCAATCTCCTGTGCCATAATTCGCCCTCATCTCGGCTCACCACTTCTTCTGCTTTGCCCATCATTGTAGCGTAGCCATCTAACTCTAGCTTGTAGAGATTATTAACTTGAATCCCTATCCTCTTGGTTTGATCCATTTTTTTATGTCACAAGGAAGCTTTTCCACCGCTAAAAACAATGTCATAACCTTTGTCTTCCAACATTGCGACCAAGACCAAGTTCTTCTTCAGACCTGGAACATGCATAACATATTTCAACAGAAATGGATTACCTGACTCCCTCTCAAAGGTAATGGTCACAATTATGGTTGCACTGTATCGACCATGGTTGCCCATATTTATATGCATTTGGAGGTCCTTCTCCTCCAAGTCACTAAACAACTCTTTGTCTCCCGTCATATGGAAAGACACACCACTATCAAGATACCACACTAATCCCATTGAGCTTAAAAACAAGAATGAAATAAAAGATAAATGAAGTTAAAATTTTGAGGCTAAGGCCTCAGCCGCTGCAGCTCTAGCATCCTTCTTGTTCTTCTTCTTCTGTAATATTCTTTTTTAGGAATTGCTGCACTCTGGATAGTGAAAATGCTGTATTCAGAAAATTATGCTATACAGACATGAAACAGGACTTGGATCCTCTTATATATGTTGTATGTACCTTTCATACCAAATGGCATCATAAAAAAATCATCTAGCTACATTAAACATATCTCCCCAGCTCAATATAGCTTAAAAACACCCCAATCCCATGACTTTCAACAATAGAATTTATGAAGACTGCAATAGCATAATTCACATGAGGGTTTTTATGAAAAATGATGAATCAATATTTATCTAGATGTTATATTAATCATAGAGCCAAGAAATGGAGGTTTAACCTCTTTTATACAAGAAATAAGACAACTCAGCTAGGGTTTCAGGCATTACACAAGAATAAAAGGCAGTACTATTGAAAATAACGCAGTCTACTGCAAATATGTATTTGATATGACTGAATATAACATGAAATAGCTGATAAATACATAAAATGGCCAAAGGCCCTCCTTATTAGACTTTTCAGAGAGAAATAGACACCTTCTCCTCAAACACTAGCACAAAATCAAGGGATTCAACCCTGCTATTGCTGCATCTGCAAAAAAGACACAGTTTCTTAAAGAGACTGTTATCACTCAGGTTTTCCTTGAAGTTGTGGAAAAGGAAAGTATACCCGATGTAACCACAAACCAACCTTCAGATGCAGAATCTAGCCAATATGCATCCAGAGAGGGCTCTCTCTTTATAATTTATCTTTGTTCTTAGAAAGTTTTAGGCTAGTTATAAATCCAAGAGTTTGTTTGAAAATGGTGGAATTCGCCAACTAAGGGCAAAGTTGAATATTTTCAGGCCATTGGGCTATGGAGTCAAAGGATGGCTTTACTGGATTTCTATTCTACACACAAGATGGCTTTGCAGGGCAAGATAGCCAAACAGAGAACAATTTTTAGAAATTAAAGTGGATGGAATGGGTTTTGAAGGGATGAAAGGCACTCAAGAATCTTTCAACATGTTCAAAATAAAGAAATGGAATGATTACAAATAAAGAGCAGTGAAGAATTCTTTACTATAGTAATCAATATGTTTAAATTAGCGAAGCAAGAGCAATTAAGAATTCGTTGCTTATAACCAATTTAGAGGAAAACATTTAGAATAATCACAACTGAAATCAGAGTACAATCAAGTAAATTCTGATTTATTCTTTTATGTCAATTATTCAAAAATGGACACAATGATAATATAAACAGATATAAAACTTAAGACATAGGATAGAAAGACTTATTGAACTAGAGTCCGACACATGAATCCTGCAAAAAGTCCTGAGCTTCAAATTGTCATCCAGCAAGCCACAAATAAATTTCTCCAAAACACTTTTTATTCCAAAAACATCAATGTCACAGCGAAGTAGTAGAATCCACCCAAAATACTTCCAAGAGTGAAGTATTTATACAAATTCTAAACTAAAATATCTTGAAAAAATATCAAGATTAGTTCACAAATCTCTCCAACTATTTTACATAAATAGAACTTAAGTAAAGGACACTCAAAATAATTAATCTATTTGGCACTATTTTGTATGGATAGGTGATGAAAAAGAGGAGAATTCGAATTTTATCCAACTCTTAGTTGATGATGAGGCATCCAAGTCACTAACTGCTTCCTTTCTTTGTGCAATTCTGCTCCAACAATTCTGCAAATTTTGGGTCCAATGATACCTTTATATTTCTCAATCCGTAATATATATGTAAAAATTGAAAGAGATTATTGTATATAAATATGTTGGTGAGATAAACCTCTTTCACTTTCCTAAAATTCCTCTCCAGTTGTGCACAATAGGCTCTGTAAAAAGATGTGTAAAACAGAGTTTTACAGAGTCTGAAAAATAACCTCTAAATATGTTCATGTATCTCTCAGTCTGAAATCAATGTCAAAAAAATGAGATAGGTTTTTTTAGATGGTTCTCTTAGGAACAAAAACCTCATTCAGTTTTGTAATATGTATTTCTTATTGGCCACAATATTCTCTGCAAAATGATGATTTAACAGGAATTTTCTGCAAAAAGTGCTTTCCAACATTGTTTAATATTTCCAAAACCATAATGGATGTTAGAAAAGTGAGAGAGGTTTTTGTAGATGGACCTCTTAAGAACATAAACCTCCTTCATTTTTGTAAAATTAATCTTGGATTGATCACAATAGTTTCTACAAAACTATGACTAAAATATGCAATTTCTGCAAAAATGTTCCTTCTTGTTATGTTTTTTCATCTTTTTACTTTCTTGCTCTTTTGACTGTTTTACTTTCACTTTAGACAAAACTCACTATTGGTGAAAGTATTCTAATCTCTTTTTACCATTTTACTGCCTTCTGTATTTACTTTTACTGTTTACCTTTGACTGCTCTGTAACTTCATTTTAACTTTCACTGACTTTTACCTGATACACTTTAACCACTGATACTCTTTAGCTGTTATGCTTTATAACCTCTGTTTGAATAGATTTGATAACAATCTTGGAATAAACAAATCTTATGACTAGTATTAAGACTGTTTATCCAAGGATGTGATCTTCTGATCACCTCTTCAGGGGACAACCGAGTAGATTTTTCAAGCAATTCCCCAATGGACAAGGGAGTGAGGTTTTGACCAGGTTCAAAATGGAGCATCATTCAAGGCTACAGGAACTCCCATTTTGGTTCTTGTGGAAAAATGGAAATTTGGCTAATGGTGAGGAATTGAGTAAATTCACGGAAAAAACAGGTCCATTTGTAGATTTAGTAATTCAATTACAGTTCTCGGGGTCACGGAATGAACTAGTAATTAATTCTAACTCTGTTTCAGTGAAGGAAAAAAGGAAAGCCGAGATTTCAACAGAGTTCAGTTTGAATTTAGGGTAAATACATGTTTTTGGAGAAAACAGCGTTTGGATAGGTGCCAGCTAAGGTAGATAATATTCTGAGAGGCTTGTCTGCAATCTTCTTCGAAATGATAAGGTAAGTGGACTTCACAAATTCGAATTTTGAATTTTTCTGCGTGGAAGGCGTTTTCTTTCACTGGCGTACAAAATGATGAAAAAGACGTGAATGTTTTGTTTTATCGGCAAAGTCAAATGGGGGGGAATTTTTATTATTTTTATGGGATGACGTCACTGATGTACGATGGATGCGTCACTGGGGTTGGGCGGTAAGCAGTAAATTCCGCACCTCTTTCGGGAGCAGGCGGTTTTCCGCGTGGAGGCAGCGATTCCACTGGTTAAATGACACGTAGCCATTGCACTGTTTGAAAAACATCGCGATTTCGCGCGTTAATCTTCATACAAGGGATGGCTAGCAGAATGTTTGTGGACCGTAGATCTCCAGCGGAGTGATCCAACGGTTGGCGGAACATGGAATTGGCGGTGAGTTAACAAGCGGGGGTTCAATGTGATTAATGTTAATTAATCATTTCGGGTGGGTTTTGAATGGAGGTTAAACGATTAATTAATCCAGATGATTAATTAATTTCGGTGGTTTAATAGGGGTCGGGGTTACGGATGGTGTATTTTGAAGTTTTGGTTTAAATTAAAACTTCGGGTTTTATTCATTTTTCCGTTTAAAACATAAAACATATGTTTAAAAACCTTTCAATATTTTTATTATATGGTAATAAATTAATGCAATTTATTAACCATAGGGGCGGGGATAGTTTATAAGGATATGTTTTTAACCAAAGGGTATTGTAATGAGGGATTTTATTTCAAACATATGGAATTAAATACTTGGGCTAAAAATCTATAATAAGAGGGTTTTGGGGATATTACATAGGAGGAGTTAAATACAATAGGATAAGGTATTTTTATTAAGGATTTAATAAATAAATCAGATGTTAATATGACAAAGGGACAAGGGAAACTCAAAATACTTTACACAACTAGGAAAGTGGAGATTTCTGAAGTAAATTGCATCATCTCAATTTCAACACTTAAACATAGAATAGCAAGTAATTTTGAGGGATTATTATGAAATTTGCATGATTTTCCTAAGTAAAATAGAATTTTACTTAGGAAAAGATTAAAAGTGAATGATTATAATGATAAATAACTTCAAGTACTTAGGTCTTTTTTGATCATTAGGCCGAGGGTCTGGTCCCTCCAAAAGTCAAGGAAATTCCTTGAGCCCCTTTAATCTTCAAATACCTTAGCACTTTGGGGAAATTAGTAAAACTCTTAGGGAGAAAGTGATGTGGGAAGTTAATGATTTTGACTTTTCTTTTTGTGAATTTTTCAATGTATTTTTTGCTTCAGTACTTGTGATGAAAGTAAAGGATTAAACACATTTAGCAGCATCATTCATCACATGAAACTTTGCAACACCATCTACCTACCCTATCTACTTTACACTACCATTTTCTCTTCTTTATTAGGGTGCACTTAGACTGGCAAACCCTTATCAATTTTCTTTTCTTTTACATGGCAATTCTATCTAATTCTCAACTTATTACATCCAAGGCTCAGATTAAACCGTTGAGCACCTTTTATTAACTCTACCTAACTACTTATCTGCCAAGATTAAACTGTTTGGTCAGATATTTATTCTCTATTCTACAACATGAAATTGAAACATGAATGAGTCAAGTTTAAACAGTTTGACTCTTCATAAATTGTGGCAAAAGTTTGACAAGCTGCACATAATTGCTTTATTACAAAAATGAAATAGTAGTGGCATTTGGATTTGCACACTTTCCTTGGTCTATTTTTTGCTTGGGGTTCATTTCTTTCATTTTCTTGACCAATTTATTTTTCTTACCCTTTGATTTTTCTTTTAGGGTATACCCTATTTACATTTTTTAAAATTTTTTATTTTTTGGTTTTTCAAGAATATGGAACACCTTTGCTCAAGAAAAAGGTTTGAACATATTCCATAGTTCAATCAAGACAATCATGAAAAATGACACCTATTGGTATAGGAGTCTAACAGAGACTACACTGTAGATGCTGATGATTGATTGAACCTTAGTCAAATGATGGAATTAAAGCTCAAAACCTTCCCTTTAGTTCCCTTAAACAAGCTGATCCAAAGAAGAGGATGGAATTCCCGAATGAGAATCCCTTGCACTAAACAATGCTGCAACCACAGCTAAACAGCTGAAGCATGCAAGTATTCAAAAGACCAAATATAGACAAATACTGAATGCCTTCCTTGCTACTATCCCCTTATTCTTATCCTTGGTGAGCCTCCTCACCCTTGACCCCACTCATTAATGAGGTGACTTCCTAGAAAAGTTTCCTCCTTCAAAACTGCGCTATCCTTACTGGTTTCCCTCCTCTTGTAGCAGCATTGTTGACTTGTTCAATTGGATCTTTTTCACCTACATTACCCCTTTTCACACCAAAGTGGCTTTATTTTCCCTTCTAATCTAATCCCCTTTCACATTGGGATTGTTTTATTTCCCTTTTATTCTTCTAACTGCAAAAATGGGTCAATTATAATATTAAAACTAGCAATAGCTAATTGGGAATATTATAGTCCTCCCTGCTCAAAAGTTGCTTGCCCTCAAGCAACAGTAAAGAAGGATGTTGCAAGATCTTCTCTCCCTCCCAAGTGGCAACCACATTTGGTAGATTCCTCCATTGAATCAGATATTCCTTGATAACTCTGCTTCTTAGCTGCCTCTCCCTTGTGTCTAAGATTGCTTCTGGCTACAAAATTAGGTTGCCCTCATCATCAAGGGGGGGGGATCCATGTTGGCAACTACATTCCTCCCAATGGCCTTTTTGAGGCAAGATACGTGGAAAATATTATGGATCTTTCTCCCCTTAGGAAGCTTTAGTTCATATGCTACCTTACTGACACAATCGATCACCTTGTATGGCCCATAGAAACATGGTTTGAGCTTCTCAGCTCCCTTATCCTTGAGTGTGGACTGTTTATAAGGTTGAAGATGCAGATAGACAAGATCTCACACCTCAAACTGTCTCTCTACCCTACCACGGTCTGCATATATCTTCTAATGGTTCCGGGCAGTAGAAATGTTGTCTTTGAGGGCTCTAAGTATGTCCCGATTCTCCTGAATCCATTCTTTTTCTCTTGGAGCCTTACTTTACCGAATCATAAAATCATCAAATGAGAGTGCATAGTACCCATATAAGGCTCAGAATGGAGTCATACCAATAGAAATATGGTGAGTAGTGTTGTAACAATACTCTCTCAAGTGAAGCCAACGCAACCAAGCCCTCTGCTACCCTGCAACATAGTTTCTCAAGTAGCCTTCCATCCACTTGTTCACTATCTCGGTCTGTCCATCGGTTTGTGGATGATAGCTAGTGCTTGGTGTCAAATCAGTCCCCACTAACCAGAAAATTTCTTGCCAAAAGCCACCCATGCAACATCTATCCTAATCACTCACTATGGTCCTTGGGAGACCATGGAGTCTAAATACATCTCTGAAGAAAAGCTCAGCCACCTGTGAAGTAGTATAATGTGTAGAAATAGAAAATAAATGAGAGTACTTTGTTAGTCTATCAACAACTACAAAGATACAATGCATACCCTGTACTTTCGGTAGGCTAGTGATGAAGTCCATAGATATGCTTTCCCACTTCCCATCCAGAATAGGTAGTGGCTGCAATAACCCAGCAAGGTGGGTGTGCTCTCCCTTATTTTGTTGAAAAATTATGCTTTCCTTGACATGCTGGAGCACATCCTCTTTGAGACCCTTCCATCAGAATCTCTCTCTTATGGCCCTATAAGTCTTTGTGAAGCCTTGATGCCCTGCAAGTGGGGAATCATGTGATGCTAGTAAGATCTTCTCCTTGAGCTTGGAATTCTTAGCCAAGAAGATCTGGTCTCGGTAATATATGATCTCATCCATCACCATATACCTCTCATCTGATACAAATCCATCAAGTATCTCACATGCAAAGTCATCTTTGGAATACTCAACTAAAAGTTGAGCCTTCCAATCTGCGTCTATGCCCCTCAAGGACAACGTTGTAGGCCTCCTGGATAGAGCATCATCCACCACATTTCTCTTCCCCTTGACATACTCTATGTCAAAGTCATATGCTTGGACTTTTCTCACCTACTTCTGTTGTCTCTCCTGGAGTTGCTTCTATTCAAGGAAGAATCTAAGGCTGTTATGATCAGTCTTCACCTTGAACTTATTCCCCACCAAGTACTACTGGAACTTGGCTAATGCATGCATGATAGACAACATTTATTTATCATATATGGGGTATAACCTTTCATGATCAAGCAAATTCCTACTTTCAAAGGCTATAGGATGCCCTCCTTGCATCAAGACTGCTCCAATCCCTTCACCTAATGCATCACATTCTAGAACAAAAGGTTGAGAAAAATTAGGCAAAACCAATACATGACAACTACTCATTACCTCTTTGAGCTTATCAAAATCCCTCTGTGTTGTAGGTGTCCAATGGAAAGCTCCCTTCTTGGTCAAGTCTGTGAGTGGTGCTGCTAGCTGTGAGAACCCTTTCACAAACTTCCGGTAATAAGTGCATATGCCAACAAACCCTCGAAGTTCTGTGACATTTTTGGGCTTAGGCCAATTTCTGATAGCCCAAATTTTCTCCTCATGCACTCTTACTCCATCCACTCCTATGATGTGTCCCAAATACAACATCTCTGTGAGGCAAAATTCACATTTTGAGAGCTTTGCATAGAATTGCTACTCCTTGAGAATATGCAAAACTGTCTCAATATGTTGCAGATGCTCCTCCCAAGTGTGGTCGTAGATAATAATATCATCAAAGAAGACCAATACAAACTTTCTCAAATGACCACTGAAGATGTGGTTCATGCAGGATTGGAAAGTTGCTTGGGCATTGGTCAATCCAAAGGGCATCACCAAAAACTCAAAATTCTCGTAGTGACATCTAAACGCTGTCTCGGGGATATTCTGATCCCTCACCTTGATTTGATGATACTCGGATCTCAAATAAATCTTGGAAAATTATTTAGATCCCCTCAAATCATCCATTAGTTCAATGATCCTAGGTATGGGGTAGTTGTTCTTCATGGTCTTCTTATTCAAGGTTCTATAATCAATGCACATCTTCAATGTGCCATCCTTCTTCTTTACCAAGACCACTGAAGAAGCAAAAGGACTAGTACTAGGCTTGATCTATCCTAGAGCTAGCAGCTCTTGGATGGCCCTCTCAATCTCATCCCTATAAGCCTTGTGGTGCCTATAAGGGGTGGTGATTATTGTTTGGATCCCTTGCTCCAACTCAATAGTGTGTTCAAACCCTCGGTCAGGAGGCCTCCCTGGTGGAATATCTCCAAATACTGTAGAATACTGATCCAAAAGAGAATGTACATCTAGATGCACTGGTGAATCCTTGCCCCCTACTTATGATATATGTAGTTCTAGTGCCCATTCTATATCTCCTCTAAGCAGATCTGCTTCCATCCTGTGTGCTGAAACAACCTGAGGGGGGTATGTGTTTATGCCCTTGATCTTTTGATGCTGACCACTCTTCCCTTCTGTCCATTCCATCTCCAAAGTCTTCCAATCAGTGGTAACTCTCCCAAGGATGATCAACCACTAGACTCCAAATATAATATTGGTGTCTGGAATATCTACCACAAATAAGTGGTCTATCAATGTGTGGGTCTCCATGGTAATGGATAGTGCCGGAACATACTTGGCACACTGTAGGGTCCTAGCTCCTGGAACCAAGACTGAGAATCCATCAAACTCCTCCATGTGGATCCATCTCCTCTGTACTAGTTGTGCATCAATAAAATTATGAGTTTCTCCACTATATATTAGTACAAACACTCTTTGATCCATAATAGTACCTCTTACCCTCAAGGTCAAATATTTTGGGACCCCTCTTAACATTGCAATAGCTCCCCCTCTTGGAGAAAAGGCTTCTA
This sequence comes from Pinus albicaulis, assembly GCA_034641835.2. Classification (NCBI taxonomy): domain Eukaryota; kingdom Viridiplantae; phylum Streptophyta; class Pinopsida; order Pinales; family Pinaceae; genus Pinus; species Pinus albicaulis. The sequence continues at coordinate 782,898,830 of CM076575.1, read as the reverse complement.
TGGATGGTATAGCGCTGGCCTCCTCCCCCCCTTCTTTGGAGAAGGTCTTAACATAATGTGCCTCTCCTACAACAAATTCTTCCTTCAAATCATGAACAAGGACTGTCTCCTTTGGCCCTGAAGAAGTCTCTTGTTGCAGTAATGTTCTTTCCCTGGGAAAGGTGTGTTGTAAGTCTCTAGCTTTTTCCATAGCTTCAAGGAGAGTGGTTGGTTTAGTGGATTTGAAAAACCCCTACAATGGTTCAACCACCCCATCAACAAAAATGCATACCTTCCTGCTTATAGTGAGGTTGGATACCATCACTGAAAGCTGCAAATATTCAGCAATATAGTCTTCAAGATCTCCCTCCTATTTGAGCTTGGTTAACTTGAAAAAATGGGCTTCTAGATCTCTTGGATCAAATATTTATACTAGTATTTTGGTGAAGACTAAGTATTAAGTGATGTGATTTTTCCCAAGTGTGGTTAATCCATGAAACCACCATTCATGAGCCTCCCCTTCTAAGTGCAACACAACTATCTTAATGGCTTCTATTTCAGAAACTTTGTTGAGATGAAAGTAAATGTCCAGCTTCTCCACCCAAGCCTTGGTTGTACACATAGGTGTTCCATCATATGTGGGTAAGAAGAACCTCCCCATACTGCACTGTAGGTCTGATCCCTGCATAAAACTACCCTTCTTTTGATGAGGATTAACTCTCCTCCCATCCTTGATCCGGCAAAACTCCTGAAAGCTCAAGTGTTCTTTGAACCTTTGATTTGGATTCATATTCCTCAAAATAATTACCCAGGGTTTCCTCCTTATCTTATTCAGATAGGAATTAAGTCATGGTAGAGAATTTTGGTGCAGCTGAATTCTCCATGCCATATGAAGTGTTGGTGCTTGCCTCATGGAAAAACCCTATAGAATCCCCTTTATGCCTCATCTCATTGAGGTCTCTTGAAATGTTATGCATGGTATAAAGTATGAGTTTTTAGATATCTTCCTCCTCCATACTATAGATATATTATCCCCACAAGATGAGCCAAGAGCAGAGCTCTTATAGCACTATAATATTCCTTTTTAGGAATTGTTGCACTCTGGACAGTGAAAACACTGTATTCAGAAAATTACACTATAAATACATGAAAAAGGTCTTGGATCCTCTTATATATACTGTATTTACCTTGCATACCAAATGGCATCAGAAACAAATCATCCTAGCTACGTTAAACAGATCTCCCCAACTCAAAATAGCTTAAAAACACCCCAATCCCATGACTTTCAACAATAGATTTTTTGAAGAATGTAATAGCATAATTCACCTGAGGGTTTCTACATAAAATGATGAATCAATATTGATCTAGATTTTATATTAATCATAGAGCCAAGAAATGGAGGTTTAACATCTTTTATACAAGAAATAAGGCAACCTGGCAAGGGTTTCCGGCATTACACAAGTATAAAAGGAAGTACTGCAGAAAATAACATAGTCTAATACAACTATGTATTTGATATGACTGAATATAACAATAAATATTTTATCAATACATAAAATGGCCAAAGGCCCTCCTTATTATACTTTCCGGAGAGAAATAGACACCTTCTCCTCAAACACTAGCACAAAATCAAGGGATTCAACCCTACTACTGCTACACCGACATAAAAGACGTAGTTTCTGAAAGAGACTATGTTGTAGATGTTGATGAATGATTGACCCTAAGTCAGATGATGGAATTAAAGCTCAGAACCTTCCCTTTAGATCCCTTAAACAATTTGATCCAAAGAAGAGGATGGAATTCCCACATGAGAATCCCTTGCACTAAATAGTGCTGCAACCACAACTAAACAACTGAAGCATGAAAGTAGTCAAAAGACCAAAGATAGATGAATACTGAATGCCTTCCTTGTTGCTATCCCCTTCTTCTTATCCTTGGTGAGCCTCCTCACCCCTGACCCCACTCATTAATGAGGTGACTTCCTAGAAAATATTCCTCCTTCAAAACTGCGTTGTCCTTACTAGTTTCCCTCCTCTTGTAGCAGCGTTGTTGACTTGGTCAACTGGATCTAGTTCACTTGCATTTCCCCTTTTCACACCAAAGTGGATTTATTTTCCCTCCTAATCTGATCCCCTTTTACATTGGGATTGTTTTATTGCCCTTTTATTCTTCTAACTGCAAAAATGGAGCAATTATAATATTCCAAATAGCAATAGCTAATTGGGAATATTACATATTTTTTGGGCAGTTAGTGGCGAAATGCCCATGTTCGTGACAGTGAAAACACTTCACCTTGGACAAATCCTTCTTCTTGCCTTTAGCTTTAGATTTTGGATGGGATTTCTTCCCCTTCCCTTTCCTTGCTTTGGAAGCCAAAGCACAATTATCTTCATCTTCATTCTTCGATGAAGAGCCATCCCTGGTACTTCGCTTGATCTCCTCCTGCACAAGATCTGAACAAAATCGCTCCCATCCCAATAGTTTCTCCCGTCCATTGACAGAGTCTTCGTAGCTATGCCAAAACTTCGAAAGCCCAAGGAGAGCCAAGATCACCAAGTCTTCATCATCAATAGTAATCCCCACACTTCCCAGTTCATCCCTACAGTGGACAAACTTCGTGAGATATTTTGGAATACTGTCACCCTTGTCCATTTTTATTTTTCTCAGCTTATCTTTCAGCGCCAACTTCCTCTGGTCATTGCTGCTTTGGAAAAAATCTTTCAAAGCCTTCCACATTGCAAATGGAGTGGCTTTCTCGTGAAGGCTGGACACAATATGGTCCTTCACACCTTCCAACAGAATTATTCTTGTCTTTGCTACCTTCTTTTGCCATGCATCAAGTAATGCAGCATCGCTAGATCCTGGCTTAGGAACATCACTATCGACGAACTCCTTTAGTCCATTATCTTCTAGCACCACATCCATCCTATCCTTCTAGACTATGTAATTCGAGCTTCCATCAAGGGCATACTCCAATCACAACCCATTGAAAGACATTTCCATGTATACTCAACTGTCCCACCAAGAATTTTCTGCAGCAAATTCGAATTGTCCACCAGCAAAAACTCAGCAATTCTTCACAATTTCAATATTCAAGAATTAACACTGCTCCAATACCATGTAGAAATTATATACAAGATGCATGTATATATCCATATTCTCCTGATCTAACAATATTTATCTTCTTGCTAAATACATAATCCTTCCAATGTTAAGTTTTTGCGGAAAGCTGAAAACCCCAACTATCATATATTATGTATCATAGAGATCATGTAAAAATCTCATACAAAGCTTAGTACATCAAGCTATCAGTAAAATCAATCATCACACACTAATCAGAAGAAATATGCAAATCCATGCACTGATTTCTTGCCACCTGATAGCATGCCTCCATTGTGCAGTCCCTGCTGAAGAAGACCCCTGAATGAATTCGAATCTACCTTGCTTGCACTGTGAAATCCTCATTGGCAACTCCAATGTGTGTGTGGTGCAATCAATGCATCACTATAGTCACAACGGATAGTCCATCTTGCTCTTTCACCTATCTCTCCACTAGGTCTCCACTGGAACTGACATGCATTGTAGTTAACTGTTGTATTTTTTCAGTTGATTAATGAGTTATTATTTGTGAATTAATTAACTAATTAATTCACTCCACTCTCACTAGTGTATCATTCAGTTAGACTAGATACAACTAGCTCAAGTGAGTTTAACTCCATTAACTGAGTTAAACTGAATAACAACTCCATGAACCACTCTTCCAGTTCTGTCATAACTTTTCCACTTCAGTTCTAACTGAGTATTCCATGCATGAACCACCAGTAAACCCTAGGAATTGCGTAATTCCTTCAGCCCACTGATTTTCCAAATCTGCATACTGAAATAAAGTGATCCAAGAGAATAAGTTGATATTTAGAGTCTGATTATTATTAAGGGCTAATAATAATCGACACTTCTATTTTTAGATCGACGATCTATAAATAGACTTCTCCCAATATTCTAAAAATATAATTTCATCTATTTTTTCAACTTGACCAACCATCCAAAAATAGCATCCTACAACTTCTGAAATATGATCACCATGTCTAAAAATAGACATAGTCTAAAAATATACTTACACCTAAAAATATCCTACGGACCCACTTAGTGAAGGTGACTGATTTTCAATAAGCTCATCATCTTGTTGAATCTCAACAGTCAATATGATAGCAGCTAAAAAGTCCAAGATGGGAAAGATAAAATTGAAAGAAGAATATAAGCCTTCCACCTCAGATGATAAATTTGACTCCATGATGAAGACAATGGAAAAATTGATGCATAGGCTTGCCCTTGGGAATGCCTCTGCTCCTCCTGCACAACATGAACCTCAGTTTATAAATCTTCAGTTCATAAGACCTCAAAACCAACAGAGACCGAGGGAAAATAGAAATCAGCCTGACCCTCAAGTAAGGCCTCCTTTTCCGCAAAATTTAGTTGATGAAGAAGATCAGCCTAAAATACCTGGAGACTCTATTCATTGCTTGGATGAAAACATGTCAGGAATGTTGTTGACTAAGGAAAAACATGATGAGTTAGATCATGATGTAAACAAGGGTGAGGAACTATTTTATTATCTTAAAGGATATCAACATGCAATATTTGAGATGCAAAAACAATACAACCTCAAAAATAGAAATGTTCCAATTACTGCAAAGAAAACGCAACCCAAGAAAGATGCCCCTAAAGCTGTTGAGGTTAGAAAATGTACACCACCTCCTCCTGTCAAAGATTCTGAAAAATATTCTTCTGTTTTCAGTTTAGAAAATGAGATCTCTAAGATCAAAATCCCAGTCCATTTTGGAGAAAATCTTAAGGTGAATGAATACAAAAGTAAGATTGTAAAAATGCTGAATTCCCAACCAGGAGCTGCTAACATCCTTAATATTCAAGAAGATCATCCAACCATATACTTAGGACCAAGATTGGAAGATGAGCATAATGAAGAGGTGCCTCCTTTTTATGTTAGCCTTAGCATTCATGACATGACATTACACAATGCTATGTTGGATTCAGGAGCCTCTCATAACCTCATGCCTAAAGTAATCATGGAAAGGATGGGATTGGAAATTACTAGACCATATAAGGATTTGTTTTCCTTTGATTCAAAAAGAGTTCAGTGCATTGGTTTAATAGAAGATGTTGTTGTTGGTCTTACACAAGTCCCTGCCAAGACAGTGGTAATGGACATTGTGGTAGCAGACATTCCACCTAAGTTTGGCATGCTGTTATCAAGATCATGGGTAGCAAAGATCAAAGGCACCATGCAGATGGACCTAACTTATGCCACCATTCCTGTTTTTGGTGAGAAAATAAGACTATATAGAGAAACAAGGATTTCTTATATGGTAAGTATTAAGGAAAAACCTCAGAATTTCCCAATCTATGCTGTTGATATTGAATTAGGATTTGCTATAATTTTCAATGAATTGGCTAATGAAGAAGAAGATGAAAAGAAAGTAGAAAATTAGCAAACAGAAAATCAGCAAACAGAAAATCAAAAAATCAGTGAAGTGAAGGCAGAAGGTTGGTGGTTGTTACACTTTGATGGATTAGCAAGAAGAGAGGGGGCTGGAGAAGGAATTTGGATCACAACTCCAGAGGATGAAAGTAATTTATTTTCTTTGAAACTGAACTTTGATTGTACAAATAACATGGCTGAGTATGAATCTTTATTTTTTGGTTTAGAAATTTTGAAAAGAATGGGTGCCCAAAAGATTTATGTTTGTGGATATTCTGAGTTAGTTATTAAACAAGTTGAGGGTGTATATCAAATGAAGGATATGAGAATGAGAGCATACATAAATTTTATCATGGAGATGTTAGAGAATTTTCAAGAATATTCATTTATTGTGAAGACTAGGGACCAAAACTCAATAGCAGACTCCCTAGCTATCTCTACAAGTTTGTTTATTATTCCTGCTCATTCCATAGAAATTTATGAGGTTGAATTTTGTCCCAGGCCTGCTATCACTGAAAACATAATTCATTGGCAAGTTTTTGAGGATGATCAGCAAGTCAAAAACTTTATAGAATTGAAAGAGGATTTTGAAAGCACACAAGTAGATCAACACAACATGCTTGTTGAAACAAAGGGAAATTCTGAAGTGCTACAGCAGAAGAATAATTCTATACCTAAAGGTCTCATCCCACTTGAAATATTTTTGACCAGAATGATGTGTTCAAATCTCCTAGGATACAAGCTGATGATGAAGATGTAGAGAGTTGTAACCTTGGTACAGTAGCAATGCCAAAAATTATTAAGCTTCCAAAGTTTCTTTCAGTTGACATGAAATAGAAATATATTGAGATGATGAAAAGGTTCATAGATGTTTTTGCATGGAGTTATGCTGATTTGAAGAAGTATGATCCTACTATAATTCAACATAACATTCCTATTGAAGAAAATGAAAAGCCTTTCAAATAGAAGTTGAGGAGGATTAATCCACTTCTCATACCTCTGTTTGAGAAGGAAACGAAGAAGCTATTTTATGCCAAAATTATTGTTCCAATCAGATTCTCAAAGTGGCTTGAAAACTTGGTTCTAGTAAGGAAAAAGAGTGGAGAAATCCTAATCTGCATTGACTTCAGAAACTTGAACAAAGCCTCTCTAAAGGACAACGACCCTCTCCCAAAGATGGACCAAATTCTACAGAACATTTTTGGTTCCCAAAGGATGTCTATGTTGGATGGTTTTTCAAGGTACAATAAGATACTTGTGCATCCAAAAGGTCAGGAGAAAATTGCTTTTACCACACCATGGGGCACATTCATGTATGCCAAAATGCCTTTTGGTCTGATGAATGCAGGCACGAATTTTCAAAGAGAAATGGACATTGCCTTTGTTGAGGAGAAGGATAAGTTGGTGGTTTTCTATCTAGATGACATAACAGTTTTCTCAAGGAGAGAAGAAGACCATTTAAAGCATCTAGAAAAGATTCTGCTGAAGTGTAGAAGGTTTGGAATTTCTCTCAATCGCACTAAAAGATTTTTTCTCTGACTTCAGGGAAGTTAATTGGGCGTATTATATCTAAATATGGGATTAAGATTGATCTAAATAGGGTTAATGCCATTCACAAAGTAGATTTTCCTAGAAGTGGAAAGGAAATTCAGTCTTTCCTTAGAAAGGTAAATTTTGTGAGGAGTTTTATTCCTAATTTTGCTGAGATTGTAAAAGACATAACTAAGAAGTTGAAGAAAGGAGCTTACATAAAGTGGATAGTAGAAGCAAAGCACTCATTTGAGTTGATCAAAAAGGCACTTACTCAATCACTAGTGTTGATCAACCCATATTTTTCAAAAGAATTTTTGGTTTTTACATTTGCATCAGAAAATACAATTGCTGGAGTTTTATTGCAGAAAGGACAACAAGGTACTAATCAATCCATTTCATTTTTCAGCAGGACCTCAGCTAATTTAGAGCTGAATTATAACATCTTAGAGAAGCAAGCCTATGCTTTGGTCAAAGCCATCAAATATTTCAAAATTTACATTTTGCATTCTCATGTTATATCATTTGTTCCTAACGCTGTTGTGAAGGACATCTTAACTCAAGATAATCCTGATGGTAAAAGAGGGAAGTGGATAACTAACTTGTTGGAATATGATATAGACATTAGACCCACAAAATTGGACAAAGGTCAGGGGCTAGCAAAGTTGATGGCACAACCAAATTTTGATTGTCTTGATATGAATGTAATTGCAGAAATTTCAGAATTATCAGATGAAGATGAAGAGATGATTCCCATTGAAGAGAAGTACATCCTTTTTGACTGGTACAAAGACATTGTTTTTGTCTTACATCATCATAAAGAGCCTACTGAATTGAAAAAGTCTAAGGCAAGGTTTGTGAAGCTAAAATCCCTGAGGTAATACAACATTGATAAAAATCTGTATTGGAAAGATACCGGTGGTATTCTTTTGAACTGTTTGTTGGAAGAAGAGGAAAAAAATGTGATTGAGGAGTTTCACAAAGGAGATTGTGGAGGTCATCATTATTGGAAGGCCACAGTAAATAATATTCTTAGAGCAGGGTACTACTGGCCTACTATGTTCAAAGATATCTACAAAAATATTGTTTCTTGCCATGAATGCAAGATTTTTGATGGTAAGAAAAATCTTGTTCCTTTACCCTTGATGCCTATATATGTTGAGGCGCCATTCTAGCAGTGGGGGATAGATTTTTTTGGTGAGATTCATCCATCATCTTCAGGATAACATTGCTGGATTCTGACAGCAACTGATTATTTCACCAAGGGGATTGAAGCAATCCCAACTAGGAAAGAAAATTATTCAGTTATGATTTCATTTTTGGAAAATAATATATTGTCAAGGTTTGGCTGCCCTATGAAGATCATCACTGACAATGCAAAGGCACTCAAATCCAAGAGGCTGATTAGTTTTTGTCATCAATATCACATTACACTTTGACACTTTGCTGCAAACTATCCACAAGGTAATGGTCTTGTTGAATATTATAACAAGAGCATTATGAGGATTATTAAGAAGGTGTTATAGGAAAATAAGAAGTCATGGAATTTGAAGCTGAAGTATGCTCTGTGGGCTGATAGAGTGTGCACAAAGAGATCAATTGGAAATTCACCTTATGAGTTGGTATATGGGGCTAAAGCCATTTTTCCTACATCCTTGGGAGTGCTTATCATGAAGCTAATGCAAGGATTGGAGGAGGAGCCAAATGAAATTTAGAGGAGAATAAATTAGTTGATAGCCTTGTAGGAGAAAAGGGAGGAATTCTATAACAACAATCAGTAATATAAAAACATAATTAAGAAGACATTTGACATGAAGGTCAAAGAAGGAAAATTTCAAATTCAAGATGTGGTTTTGAAGTGGGAGGCCATGATTGAAGAAAAGGGGAAACATTGTAAGGTTGAGAATATATGGAAAGGTCCATTCAGAGTAGCTGCATTCCATAAACTTGTGCTGGAGGGCCTGCCAATGGCAGGTTTTTGAAGCACTATTCCTATTAAGTTCTACTAATCTTTCATTCAATTGTATATATTCCATTTTAATATGTTTTTTCTGCTAATAAAGACAAGTTGATCATCAAGCTTGAGCCCGAGGTGAAGGCCATTAGAGTTTGAAGGAAAGCTTGGCAAATTTCAGAGTTTTTGTTTTCAAGAAGATGGATAAAACTAGAACTACAGGTTCTTTGGTGTACCACAGGGGTGCACCATCCCAAGTGGAGTCACTGTTATCACTCAGAAAAAGTGAAACATCATTTGACATAGTCGTATGAGTTCATTTGTCAAAGGTATGGTCATAGAGTTCATTAGGAATTTTTTTTTTTTTTTTTTTTCATATTAGCCTTTCCTAAGGTCTAAAACCACCCCCATTTAAGTCATATCATGTCCCATCAGTCATCATTTGCTAAAATATTCCATTTCCCAAGATTTTTAATTCAATGAGGTCACTTTAGTTGAGATTTCTTGTTTTCGTAGCTTTTTACACAGCAAAAAGGTAGTTTTCGCTACGAAAATGCTAATAATTTCATAGCGAAACTGCCTAGAAATGAAATAACTATGCTACGAAAAGGGGTTTTTATGTCTGTCTTTTCAAATTCAGTGCAAGGTGTCAATTAATGATTGGAATTGTTAAATCGAATGTCATTCGAGTCAGTTAGGGTTAAATCAAGGTACAATGGTCATGGCTGAGGTCTTTATTACGGTTTTTAGCATGTATGAGTCATGATTAAGCCATGGGTTGTGATCGAAACTTTAAAATATTACCAAATTGAGTCATTTGTCATTTTCCGCTCCATCTTTGCATGCTACTGAGTTCTGGAGAGCTATTTCACCAAGCCAAGTTGGTTGCTATCATTTTCAAAAGTTGTAGGTTCCACTGATCAAGCGAGGCAGAGAAGGTATAAAATCATCATGGCTGCAAAGAGGAAGACCAAAAAAGGTGGCCACTACCTCAGATATGAGCCATCAGACATGAATTTTATTAATGAAGATCCAATTTCTTTAGAAGTTTTCAAAAGAACAAGGTGTTTGCAGTTTTACCAAAGATTTCAAGGGTGCCATGTGCATGTTTCTAAGGAGTTTGATATCAGTTTCAATGGGACAACTTCAAAGGTAGGAATGTTGAACCTCAATGTAACAACAGAGACCATTTCAACAACAACATGAATTCCTAAAGGAGGAGAACAATGGTTTAAAGGCTTCAAGTTCACCATGCATGACTGTAAGGAATTTATCAAGCTAGAGCATAGTGAGGTTGATCTCACCCATCCCAAGGAGCTACAGAAAAATTCTCAAGGCTGCTGCTAATAATTCAGAAGTACTTCACATGTGAAGGGAGGTATCATATGGTTTATTCCTACCACCTCAGGCTTCTGCTATATTTTGTTGGTAAGAGGTCTCTTGATTTACCTTTTTAATTATACATAAGCTTAGCTAAAATGTCAGATAAAGTTCAAGCTAAATCTGAAGAAAATGAAACCTTACTCTTTCATCATGGTTTAATCAAGTTGTTGGTTTTAGAGGAGTTAAAGATATTAGGCAGAGACTGGTCATATTTTCTGTTTGTCAGTGGTTTTGAATTATATGCTATCACTCCTAAAAGGACTCCCAAACCTAGAGATATCCCATCACCTTCAGTGGCAGAGCAAGTTGAGCCAATGATCATGGAGATAAAGCCATTGTAGAAGGTTGATACATCCAAAGTTACACCTGAAAAGCAAAAGCCAACAGTGAGAAAACATGGTAGCAAGAGGGTTACAAGAAGCCAAATAGTGGCTAAGGGTAAATTAGAAGACATTCTGCATGCTATTGATATTGAATAAACTCCCATAGTCTAATCTGAAGATATAGATGAGGGAGGAAAGAAGCTCAAGAAAGCCAAAACAAACCAAAAAGTTAGAATTTGCAGGTGAAGATGTAGGATTCATGTTTCAAGCTAGGAAACCAATGACAAGACATGCCAGCAAGGTCTTGGAAAGTAGTAAAGAAGCTCAGAAGGTCACTGAAACTGTCCAGTCACCACCAAGCAGCATTGACCTCTCATCACCTGCAAAAGAAGATCTGGTCATCAAGCAAAGGAAAGAAAAAGAGAAAATCATTGAAAAATCAAATATTGAGGTCCTTAAGGAGTAGTTGAAGCTGGAAAATGATGAAATATCAATCTTGAAGAAAGAGGCAAGGAAACACAAGGTTCAAAATGTACATTTTGAGAAAATGAAAGAGATTTGGGAGGATCAAGTCACAAGTGTCTCTAAGACCTTGGAAAACACATAAAAACTGATCAAATGGACTAAGCCATTGAGAGGAGAGGTGAAACATATCAGAAAAATGAACCTGCACTTATATTCTAAGAACATGACACTAAAATACTAAGTTAAATACCTACAAGAACAACTGGAACTGATTCATTAAGAGGTGGAGAAGAAGGGCTTAAAGATGACGTGGTTGAGGAGCCAACAACTAAACTAATTATTAGTGAAGAGGAAACACCACAGGGGTATTAAGTTGAGATTAATTATGTTTTATAAGGTTCATGGCATGCTAAAGACCAATTTTTTACAGCTGGAGCTCACCTTTTTGAGACAATGTTGAAATCTGGAAATTCTGCAGTTTTTCTCAGTTTCGTAGCGTTTCCTAGGCTTAAAGCCAAGAAAATGCTACGAAAATTTTTGTAGCAGCCTATTTGCTTCTAAAATCACTTTTTGCAGTTTTCAAGGAGGGAGTTTAATGGTGGTGAGGTGTCATGTCTTGGTGTACACCATGGAACAACAAAGGAGAAAAAATTTTGGGTGTAGAAGCTTCATTTTCAATTCTACGTAAGCTCTCTACGAAACTGTCTTGTTTTTGTAGCGAGGTACTTTGAAGGTTTTGAAGCATCATAATGGTAGTTTTTGGAAAAATAGACTCCTCCAACAGGTCAAGGGACCTTAACAACAAACATTTATGACTTGAAGAAAGTGTTGTAGAGATAACTCATCAACTAAAGCTCTCGTTGAAGATACGGGGCTTGCATTCTTGAAAAATAGGGTTTTGTTCCATATGTTTAGGAGGGTTTTTAATGTGTAAAGTGGTGATGAACTATGTCATAGCCTTTTCGAGCATGCAATTCTTATTTTTAACTGATATGTAACTATTTCACAAATATAAGGTAAAATATGTAATAAATAGGAGTTTGAGTCCTATTAGGAAATGTCATATTTAGGGTGTAGCTGTAATTTTCTTGTTAAAAGATATGTTTTTATGTTATATTAGGTGTCATAGGAAGAATTCGATGAATCTAGCCAAGAGGCAGATCATCCCTGCTGCAAGAAGGTCTATTTAAAGGCAAATCATCGAAGTAGTAAAGGGTTGGAGATTTTTTGCACCAAATTGCTACTTTATTGTGTTTGACTTATATCAGTAATACAAAGGACTTCCTTCTTGACGGACCTAAGATTCTCATAGGGTTTTTAATGTTTTTCTGATCTATATCTTTATGTTTACCACTTGTGGTAGATTTCATCCCTATTACTCAGAATTCATATGTTTATGCTCTCACTTCCTTTAGTGATGAAATGATTATGTTGCTCTATGTTTCATGTGTGATTTTCCTTTGTTAAAGACCCCTATCTACCTTAGCTTCCATGTCAAGAAACCTTTCCATTGAAAATACTGATTGTTGACTCCATAAGCCCAATGGTAGCAAGCTTCTATTCTTTCAACCCGCAATCATGAAAAAACAAATTAATTTTCAAACAGAGTTAGCCATCTATTAATATCATTATCAAATATCATAAACCCCTTTGAGAGAGACCTCTCAGAATGAAGAGGCTAAGATTCAATCAAAAGTCGGTTTCAAACAACTACATAGAGTTGTTTGATCAACAACCAATCCAGTACAATCTTGTGATAACAGTACCGGTTAGAAAAAAGAGTGGAGAGATCAGAATTTGCTTTGACTTCAGAAACTTGAACAAGGCTTCTCTGAAAGACAACTACCCTCTCCCTAAGATGGATCAAATTCTACAGAATATTGTTTGTTCCCAAAGGATGTCTATGCTGGATGGTTTTTCAGGATACAATCAGATATTGGTACACCCAGAAGATCAGGAGAAAACTGCTTTTACCACACCATGGAGAACATTCATGTATGCCAAGATGCCCTTTGGTCTGATGAATGTAGGAGCGACCTTTCAAAGAGAAATGGACATTGCCTTTGTTGAGGAGAAGGATAAGTTGATGGTGGTATATCTGGATGACATAACTATATTTTTAAGGAGAGAGGAAGACCATTTGAAGTATCTGGAGAAAGTTCTGCTAAAGTGTAGAAGAATTTGTATTTCTATTAATCCCACTAAAATTATTTTTTCTTTAACCTCTAGAAAGTTTCTTAGGCATATTATATCAAAATATGGGATAAATATTGATCCAGACAGATTCAATGCCATTCAGAAAGTTGACTTTCCAAGGAACAAAAAGGAAATTCAGTCTTTCCTTGGAAGAGTGAATTTTGTTAGAAGGTTTATCCCCAAATTTGTTGATATTGTCAAAGATATAACCAATATGCTAAAGAAAGGATCTGATATTAAATGGATAGTTGAAGCAAACCATTCATTTGATGAAATTACGAAAGCACACACTCAGGCTCCTGTATTGATTAGCCTATACTTTTCAAAAGAATTTCTGGTTTTTACATTTACATCTAAAAACACCATTGCTAGAGTTTTACTGCAGAAAGGACAACAAGGTACATAGAAAACCATTTCATTCTTTTTCAGAACCCTTGCTAACTCAGAGCGGAAGTAAAATATTCTAGAAAAATAGGCATATGCTTTGATCAAAGCTATTAAAGATTTAAAAATCTAGGCAGTATTAGGCATTTGTGCCTAATACTGTGGTGAAGGACATATTGACTCAAGCTAATCTTGATGACAAGAGAGGGAAGTGGATAGCTAATTTTCTAGAGTATGATATAGAAATAAGACCTACAGAATTGGTGAAAGGTCAGGGGCTAGCAAAGTTGATGGTAAAATCCAATTTTGACTGTCTTGATATGAATTTAATTGCATAAATTTCAGAGTTATCAGATGAAGTGAAGAGCTGATTCTTATTGAAGAGAAGAACATTTTATTTGACTGGTACAGAGACATTGTATTTGTATTACATCATCTTAGAGCTCCTGTAGAATCGACTAAATCTAAAGCAAGGTTTGTGAAATTGAAATCTCTAAGGTATTGGATTATAGATAAAAATCTATACTAGAAATATACTAGTGCAATTCTTTTGAATTGTTTGCTGAAAGAGGAAGCTGAAAAACTGATTGAAGAGTTTCATAAAGGAGATTGTGGAGGACATCACTATTGGAAGACAAAAATAAACAAAATTCTCAGAGTAGGGTACTACTGGCCTACCATGTTCAAGGATGTTTATAAGAAGATAGCTGCCTACCATGAATGTCAATTTTTTGATGGTAAGAAAAAGCTAGTTCCTTTACCTTTAATGCCAATTTATGTTGAGACACCATTCCAGCAGTGGGGGATAGATTTTATTGGTGAAATTTATCCATCATCTTCAGAGCAACATCATTGGATCCTGACAACAACATGTTATTTCACCAAGTGGATTGAAGCAATCCCAACAAGGCAAGCAAATTATTCAATCATCATCCAATTCTTAGAGAATAACATATTGTCCAGGTTTGGTTGTCCTAGGACGATTATTACTGAAAATGCACAGGATTTCAAATCCAAAAGTTTGATTAGATTTTTTCATCAGTATCACATAACACTTGGACACTCTACTGCTTATTACCCATAGGGTAATGGTCTTGTTGAATCTTCAACTAAAATCATTGTGAGAATTGTTAAGAAGGTGCTGCAAGAAAATAAAAGATCATGGCATCTAAAGTTGAAGTATGCTCTGTGGGTTGATATAGTATGTACAAAAAGGTCAATTGGTACTTCACCTTATGATTTGGTGTATGGATCTGAAGCCATTTTTCCCACATCATTGGGATTGCCTATAATGAAGTTGTTGCAAGGACTAGAGGAGGAGCCTAATGCTATTCAGAGGAGAATAAACAAGCTTATAGCTTTGTAGGAAAAAAGGGAGGAAGTATACAATAGCCATCAACAGTCACAAAACATAATAAAGAAGACATTTGACAGTAAGGTCAAAGAAGAAAAATTTCAGATTCAAGATGTGGTGTTGAACTGGGAGGCCATAATTGAAGAAAAGGGGAAACATGGTAAGTTTGAGAACATCTGGAAAGGGCCATTCATAGTAGAAACATTCTATGGAAACAACACTTATCTACTACAGGAGATGTATGTACAACCTTGTGCTGGAGGAAATTTCAATGATAGGTTTCTAAAGCACTATTCCTCCTAAGCATTATTTAATTTTGTAATGTTCCTACTTAGCCTTAGCTAAGAGGAGACATTCAATTTTGATTTAATTTATGTTTTATGAATAAATGAATAAAGGAGGACATGTAAAACTCCTAAGAAGTCTAAATAAATCAATTCCCATGTGAACAAAGACAAATCAGGGCTATGTAAATAATCACTTGCAGGTGTGAAAGAGGTTTTGAGCCAAGATTGGGTCCACCTTGACCAAGTCAACTGTGTTGTCTAGGTTCATTGCATCTCCAAAAGGGACATAGTCCTAGAAGGGAGCCTCTAATGTGAAAAGGGCCAACTTGAAAAAGTGGTTTAGGGTTTGCAAGAGCTATCTCATGTTATAAAAAGGAGGAGAAGGCACATGAAGAGGTTGTTGATGAATTATATTTCTGAAGTATTTGTTTGCTTAGACAAATACCATTATCTGTTGTTTAGTGGAGGATTGTGATTGGAATTCCTATTTAGGGGTTTCATATCTTCCCTTGAGGATCGTTGGAGGAGTTATTTGCTGAAGTGAGCCACTATCTGGTTTGAGACCAAGCTCTATCTTTCATGAGCAGTGCTGGCCCATTGAAGGTTTTGCAACTGCTATCTTTTGTAGCGAGTGGTGTTCTAGATCTGCTTAGATCTAGCTTGTTTTGAGAGGATTTTTCTATTGGAGTGTGTTCTTCAGTATCCAAAGAGCTAGCTGATCCATATTTTGTATCATATCTGTAACTTCATTCAAGTTATTTAGTCTCCTTCACCCTCTGCGCATTTTCTGCTCAATACTGCATTATTTTGAGAGGGCTTTCTTGTTTCAACTTGCTATCAATTTTGAGGAAGATCTCTTGGTGTTAGGCTTGCCTTCCCTTGGTGATCCATGGATTGGGTTGCTGATCCATGTCTCTATATATCTGATCTATTTCAGCAATAAAATTTATCTTCAGAAATTTCTGGGTTTTCTGCAACACTGCAATTTGTAATTCAGATCTACAGCTTATTATGCAATATTTTGATGTAATTCCAATTGGATCTTGTTATTAAAGTCTTATAGTTTACAGATATGTGTTAGATCTGATGTTTCATACATACATTTCAGAGATATGAAATGTAATTTATAGTAGCTGAACCATCTGAAAAATAACGCTGTCTATGTATTTCTGCAGTTTATTCCTAGTTGCAGCTCTAATTTCTGAAGGGTTTTTTCCCTTGTTCTCTTTGTAATTAGTTGTAAAGGCAATAAGCTCAAGCATAATTCCGATTTACTGTTATATCATTGAAGTGTCGGATCGTTGGCTGTCCTCCTTTGAGTTTCAGTCAAAACTGCGCCATTCTAGTAGCTGGGGTTTTCATGTTGCAGTAGCCTCCCTCTTTGGCTAATTTGTAGCTAGTCTTGATTTTGGGAAATATGTTTAATGTGCCTAAACTTATTTTTTTCTGATGAAATTGCATATTTAAGTCACATAAAACATAAGTGAGGGGATCCCATCCCTGATAAGCGTTATTTTTTCTCATATTTTCTTATACAACGTTTTCATTGAAGACCTTGTTGAAATTCCTCAAAGGGATTATTCCAAGTTCTATAGGCAGAGTCTACAGTTGGCCAGGTAGCCTCTGGTTCTCTCCCTTATTTGGAAGGAGACATAACCAGTAAATGCCTCTATAGTCCATCTCTGAAATAGAATCTTGAGAATCCTTAAAAAGGAACATTACAGTGGTATCAGAGCTCCACTCTTGGCACAACCTGTGCTGGCATTGGAGCCACAGTCATGCTACATTCCGAAGATGAAGATCCTCTTTTTCAGAGGGAGAGGAGATACCAGAATAGAAGTCATAAAAATTATGACTATACTACTGTTGACCTTGACAAGTGTCAAGATAAGGGAAAAGCCCCTGAATTGAATGATAAATATAAGGAGGCAGAAGAGTTTGCAAAAAATCTCTTGGAAACCATGAAAGATCTGTCCAAGGAGATAAAGGAGATGAGGATATATAGAATGAGGGAGTCCCTTGGAAGACTCCATCAAGGAGAAAGTTCTGAAATGTCTCAGTTTGGGACTGGTCAACCTGTGAGCTTGCCACAAGTCCCACAGATCTCACAACGCTCTACAATTCCTACCTTCTTGGATGTAGAGAATGAAGGGCTTCAAGAGCCAACCTCTTTGGAAGGCTACTTTGCAGAATACGATTCATAAATTCAAAGGTTAAAGGATAACTTGAGCTTTCAAGACTTCTGCCATATGAAGGACCGAAGGAGGCCATTGCAGCAGTATAGAAATGGAGGGTTCCTTCATGGGAGGCACCACACCATGGGTAGGTTATTATTGCCTAATTTTTATGGATAACCCTCTTGTTCTGCTAAAGCATGGGTGGAGAAGCTGGACATCTATTTACAGTTGAATAAAGTGCCTCAAGCAGAAGCCATTAAGATTGTTGCGCTGCATTTTGAGGGAGAGGCCCACAACTGGTGGTTTCATGGACTTTCTACATTGGGGCACAAAAATGTGTCCACTTATGTTGAGTTCACTAGGAGACTAGTGGAGATATTTGATCTAAAGAATCTAGAGGCCCCCTTCATAATATTGGAAAAGCTTAAACAGACGGGAGATGCTCAGGCCTATATCTCTGACTTCCTGAGGTTGTCTGTCATGGTTCCTGATCTTTCAGTAGAAAGGAGAGTTTGTATGTTCATTGATGGCCTAGAAGAACCTCTGCATGGGTTGGTTAAGTCTACCAAGCCCATCACTCTGCATGATGCCATTGAAAGAACTAGAGATCTCCAAGATGCCTTGCCAAGGGAAAAGGAAACCCTCCCAAGCAAAGCCACTCACTCTTCCAAGGGGAAGGAGGTGAAAGCTGCTCCACCCAAGGAGATCTCACTAAAGAAGCTTCTTGAAAATGATCTCCAGAGGGATTTGAGGAGAAAGAAATTATGTTTCACTTGTCAAGAGCCATGGGTGCTAGGACATAGATGTGCTGCTGGAAGAGCACACTATATTGAATTCTTCTCTGATTGTGAGGAGGAAGAGCGAAATGATGGACCTAGGAGAGGTCACAGTGATGGTGATGATGAGGAGGAGGATCCATCATCATCTAGAGAAGAAGAAGGAACATTGGCTCCAACCAGTGGGACTCTTGCTTCTTTGAGGGGAGTGCCCAAGTATTTGACTCTTAGAGTGCAAGGTTCAGTTATGAACCAAAGAGTATCTATTCTGATTGATAGTGGGGCAACCCACAAATTTATTGATGCTCATTTTGTGCAGAGGAAAGGGATCCCTACTGATACTTTTGATGGGTTCTCTGTTTTGGCTCCAGGAGATAGAACTATGCAGTGCATGCAGTATGTTCCAACCCTTTCTGTGACTATGGGGACCTACACTTTGGAGGATCACTTCTCTGTAGTGGACATAACAGACACCAACATCATCTTGGGTTTCCAATGGTTTATTAATTTGAGAAAAGTCACCACTGATTGGAAGGCCTTGCAGATGGAATGGGTGGATTTGAAGAGTGGGAAACAACAGGTTATTCAAGGCATGCACACCTACCCTTCACTTGATGTCTCTAACCACACAAGAAAGATGGAATTGCACAGTGGGGGAAAGGACCTTACAGTTCCTTCTCTCATGTTTATGAGAATGCTACAAGGGACATTCCTACATCATGGAAAGCCACTTGGGGTGCCATTAGATTCTATGGGGAAAGCTTCAGCAAGCGCTGAAACAATGGAAGAAAGAGTCACAATACTGTGGGAGGAAGCAAGGGGGAGGATCAACCTTCCCACAAACAATTTTGGCATGCATAGTGCCAAAGAAATAGCAGCAACAAGGAAAGCACCACCTTAGATAAATCAACAGTGCTGTCTTTGTTGAGAAGTGTAGATCCATATTGGAGATCTCAACTCCTTGTGGAGTACTCCAAAGATCTGCACATCGGGATGATCTTAGATGGCATAAAGCAAGGATGAGGTTATTTTGTCCATGAAGGGGTCATCTATCATCTTGGTAAAGTATTATTGTCTCAAGCCTCCAAGCTTAAGCAAGAAATACTACAAAGGGAACACAAGGAGTTTCTTTCTAGCTACATGCAGTCAGCATAAATCTACTCCCTAATCTTGAAGAGTTTTGATTGGGAGGGTATGGAGGAAGAACTACATCATCATTATGATTGGGAGGAACTAAATCAGCACTTACAAGAGTGAAATATTTATGTGGATATGGGGCAGCCAAGGAATCCTATGCAGGAGACATTTCGGCCATCTCTTTCTTCTCTCAAAAGAGGGGAAAAGCCCATGCCTAACTCTATGTGTGTGGGAGGATTGTATGGTAATAAATTTGATCTTATGGAGAAAGTTTATTTTCTGATTTGGAACATTCTCTTACCATATTTATGTAGGCCATGGCTCCTACAAGGAGTAATTTTGTATTCAGATCTCATGGAAATGACAAGACCAAAAAAAATTCCAAAGCTGGCCACTCCCTTGAGGTGCAAGGGGAGATTGCTTATCATGATGGGTGCTTCCCAAAAGCACCTAATGAGGGTTTCACTTTCAGCCATGTAAAAGTGGCCCATGCAGCAAATATGTGGTGGGAGTACCACCTATCACATTCAGATCTACTCAAAACAAGGAGTGCACTACACTGGAACCTCATGTGGGATTGTGACCCACCTCCTCAAGTGAAAATTTCAGTTTTCCTATATGTGATTTTGCTTCCATACATAGATGACATATTGATATTGTTTATGGGTATGTATGGGAAAAAATTAAGTAGTGTACATGTACCACATGGATGGAACTTTATCCTGTACTTCATGATACATGTTTAATATGTGACATTGGCTCACCCATGTTTATTTCTGTTGAGTTTTACACTCCTGAAGGGGCAGACTATGCACCTATCATGTTAGCATTGGATGAGAAATTTTTGATGTATTGTCTTGGTGAGAACTTACTCCATGATAAAAGCTTGATTCTTGATGGTGACATAAATGGAGAAGGAGAATAAATAAAACTCTTACCCTACCAGTTTCTTGAGGACAAGCAACATTTTGAGGGGGAGGACTATAATGTTCCTACTTAGCCTTATCTAAGAGGAGACATTCAATTTTGATTTAATTTATGTTTTATGAATAAATGAATAAAGGAGGACATGTAAAACTCCTAATAAGTCTAAATAAATCAATGCCCATGTGAACAAAGACAAATCAGGGCTATGTAAATAATCACTTGCAGGTGTGAAAGAGGTTTTGAGCCAAGGTTGGGTCCACCTTGACCAAGTCAACTGCGCTGTCTAGGTTCATTGCATCTCCAAAAGGGACTGCGCAGTCCTAGAAGGGAGCCTCTAATGTGAAAAGGGCCAACTCAACAAAGTGGTTTAGGTTTTGCAATAGCTATCTCAAGTTATAAAAAGGAGGAGAAGGCACATGAAGAGGTTGTTGATGAATTATATTTCTGAAGTATTTGTCTACTTAGACAAATACCATTCTCTGCTGTTTAGTGGAGGATTGTGATTGGAATTCCTATTTAGGGGTTTCATCTCCTTCCTTGAGGATCATTGGAGGAGTTCTTTTCTGAAGTGAGCCACTATCTAGTTTGAGACCAATCTCTATCTTTCATGAGCAGCGCTAGCCCATTGAGGGTTTTGCAGCTGCTCTCTTTTGTAGCAAGTGGTGTTCTAGATCTTCTTAGATCTAGCTTGTTTTGAGAGGATTTCTCTATTAGAGTGTGTTATTCAGCCTCCAAAGAGCTAGCTGATCAATATTTTGTATCAGATCTTTAATTTCATTCAAGTTATTCAGTCTCCTTCACCCTCTACGTATATTGTTCTCAATACTGCGTTATTTTGAGAGGGCTTTCTTGTTTCAGTTTTCTATCAGTTTGGAGGAAGATCTCTTGGTGTTAGGCTTGCCTTCGCTTAGTGATCCATGGATTGGGTTTCTGATCCATGTATCTATATATCTGATCTATTTCAGCAATAAAAGTTATCTTCAAAAATTTCTGGGTTTTCTGCAGCACTGCAATTTGTAATTCAGATCTACAACTTATTATGCAATATTTTGATGTAATTCCAATTGGATATTGTTCTTAAAGTATTATAGTTTCTAGATCTGTATTAGATATGATGTTTCATCCATACATATTTCAGAGATCTGAAATTTAATGTACAACAGCTGAACCATCTGAAAAATAACGTTGTCTATGTATTTCTGCATTTATTCCTAGTTGCAGCTCTAATTTCTAAAGGTTTTTTGCTCTAGTTATCTTTGTAATCAGTTGTAAAGGAAATAAGCTCAAGTATAAATATGATTTACTATTATATATCTGAAGTATCAGATATTTTGTTTTCCTCCTCTGAGTTTCAGTCAAAACTGCGCCATTCTAGTAGCTGGGGGTTTCATGTTGCAGTAGCCTCCCTCTTTGGCTGATTTGTAGCTAGTCTTGATTTTGGGAGATCTATTTAATGTGCCTAAAATTATTTTTTTCTGATGAAATTTCATATGTAATTCACATACAGCATAAGTGAGGGGATCCTAGCCCTGATCAACATTATTTTTTCTCAGATTTTCTTATACAACGTTTTCATTGAAGACCTTGTTGAAATTCCTCAAAGGGATTATTCCAAGTTCTATAGGTAGAGTCTACAGTTGGCCAGGTAGCCTCTGGTTCTATCCCTTCTTTGGAAGGAGAAATAACCAGTAAATTCCTCTGTATTCCATCTCTGAAATAGAATCTTGAGATTCCCCAAAAAGGAATATTACAAATTTTCACTCCATTGTATATATTCTATTTTATCATGCTTGTTTGCTAATAAAAATAGGCTGATCATCAAACTTGAGCCCGAGGTGAAGGCCATTAGAGTTTGAAGAAGGCTTGATAGTTTTCAAAGTTTTTATTTTCAAAAATATGGATGGCACTGGAACTACAGGTTCTTTGGTGTACCATAGGGGCACACCATCCCAAGTGGAGCCACTATTATCACTCATAAAATTGTGAAACATTACTTGACATGGTCATACAATTCACTCATCATAAGGATAAGGTATCCTTAAGAATTTTCAAGTTGGTATAGGAAAATTTCATTTTTTACATGATTAACCTATCATAAGGTTCATGGTCACCTCCATTTATGTCATGTCATGTCCCATCAGTCTTCATATGGTGTCAATTTTCATTCCCCATGCATTTAAAATAAAAAGGGGCACTTGTGTCAGTTTTTCAAATTTTCGTAGCATTTTATATAGTAAAACAACAGTTTTCACTACGAAACTGCCTAATAGTTTCATAGCAAATTCGTCATAATTTAAACTAACTACGCTACGAAAATATGTTTTCTTACCTTTCTTGTAAAATTCGATATGAAATGTCATTCCATGATTGGAGGAGATAGGGTGGAGGTCATTCGAGTCTGTTATGGTTTATTCAAAGGTACATAGCCATGTATGAGGTCATCATTACCCTTTTTGTCATGTATATGTCATGATTAAAGCATGAGCCGTTAGTTAAACCATAAAACCTTACCCCAATTAGCATTTTTATCATATTACGCTTAATATTTGCATGTAATTCGATATATGGAGAGTTGCTTCATCGAGCCAAGTAGGTTTCTGGAAGATTTGAACTTTGCAGGTGTCATCAAGCAAGCAAGGCTGTGAAGATATAAAGCACCCATGGTTGCTAGAAGGAAAACAAACAAAGGTGGTAATTTCCACATGTATGAGCCCATGGAAATGAATTTTCTTAATGAAGACCCAACTGCCATGGAGGTTTTCAGAAGAATTGGTTGCTTGTAATTCTATCAAAGGTTGCAGGGATTTCATCTACAGTTTTCCAAGGATTTTGTTGCCAGCTTCATAGGAACATCTTCAAAAGTGGGAATTCTGAACCTTACAGTGACACCATACAACATTTCAACAACAACAAGAACCCCTAGAGGAGGAGAACAGTGGTTTAAAAGCATCAAATTCACAATGCAGGACTGCAAAGAATTCATCAAACTAGAACATAGTGAAATTAATTTGACAAATGCTATCCCTAGGGATTTCATGAAGGAAAATTATTCAAAGTTGCTGATAATCATCCAGAAGTATTTTGTGAAGGACGATTTCACATGGTCTACTCTTATCATCTCAGACTGTTGCTACATTTTGTGGGTAAGAGGTCACTTGACTTGCATTTTTATTTATATAGAAGTCTAGGGAAAATGTCAGATAAATTTCAAATAAAAAAAGAAGGCAATGAAACTTCTATTTTTCATCATGGTTTGATTAAGCTATTGGTGTTAGAGGAATTTAAGGGACTAGATAGATATTGGAATTCCTTCTTATTCATGAGTGGTTATGAACTTGATACTGTTACTCCTAAGAAAGCCTCCAAATCTAGAAAAAATTCATCACTAGTTGTGGTAGATCAAGTGGAAGAAGATAATATATAATCTCCTCCAGAACCAGTGAGGATGGAAGTAGAGCCTTTACAGAAGATTGACACACCTAAAACAAAACCTGCAAAATAGAAGCAGATGGTCAACAAAAAAGGCAGCAAAAGAGTCACTAGGATCCAGACACTCCCCAAAGGAAACTTGGAGGATATCCTGCATGAAATTGGCATTAAAGAAACTCCCATTGTCCAAGTTGAAGACAATGAAGATGAAGGAAGAAAGATGAAAAAGGGTAAGACTTATAAAAAACTAGATTTTTCAGGTGATGATGTTGGTTTCATTTTTCAACCTAGGAAGCCAATGACTAGACATGAAAGAAAATTCATGAAAATCAGCAAAGATATTGAGAAAATAAATGAATTTGCTGCCCAACCAACAAAAATCATAGATCTGTCTTCACCTACAAAAGAAGAACTGGTTATCCAACAAAGAAAGGGTAAAGAGGAAATTATTGAAAAATCAGAAATTGAAACCCTTAAAGAGTATTTAAAAGAAACAGGTAAGGATATATCAGTCTTGAAGAAATAGGCAAAGAAACAAAGATCTGAGAAAGTTCAGTTTGAAAAAATGAGGAAAATATGGGAAGATCAAGTCGCAAGTGTTTCAAAGACCTTGGAAAATACAAAAATTTGATAAAGTGGACTCAACCACTAAGAGGAGAGGTCAAACACATCAAAAAGGTAAAATTGCACTTGCAATACAAGAACAGGGCATTAAAGGACAAAGTGAAAGATCTTGAGGAGCAATTAGATTTCATTCATGTGGAGTTGGAAAAGAAAGGATTGAAGATGATAGTGGTAGAAGAGTCCATTAGTCAACTGATTGTGAATGAGGAGGAAACACCACATGAGTAATAAGTTAATATGGAATATGTTTTAGGAGGTTCATAACATGCAAAGAACCCAAATTTTGTAGCTAGAGAACAATTTTTGAAGACAAGCTTGAAAACAACATTTTCTAGTTTTTTGCATAATTTCGTAGCGTACCTCAGGCTTAAAGCCATAAATACGCTACAAAAATTCCTGTAGGTGATTTTTTGCATTTAAAATTAGTTTTGGCATGTTTTAAGGAGGGAGATTGATGGTTGCAAGGTTTCATGACATGATGAAGGTGTTGGAACAACAAAGACGTCAAGAAGGTTGATGGAAAAGCCATTTTTCCCATGCTGTAAAACTGTCTAAAACTGGCCTGATTTCGTAGCGAGTAATTTTTAAATGATTTTGAGCATCTCAACAGCAAATTTTACCAGCTGGATACCTCCAGCATGTTATTGGACCTTATTAGCAGATATTCATGACTCAAAGAGAGTACCACATAACCAACTCATATGTCAAAACAATGTTAAATATGAAGGTCATATATTCCTAAAAAACAAGATTATGTTCCAGAAATCAAGGAGTGCTTTAAAGGTGTAAAGTGGTGTTGAACTAGGGTCATTTGTCATTCGAGCATGTGACATTCATGATGTAACCATTATGTAACTATTTCACAGATAGGATAAAGGAATGTAATAAATAGGAGATAGAGTCCTATTAGCAGTGTTAGTATGAATCTTGATTTGAAGTGTATGAAAAAATACCACTTTAGCTACACATAAATTATAGCCCTAACATCAGAAATGACTGCTAATATCTTCAGATTTTCAATTAGATGATCAAGACAAATGCTGCAAAAATCTAGATCTATGCATTATTAGACATTAAACAGTAGAAAAATAAGATTTACTCCATAGATCCAATATACAAGACAAGAATATATCCAATGAATATTTTTATTAATGGCACCTGGGAGGAAAACACAAGAGGGTGTTCCCTGTTCTCCTCAATGGGATGGGTTCTTGTGAGTCCTCAATACTTCAGATTTAGAACTTCTCTCTCTTGATGGTGTATAAAACCCAGAAAAACATGGAAAAGTATGGCTATGATTATGGACTAATAGCCAGACCAAGTGTTGAGATCCATAGTGATCTTTAGGCAACAAAAGGTGACAAATGAACAGGAAAACCCTTCTATTTATAACAAAATATTGAGTCGGTCTAGATCTTGGTGCATAATTAAATATTATTAACCAAATCTAGATCCAACTTTTGTGGAATATTTTATTATATTTGTTGGAGGGAAAAGGTATTTGACTTGAGTCAAATCCCCTTATTTTTAAATAATAAATAAATAAATGATTTATTTATTATTTTAATGATGTGATTAAGTAATAATAAATAAATAAATTATTTATTTATCATTTTAAGGACATGGTTGAGTAATAATCAAATAAATAATGATTTATTTAATTATTTAAGGGTGAATTAGTCATATTTAACAAAGAATATTATTTAAATAAGATTTAAACAATTATTCTTAGAAAATAATAAGACAAAGAATGATTTATCTAATTAATTTCCTTGTTTTGGGTTAAATATACCCAAAAATATTAATTAAACTACTGTTTAACTAATTATTTCTTGAGGAAAATAAAAAAAATGTATATTTATTTAATATTTCCTTGTGGGGTTTCCTGTTTAGACCATAAAAAACTTAATAAATGTGATTTACTAAGTTTTTTTCATAGTGAAAGTAATTTTACTTGGAGTAAAATTGGTCTTACATGATGTACTTGGGTCCATCTAATGATAATAGGTTAGATGACCAAAAAATGGTGTAACAGATTGCCCCCCAAGCATGCGAGCGTTAGGAGCTAATCGTGTGAACGAAGTATGTTGTAAGAACTCAATCACTAGACATCGAAGGGGAAGTAAAAGAGAGAAGAATAAGGTAAAACAAAGTGCTGAAAGACCTAGACCCTAAAGAGGTGAATTGCAAGTGCGACAAGTCTTTTTAATGAGTGAGTACCTACCATAGGCGGCAGGGGAGGCATACCTATGCCCGCCGAGGTAATAGTACAAACAATAAGGCACCCAGAGAATGTAATAATAAAGTATATGTTGGCATAAACATGAGCCAGATGAATAACATGATAATGAATCCCACATACATATTGTGCCTGGGATAACAGATAGGACTTGTACAATAAAAGCTTAGTACATGAGATATGAATTCAACCTAGATGCCCTTGAACACAGGAAATGGCTCTAAAAATCTGACTAATACATGCAAACAAAACGACGCTACAAGCGGCTGAGGTTGACATAATCGAATGTATGCAGCTACATCGAAGGCTGCAATGAAGAGGTCATCCAAGTGTGTGGGGGGATACCTATAGGGCCACCCCCTCATGAGGGTTGGGACATCTCACACACACCCGGGAATCATCAATGTCAGCTGATGCATCACTCAACCATCAAGTATATGGATCTTGATCACGCTGAAAGGAGCTGGAGCTAAGAAACAATCAAGTCAAAGGGAAATAAAGAGTCCCTTTGCTTGATCCGAGGCACCGAACCAAAGTGTAAGCTGGAACCAAGGTACACCGCCCTCTAGACCTCCTTTCTGGAATGAATGAGCTGATGTTGACAGAAGGAGGTCTACCATAGTTGAGGAAATAAGGGATCCTCAACTAGGGCACGAGAGAAAATAGTAGAGTGACTGACAGACTGACACCAATGATGATGATGAAATGGGGGGAACTGAGTAGCGAACGGACGACTTCCATTGTTAGAGCATAAAGGGCATGGATGACTTGGTAGCAAATAACACAACCTCATGAGGGATAAGGGGTAGTGGGACTGAAGGCCATAAGATGCGACATGAGAGAGGGACCAAGTAGTGAATGATGGAGGACTATAGCGGGATGCAAAGGGACTCGAAATAGACTCCATGAATGCAATAATGACTCAACTCGGATGCTCTAAACAAGGGTGACTCGATGGTGCTGCCACATATGTGAAGGGTCTAATGGGGACCATAAAAGCATGAGTACAAGATGGTAACTCACGACGAAAGTTGAAACGAGCGTGGAAAAGTATGGAGGCAACATGGTGCCCCCTGTAGGAGTGTTGCAAGTGAAAAAATTCGATTTTGAGGAAGGGTGAAGTGGCACTTCTTGGGAAAATGTGTGCCAGTGAAGTATCAAATCACTAAAAAAAACATGTTCTAGCTACCTAAAGACAATAAAACATGCATTTCCAGAAGGAAATGTTAAGGGTAATATTTCTTCAGATAGAGTGCATTGCGAGGATTGGGAAGGGGATGGCCTTTGAAGTCTCCAAATAGATATGCTCCCTTTCCCAAATCCTTACTGATAATGTAAGGCCCTAACCATAATGAATCAAAC
The DNA here is from genome assembly GCA_034641835.2 of Pinus albicaulis. Lineage (NCBI taxonomy): Eukaryota > Viridiplantae > Streptophyta > Pinopsida > Pinales > Pinaceae > Pinus > Pinus albicaulis. The sequence goes on along the minus strand of CM076575.1, from coordinate 782,870,807 downwards.
TTCCCATGACTAAGGACATCATGGGCCTGATCATACGATAGAACAAGATCACCTTCGTGAAAAGTACGAGGTTGGAATTTTCGATCATATTAATCTTTGGTGTGTTTCTTAGCCGCCTCAATGGCTTGTAATGCAACACGGCGGTCTTTAGAAGCACGTTCAAGAATGATAAGTCTCTATTCTAAAGGTTGGGTGTTAGGGAGAAGCTTGACGGCTAGAAGAAGGGAAGGGATTTCACACTCGATCGGTAAGACTGCCTCCTCTCCAAAGACAAGGTGGAAAGGAGTGAACCCGGTGGCGGTTTTAACATAAGTTCTATAGGCACACAAAGCAGGGAAGCGCATAAGGTGCCAGTTGGTTTTGTGCTTATCCACCGTTCGTTGAAGTATGGTTTTAAGAATTTTATTGACTGCTTCAACTTGGCCATTACCTTGGGGGTAATAAGAGGAGGAATATTGGTGCTCAAAGCCCAACAGTGAGGATAGCTCACACCATATATCATCTTCAAAATTTCGGCCATGGTCTAAGACCAATTGTTTCAGAACTCCAAATCGAGCGTTCACATGGTTGAAGAAAAATAGGGCTATGGTAGATTCCGTGTTGTTGAACGTTGGCATGGCCTCAACCCATTTCGTGAAATAGTCAACCGCCATGATGATATACTTATGGTTACCAGCTGATGACGGTTGACACTCCATAAAGTCTATGGCCCACTTGCAGAAGGGGTCAGCGGAGATGACAGGATGGAGGGGAGCTGGAGGGGCTCGTGCCTTGGGGGAAAAATGTTGGCAATTGGGGCAGTGTTTGACTGCCTCAATGCAATTGCCAAAGAGAGAAGGCCAAAAGTGCCCAGCGCGCATAATTTTCTAGGTAGTGGCCAGCCTAGAGAGGTGGCCACCGCAAGCACCACTATGATAGGAATTGAGGACTTGTTCTGCTTCAGCGTGTGTGAGACAACGATGAAGGATAGAATCCACACTACGACGATAAAGGTCTTCGCCGATAATAAGGTAGCGGGGGGCCTGGTGTTGGATACGTCATTGAGCATCATGGTCAAGATGGAGGGTGAACTTTTGAGTTCGTAAATAAGTGAGGATGTCCCCATAACAGGGGTCATCGATGGTAACGGAAAATAAGTGTGCATTAGGGAAATTATCATTAATTGGAGAATCCTACGTACTTGTAGGTAGTTCGGAAATGAGTTCAGCAAGGGCTAAACCTTTCTTACTTTTTGGTGTGAAAAATTCAAGATCGAATTCCTAGAGGATTACGATCCAATGAATGTACTTCCTACTGATGATTCGATGACTCAATAGGAAGGCCATGGGTTTTGAATTAGTCACGACCTTGGTGGAATGCACGAGGATGTAATGACGAAGTTTTTGGACCGAGAACACGACAGCCAATGCTAATTTTTCTTCATGTGAGTAGGATACAGGAGGTCCTACCAGGTTCTTACTGACATAATAGATGACATGCTCAATTCTGTTGTCATCTTCCTAAATAAGGACTCCATCGACCAAGTGGGTGGAAGCAGAGATATATAGGATTAAATCCCTATCAAAGTCAGGCGGAAAAATCAAGGGAGAGGATGTGAGAGCATGCTTCATGGCATCAAAAGAATTTTGAGCATAGGCATCCCATACAAAAGGGATATTGGAGCAGAGACATCTAAGGAAACCATGTGCGGCGGTGGTGTAGTTAGGTACGAACCGGCGAATAAAATTAGCTTTGCCATGGAGGCTTTGTAACTGGGGATCAGAAGCTCAAGAATGGCTTGAACTTTTAATGGGTCAAGAGTGATTCCATCTCTAGACACAATGAAGCCTAAAAGACGGCCAGCGGGCACACAAAAGACACACTTCAACGGGTTAAGGCGGATATTATACTTTCGACATCGGAGAAATACGGTGCACATATCATGAAGGTGCTACGCCTGATGTTTAGAATGTTTCGTAAGGTCGTCTAAATACGCAAGGATAATGTGAGCCAGGTCATGGAAACAGTAAGACATAGCCCGCTGAAAAGTGGCTCCTGCGTTTTTAAGACCAAATGGCATGACTCGATAGGCAAAGTTTCCCCACAGACTAATGAACGTGGTTTTGAGTTGATCAGCATGACGAATGAAAATTTGGTTGTATTTAGAGAAACCATCCATAAAATATATAACCTCGTGCCCCGCACACTCATCAATGATTTGGTCAATGAATGGTGTGGGGAAGTTGTCTTTGGGACAAGCTTTGTTCAGATTGTGAAAGTCAGTGTAGACATGGATGGTGCCTTGTTTCTTGAGAACAGGAACCGAATTGGACACCCAAGTGGTGTATTCAATGGGATAGATAAAACCAGCCTGTTTGAGCTTATCGATTTCAACTTTGACAGCTTCACGTTTGGAAGGATTAATGGGTCTCATCTTTTGACGGATAGGATTGGCATCAGGCCATGTATCAATATGGTGTTTGACAATGGCAGGATTAAGTCTGGGCATTTCTGAATAGGACCAAGAAAAAATATCATAGAATTATTTGAATAACTTGGTGTAAGGTTCAATCTCTTTTGTGGTGCAATGGGCGCCCAATGTGATATTTTCTTCAACCCCTGGTTTGTCAGAAATGTCAATTTTAATGGTAGGAGAGATATTGGCCATATTTCCTTCTTTGAAAGCATCAGGTGCAGGGATGGGATTTCTAAACCAATCAACTTTGTAAGGAAGGAAGTCTTTAGTTTCCACAACATATTGGTTATAGGACTGCGGCGGGAGGAAGTACGCACGGTGGTGCATATCATTCCATGGAAAGTCGGGATGGGTCAGTGCTTCCATAATGTCTTCATCAGAGTGAAATATGGGTTGACCAGAGGAAGGAGGACCACTTGACTTGGTAGAGCTACCTAACTCATCATCATGTGAAGAAAAGCGCACATGTGCAACGTCATGGGGGGTGACCAAAGAAAAAGCAGGTAAATGATCTATCGATGTTGAGTCCAGGGTGATCGCTAGGGGGAGGCCAAGCGGATCATCACGAGAATTATCCATGGGGGCTTCTACTAGGGGTCTTATGGATGATGATAAGTAGAAAAAGGGGGCCGAAGGCTCCGTCATGTTGGCATTAGGAGGAGGGATGCCAATGAGAGTAGGCAGATCCGAAGGAGAACGCGTGAACAAGGAGAGGGGGTGCTTGTCCTTTGGTGCCCCCTTGCAAGCTTTGCCTTTCTTACCCAATATGGTTGCAATAGGAAAGGGTTCCAGTTGAGGTGACAGAGGCACTTTTGCAGCGGGAGGAATCAGAGAGACTGGTGGAACCAGGGTCAAAGCTAGATAAGGTTTGGGGGTAGTGTCTGGAGGATCAAGGGGGTCATGAGTACCATCTGAAGGTAAAGGGCCAGGAGAAGGAGGTTCAGCAGGCTGATCAGAGTACATCATGAAAATCTGGTAATCGGGGGAACCAGATGGGAGAGGTTGAGCGGCCACTTGTCCTTCCAGTGGTTGGGTGGCCACAAATCCCTGCTGAGGGAAAGGATCGGTACTCACAGTCGGTTGACTAGGTGCAGGACTAGGAGGAATGGAAGGAAAGACTTGCTGTCCTGTCAATGTTTCTTGAGACTCCCATAGCTGTTGCATCTGTGGTAGAAGGGGACAATCATGCGTATAATGACCATAAACACCACAACACGAACATGGCTTGTTCGTATGAAGAGGCCTGTCCCGCTTGGGCTGAGTGCTTTTTTGCTGGTTTGTGGTGTAAGGAGAATTACCTTGATTAGGTCCATGATTACCAGAGGTAGCTTGATTTTTATTTCCTTTCCTCTTCCTTTTTGAGGGAAGAGGATTAGTTGTGCCCTGCTGTCTGTACACCTGCCCCAAAGGGGGTGGCGGTTGCTGTTGCGCGGGTTGAGAAGACAAGGGAGGAGGAGGTGCTAATGTTGGAGGAGCTAGAGCACTAGGCTGTGAATACATATAATGAAGAGGTTGGGTAGCAGTGTGGTAAACAGGAGGTTGGGAAAAAGGAGGAGGCATGCCATATCCTGGATACGTGCTACGGGGGGGTAAGTGTCGGAGGTGCTGGCCCTGCCCTGAGAGAAACCATAGCCCATGGGAGGTTGAGCATATGGATTAAAGAGAGCTCCATCGATACCGTCGGTGGCATGAGATGCCCCTGGTGCGTTGGCACTACCAGGTCTGGGAAGATCAGGTAGAATGATATAAACATAACCCGACTAAGCATAGATCAGGTCATATTTTAACGCAATTTGGAGAGCGACTTCTTCGGTTTGAGGAAAGTGCAATGCGACTTCTTTCCCAACAGGCGGAAAGAGAGTCCTAAGGAACCTGTTCATGTAGACATGGTCTTCGAAGGTAGGGGCTTGACATAGGCTCCTTCTTCTCTGCCATTCCTGGACATGGTCAGAAAGGCGGGTCGCAGATGATTGATTGAAAGAGGTCAAGAGCTCGGTACCAGTGTCGTAACGTAGGGGGATCTGGAAACAAGACAAAAAAGCCCAGGCCAGAGTCGCAAAGGTGGTATGAGAGGAAGGGGCTTGATCTACATACCACTTAGAAGCTTCACCTCTAAGCGTTCATTGGAACAATCGAAGACGAACAAAGTCATCAGTAATGGAATTAGACGAACCCCACATGTGGAAAGATCGAACATGATTTGAAGGATCTTGTCTAGCAAGATCTTCAAAATTTGGGATGTATGAAGGGAGATTTTTTGGCATAGAAGGCCAACTAGAATCATGGTGTATAGGGTCGTTTATCTATTGGTCAAAATCAGGGAGGTTGAGGCCTACCATGAAAGGGAGCAAGGGTGCTCCAGGGGTAGTGTCCGTGGCAGTCCCACTAGTGGTATTACCGGCGGGAGGGCCGGGGTTACCACCAGCATTAGGTCCTGCACCAGACATAGTGAAGGCGTCAGGAGGAGAACCAGAGGTGGGACAAGAATGAGAACCCAAAGGACCAGAAGAAGAGTCGGTGTGCGGACTCGGTAGAGGACTAAATCAAAATCTTTGTGGAGGAGTAAGACTTCGAACCGGAAATTGAGGATGAAGGCCAATAAGCCTTCGAGATAAATGCCTTGGTGGTGTAATGGTGATGACACAAACACGACATAAGGGAAAAAGAGACCAAAAAGGGTAGGGAGGTGCAGGATCAAGTGATTACAATGTCGAAACAAGGGCAAAGAGGTGCAAGATCAAACGATTTCAATATTTTAGAGTCTTTGCTTGGCGGTGTTAACCAAGCCCTTTTTCTCTTAGGGTGTGTGTGTAAAAGTGTGTAAATTTTAATTTTTAAACCCAGAGATTTGTAGAGAAAAAGAAAAAGTGTTGTTGTATAGTTGTAAATAACCCTGCAAATGACAGTATATAGGCCTGCAAAACAGAAAATAAATAGCTAATAATGCAATAATCTAAACCCAAGAAGGTGGGCTTCTGAACAACTAGTCAATAGGTGAATAAAAAACTAATTTAAACACACTAAAATAGGCTAATAGATCTTGGATCAAGAGGGACAGAGATCTAAAAGACAAAATTTGTTGGAAAGTGGTGCAGAAAATAACAACAAATCAAAGGAAAATTGTTGTAAAAAGTGGTGGCAAAAGGCTATCTCCAGGAAGGAAGCAGAGTGCTCCCTAAGGAAAACCCAAAAAAAGCTAAAAGAGGAGATTTGGATGGATAACAAGCCGGTATGAAGTGGATCTGACGATGAGGTATCAAATCTGAAAAAATGGCTGAAGACTCTGAAATTTAAGACAACCTGCAACAACAAACAATCTTCCACAAAAATTGGAGGGTACCGAAGCCCTAGGAGGCTATTTTCCCACTTAGTTGAGTGAAACAGAACAAGTATAGGTCCAAAACGGGCGGAGACGAAGGTCAGGCAACCCTGAATAGAGGCTCAGCAAAACCCTGAAAACTTTCAGAAAAATCCCTGTAGAAAGTCCAGGTCGCAGATTTTGGCTTGTTTTCAGTAGAGGTCACAGTTTTTGGGCTGTAAAGTGCGCCCTGGAGGTCCAGGTCACAACTTTTGGGTAGAAAAGTGCGACCTACACTTCCGGCACTCTCAGCGGCAGGTTTCAGAAAAATTTGTCATCTCAGCTGCGGCTGATGTCTGTCACCTGCACAATGGGTCCAAAAACACGTGGAAGTTAGAATTTTTATCATTTTATGGTTTTATGGGTTAAAAAAAACATCAAGAATAAGCAAAAAAAGGGGCTGAAGAGAAATTCTAGGGTTTGAAGCAGCTGGATATGAAAGGATCAGAAAAACGACAATGGTCATAATGGTAAACCTGTGTGGAGTCGCCAGTTGTTAGTATGAATCTTGATTCGAAGTGTATGAAAAAAGACCACTTTAGCTACACATAACTTATAGCCCTAACAATAGAAATGACTGCTAATATCTTCAGATTTGCAATTAGATGATCAAGACAAATGCTGCAAAAATCTAGATCTATGCATTAGAAGACATTAAACAATAGAAAAATAAGATTTACTCCATAGATCCAATAGACAAGACAAGAATATATCCAATGAAATTTTTATTAATGGCACCTGGGAGGAAAACACAAGAGGGTGTTCCCTGTTCTCCTCAATGGGATGGGTTCTTGTAAGTCCTCAGCACTTCAGATTTAGAATTTCTCTCTCTTGATGGTGTAGAAAACCCAGACAAAAATGGAAAAGTATGGCTATGATTGTGGATCAATAGCTAGACCAAGTGTTGAGATCCAGAGTGATCTTTAGGCAACAAAAGGTGACAAATGAATGGGAAAACCCTTCTATTTATAACAAAATATTGAGTTAGTCTAGATCTTGGTGCATAATTAAAATATTATTAACCAAATCTAGATCCAAATTTTATGGAATATTTTATTATATTTGTTGGAGGGAAAAGGAATTTGACTTGAGTCAAATCCCCTTATTTGTAAATAATAAATAAATAAATGATTTATTTATCATTTTAAGGATGTGATTAAGAAATAATAAATAAATAAATGATTTATTTATCATTTTAAGGATATGGTTGAGTAATAATCAAATAAATAATGATTTATTTAATTATTTAAGGGTGAATTAGTCATATTTAACAAAGAATACTATTTAAATAAGATTTAAACAATTATTCTTAGAAAATAATAAGATAAATAATGATTTATCTAATTAATTTCCTTGTTTTGGGTTAAATATAACTAGAAATATTAATTAAACTACTGTTTAACTAATTATTTCTTGAGGAAAATCAAACAAATGTATATTTATTTAATATTTCCTTATGGGGTTTCCTATTTAGACAATAAACAACTTAATAAAGGTGATTAAGTTATTTTCATAGTGAAAGCAATTTTACTTGGAGTAAAATTGGTCTTGCATGATGTACTTGGGTCCATCAAATGATAATAGGTTATATGACCAAAAAATGGTGTAACAAGGAGTTTGTTTCTTTAAAGATAGCTGTCATTTTTTTGTTTTAAGTTAGTGGTTTCAGTTATGATAGGTGTCAGAGTAGAATTCGAAGATCTAGCCAGCCAGGCAGGTCATCTATATTGTAAAGAATGTCTATTTATAGAAAAAACATCGAAGAGCAAGGGGTTGGAGAATATTGCACCAAATCGCTGCTTGTATGTTTTTGACCATTATCAGTAATACCAAGTGACATTCTACTTCTAGACCTAAGATTCTCATGAGTTTTTTTGATGTGTTATTTATCTGTATGTTTATGTTTAATCATTTGTAGTAGATTTCATCTCTAATTACTCAAAATTCATAATATTATGCTCTGACTTCCTTTAGTGATGAAATGACTGTGTTTTCCTATGTTATGTGTGTGAGTTATCTCTTTTAAAATTCTCTATCTGCCTCAAATTCCACTTGAAGAACCACTGTCACTAATATTACTGATTGTGGACTCCATAATCCCAATGGTAGCAAGCCTTCAATTTTCAACCTGCAATCATACAAAAAAAAATTATAATTCCATAGAGTTAGCCATCTAGTACTATCATTATTCAAAATCATAAACTCCCTTTGAGAGATCCCTCTCAAACTGAAGAGGCTAATATTTAGTTAGAAGTGGTTTGAAAGAGTTACATTGAGTTGATTGATGAGCAGCCAATCAAGATAAATTTGGTGATAACAGCAACACAATGTAGGTCATCACCACCACCCTCTCAAAATTGAACATGATAGGCTCGTGGTCCTATCTAAGCTTGGAAGAAAATTTAAAAACCTAGCTACTAAACATCATGGAAGATTATTATAAAGGTTTCCCATGCATTCTAATCAGCAATTTTTGGTGGGATTGGAACAATAACACATTTTTTTTCACGAGAAATTCTAACAAATATCATAATTGAATTCATAAAAAACCGTGTTTGGAAGACAAGTTTCATCCTATACCACAAAAATAATGGATTCTAGTAATTCCTCCACTCCCTCTTGGATTCCCCTGTGACTTCTTTGATGGTGTTGCACAAGTTATCCCACCTAGTTGCAAAGTGGGTGTGGTTCTCTTCCTCTCCCAGCCTTATAGTGAAAAATTAAGATATACCCAAAGTTAAGGCTCCAACAAATGAGTTGGTTCGATTGCTCTTTGTACCCTTATGGAAATTTCATCCATCAAAAGAGTCAAATCCCTATAGATCACGGGGGATTCAAAAATCATGATCAATTGGTTCAATAATTCATGATCATCTACTTACATCCCATCATACAGTATATCATAGATTCCCCCAACTTTTTGGACTGGCTATATTTTAGACACATTATCAAGGAGCTAAATACCACAACACAAGCTTTCAAAATAATCTCTCAAACTACCCATCATTACCATTGTGATATCAGACTCCATCAATAGGATGGAGTATGACCAAATGATTATTCATGTCCAAGATCGAAAAACAAGACAATGTAGATTGATGCATGCACATTCCAATCATGACAATCAATTTGTACATCTTCTCAATAGGAAAAACAAGTAATATTTTTTCTGTGTTCACTTTACAACACAAACACCAATTTCACCCATAATTTTAGGATAAGTTTAATGATATGAGCTAAAAGGTGGGAGGATTATTTTGTGGTGTATTGAATGAGAATAGGGGACACACATTTAGCATGGATGAGTAGAAGTGGGATGTCCAAGAATGGTTTACTAAGATCTATAATCCACACATTAGAGAATGAGAAGGGGTATTAAGACCTAATTTCATAGGGGCTATAAGGGCCTAGAGGGAAGGTAACAAGATAAATTGAAAGGGGAACCCCCGATAGTGGTGATAAGGGGATTAGGGGCCCCATTATCACAACCAATAAACCATTAACCCATAATCACTAAACACCCTATACCTTAACCCCGAAGTCGTAATCCCTTAACCCCTACACTCATAACTCATAAGCCAGAAACCCCTTGACACATTAAAACTTAAGAAATTAACTCCTAACCTAGAATCCATGAACCCCCTAAGCACTAACCCCTTATTCTATTAACTCGTGACCCTTAAACCTTAATCCATAACCCATAAACACCTTAAAACCTAACCCCTTAATCCCTAACACCTAAAACCCTTAATTATTAAACCCTTAACCCCTAAATCCCATTCACCCCAAGCCCTTGGCCCTTAACTATTAACTCTTGAAGCCCTTAACCACTCAGTATCCAAGGAAAAAAACAACATCTCAAACCAACAAAATAACCTCTCAGGAGAACTTTTCACCTCTAATTAAGAATATTGGTACCATTTTATTTTTAGAGAACTAGGTATTGGTCTCGAGGGTGTGTATTTGTGGGTATTTACCTTATTAACATGTATACCAAATGTAGAACAACTGGATAATTTGCAAAACCTCAATAAGAATTTCTCACAATATCTACACTTCATTTGACATGGAGCTTGTAGTGCTCTCCCACACAAGGAGTTGGCAATGAATAGATCACTCATAATGACACAACCTCTTCAACCCTAATGAACAAGGAGCTAACCCTTGATACAAATATTTTTTTTTCTAAAAAAACACAATTGTGTCAATGTAGAATACTATACATAAGAGAAATAAAATGATATTATCCATATCAATGCTTGAAATAGCCTCACATTTTTCATGAGTGGTGAGCCAAGGGGTGAATGTAGGGCACTATTATAGTTACATAATGTTTAAATTCATTTTACATCATGAGATTGTTCTCCATAAGGGGATTAGGAGTCCAATGATCACAAACCATAAGCCCTTAAACCATAACCACTAAATTCCCTATCCCCTAACCACCAATCCATAATCCCTTAACCCCTACACTCATAACTCATAACCCATAAACCCCTTGACTCATTAAATATTAAGACACTCCTATTCCATAACTCCCTATCCTCTTAACCTGTGAACCTTAACCCCTAATCCTTCACCCCTAAACACCTTAATTCCTAACCCCTTAACCCCTAACACCTAAATCCCATAAATCTTAATTCCTTAACCGCTAAATCCTCTGAACCCAAATCCCTTGGCCCCTAACCCTTGACCCTTGAAGCCCTTAACCCTTGAGGAGAAACCAACATCCATATGATCCAATACATGGTCCTCTTTTGTCAACAACTTGGGCCCTTTGTGCCAAGATATCCTTTCTTCTTTGGAAATAGGACATAAAAAAGTTGTTTTATATATTTCAAAATGGATCACTTTTCAGCTACATTCCTCTCCTGTATACCACATGTGATATGAATGCCAATTTTTATCTTCTTGACTAAGGGGTTCTTATTTTGTAAATGAGACCCTTAATTATACCATTAAAACCCTCCAAAACGTTCTTAAATGATGGGAACTCCTCTTCACATGTGAAGCTAGTGGAATGTGACAAGTTATCCAAGATACCTCCAAATATTTGATTTGTGCCTTGGGGAATGTGAAATATACCCTCAACAGAAAACACACATAAAAGTTCGTAGTCAAGTTACCTAGATGTGAGATGTTTCCACTTGTGAAATTGTGCTTCCAAATATGTGAATTTAACAACAAAACACCCTTAAAATACGTGCATGTCTCTTAACATGTGAGAGAAAAGTAAACCCTTACCCTAGTCTTCCTCTGTTGGCAATTTTGGCCTTTTCTCACAAGATATATTCTCTTCTTTGGAAAGAGGACATAAACAAGTTTTTTAGACGTTTCTAAATGAAGAAATATTCATTTATGCCCTTCTCCTTTACACCACATGATATGAATTCCAATTTTCATATTATTGACTATGGCTTTCTTCTTTTATACATGTGACCCTTGACTCCACTGTGAAATCCTCCAAAATCATCTTAAAGGATGGGATCCCCTCATCATGCATGAAGCTAGTGGAATGCGACAAGTTATCCAAAATTCCTCCAAATATGTGATTTGTGCCTTGGGAAATGTGAAAGTTTCCCTTAATGGAAAAACATACATAAATATGTGTGCCCAAGTGCGCTTAATATGAAATGTTGCCACTTGTGCAATTGTGTCTCTTATTGATGCTCAAATTGATACCCTAGTTATGAAAGGCTCACAAGGTGCCACCTTGGGCCAACTCAGGGTTGTTTCCACTGTCACCTTAACAACGAATCCTGTCACTTTGGATTACTTATTGAATCCCCGGGTATCACAATGCACAAATTTATGGGGTCTTTTATGTGACTAGATCACTAGTACTGAAAACCATCTTTACATTGGATGGTTCAACATCTTCATGATCCCTATCCTATTGACCACAACTTTTGTATTCATTATTACTTTCATTGCAACACCTCTAATAGATATTGATGGTGTTCATAAGCCTATTTCTGGTTCTCCTCTATCGAAACAATATTACTTTGATGACATTATTCCTACCTTTGAACCTATCACTTTTCACTTATATCCCATCACGGAAATAGATTTCGTCGATGAATGGCTACACAATAGGGACCATATGAGACAATTTTTCATGTCGTAGTTGTAATGCCGACACGACAAAAAAATTCGATGGTTTATCATAGCCAAACTCTCTATGATGGGTTTCATAGATACCCAACCCATGATAACAAGCTACATTCTATTGTTGAAGCTTACAAGTAGTAGAAGAATTATATTCTACTAAAGAAAATGACCATCCACACCAGTTGTAGGCCTTTTCCTACTTTAAATAATATTTGGGAGTTAGTGGCCATAGATTTTATGTCATATTTTTCCTCAACCAAACATGGTAACTAAATAAAACTATGGGTATTGGAAAGAATCTTTGTACATTCCCTTTTTGTGCTTCGCTTCAACCCATATGACCTATTTGGCCCTGAATTTTTTTTAATTTTGGTATGATGCTGATATGAGGTCAATATTGTTGGAAAATTTAGTTAATTTGATCATAAATTGTTTACCTTATGAATAATGGTCTATATTAGTATTCGACACAAAATACAATGATGGCCATGGGATCGATTCTCATTCAGCTAAACAAGCACATTATAGGTTATGTTTTTAATGAGAAAAGGGCACACTTTTCCTTATTTTGAATTTTAATGGGGCATTTTTTATCATGACTGCATTCTTATCTTTGAATAAAGTATTCTTTGACGATTTCAAAATTTTCTAGCTCCATGATTTTTGCACTCAATTAAATGGAGAACCACTTTTAAAATATGGTAGCTACCAGTTTCTTTAGATTGTTCTTCCCATGCCCTCCACTGATCCTTCGACGAGATAACTTCCCATAGGGTTTTACTGTCTTCGTTGACCTAAAAAGTAACTAAAATATTGCGCAGAATCAACCCATGGTCTGCCCTTGTTGCCCAACGATTCCATCACCCTTTGGCCTGGAAATTGTCTAACCAATTGCACAGAGTAGATCCATGGTCAGTCTTTGCTGCTAGTGATTCCCTCGCCTTCATCATGCTTTTTATTCAAATATCGTAGACATAAATTTCAAATGCAAAAAATATATTTCCTATGAAGTTCTTCCATTCTGCCTAAAATTAGAACGAATAATCATGTCCTTTCATAAATCTAAAATTAATCAACAGTAATCTGAACCAGGGAGAGATATTTTTTTCCTATATTCTCATATGCATAAAATACAAGACAATACAACAAGCTTAGGAAGATAGAGAATAAGAGATGGATAGTTGCAACACTAAGGGAAACCTCAAAATTTTCCTCCTCAAAATTTTGACAAACAGTTGAAACTAACTTTGACATATAATGATCTTACTAGTCATATCACCATTGATTACAGATTGATTATTAGTATTCCAAGCTTGTGTGTTCTACTAGCTATCATGATTTCATGTAACATTACGTATTCAAATACTTATGATTGTTTCAACTTGTATGATATTGATATAACTATACCTGTCTAAGCTTACATGATCACTAAGTGGTTACGTTATTTATAAGAAAGCTGTAGTTATAACAAGTAACCATATTGATTACACGTATCAGCTTATTATGTAGATTTTTATCACCTAAAATTTTTCAAAAAAAACATCACTGTGTTATGTTTTTTTTTGGTCATGGTTCAAAATAGGTTTAGAAGTCAATTTAGGGTTTGGTTAAGGGTAGGTTAGATTTTTATAAGTTCAAAGCCCATCCTTAAGTTCAAATAAAGTATTTTTAAGGTCCATTCATTGTCAAATATCCATAGTTTCCATTTGTGAGTCATTTCCTAAAGTATCATGTCAAAAATGGTCAATTAGCAAGGAAAACTTACTTTCTTAGCGCCGCTAGTTCAAAAAAGTTGATTTGCGCTACGAAACTACTGGAAGTTATGAAGCAAAAACTATGTTTTCTCGTTTTGAGCAGTCAACTTCCAAGGTGGTTTCTGAGCAACTGAAAACGAATTTTGGAAAAAATAAAGAGATTTTTCTTCCTAACAGAACTAAATACAAATTCTTCTCTTAGTTTGTTCAAATTCATTAGGAGGTGGGAGAAATTGATAAATTAAAATTCGCTACAAAACTGTTGTTACAAAACTGTCATGTACATGACTATTTAGCAGTCAACTTCAAGTTCAGTTTCTGGACAAATGAGAAAGTATTTTGGAATTATGAAAAAAAATTGTCTTAATCACAACCCCAACTATGATAAACTCTCTCAATTTTCTCACAAGTGTTATTAGTTGGGATATACAAGGATTTCTTTGAAGCCCTATTTTCAGAAAACAAAGTTTTCCTGTTTTACACATGTTTTGCAAAGGTAGTGTTTGGACAGCAGGAGATGTATTTCAAAAAAAAAGAAAGAGGTTTTTATTAAAGAAATAATTTCCTACAAAAACCTCCTTCATTTTCTCAAACTGCATCATGAATTAGGAGATATAATCTCTGTCTCAAGACCTATTGTTTAGATAAAAACAGGAGAAATTTGCGAGAAGTTAAGAAGTTATGAAGGCTGGAATGACTTTGTTTTCAGTTCATATGGCTTTTGATATGACGAAATTAGTTTAATTTTGAGTTTTGGAATATTTTCAAATTTTCATTTTAGAAAATTTTGGACAAAACTGGTCACTCAGCAGTTTTGTAGCACAGATAGTGTAAAAAGAGTGAAAAGCACTACGAAACTGCTGTAGCAGTTTTTTTCACTCTTTCTCATCAAATTTTGAAGCGAAAATGTTTGAATTATGATCTTAAATTTCTAAGGAGGATGTATTTGGAGATAATTAAGACAATCCTTGAGGAAAGAAATCAAAATTTTGAAGAAACAAGGGTTAAAAAGAAGTGCTACGAAAGGTGCGACGAAACTGTGTTGTTTTCGTAGCACAATCTATTTCAGCTCATTCGAACAATCTAATGATGGTTTTTAGACACCTGGAGCTTAGGGAGGATTATTGTAGGTGTTATTTCAGTTTCCAACAGCAAAGGAACTCGAAATAATGAGTTCATGTTGGTCAGAATGTTTCAAGATGTGCAAGGGACCCAATGCCTAGAAAATAGGAGACTGTTCCTATTTTGGTGGAGGTTAGCATCATGGTCATGAAGAGTTGAAGTATATCCTCTTGATTTGACCATGTGTTAGTATACTTTTAAAATGATGTAACTTAATTAAGATAAGGTGGTTATAGACAATGTTTAAGAGTTTCAATCCTATTTGTAATAGGACTGTTTTATTAGATTAGCTGTCTTTTTGTAATAAATACCATGTCATATGGTTAGACAAGGTGTCAAGAGTCAGGATTTCGAGGTATCTAGCATAGGATAAGGTTATCTCATGTTGTAAATGGTATATTAAAGGCCAAGAAGTATAATTAGCAAAGGGTTGGACTTTTTTAGCAAAAGACTATGTTTATTGTAAGTGACTGGTTTTCAGCTTAATACATAGACTTCTACTTAGCCAGCTTGAGATTCATAAAGAGTTATAGTGTTTTATTGTTCTAATTACATCTTTTTACTATCCTATTGCAGTGGTGTTTGATTATGTTACTCGTAATTCATCTTAGATTCTCTGACTTCCTACATAGACAAATTGACTATGTGTTTTACAGTTTCACATGTGTATCTCTTGACTAGAACTCTGATATGCCTTGACTTCCATGCTAAGTAGATTGTTTGGTTTTACTAAAGCTATTTTTACTCCATAATCCTAATGTGCACTTGCTAATGTGATTTACAACCAATATCTATCATTTATCTGCTTATTACCCCACATAGAGTTAGCCATCTATATTTCTATCAAAAAATCATTAACCCATGAGAGAGCCCTCTCAGGTTAAGGAGGCTAAGCCTCAATAAAAATATTGGTTTGAAATAGTTACATGAGATTGATTTGATTGGCAGCCTATCAGGTCTGATTTTGTGATAACATAGATACTTACTGGTCTGATCATTACTAGTGTTCAAAGCACCATGAAAAAAAGAAAGTAAGTAAAGCTCTATCATTATAGCAATGTAATCTAAATGTTAGATACTAGCTCATAACGATCCATTGTTTTCATAATGAGTAGAGTACTTCTTTGATTACACTTATATCTATAAATAATCATGCTTTATCGAGATTATAATGTTCAATAACTCGTATCCTATACTCTTTCTTAATATGACTACAAATGTACAGAACACATGTAATCAGCTATATCAAGACATGACATTATGACTACTTTATAGGATATGTGCAATCCTTCTTCAACCTCACTAATTAAATACCTATGTTATTAGGGCAAGTAGCTCTATTGCTTGTAACTAATGGTTGTTATTTATATGTAATTAGTAGAATTCCCATTATATTAATAGCACTAACTATTATAGGTTTTATATATAAGGTAAAGCATTATGAGATGAATGAGTGATACAAGTGTTTGCCTAATTTACACGTATAGCTAGTATAAGAGTGTGTTTAAAAATGCCCATAATATTACCCATAACTAAACCCATATGTTAGGTGAATTGATACTACTTACTTGTAATGGCTTGGATCCCATTCCTATCAGTATAGTGAATCAAATAGGGAAATATACATGATAACGCTCTTGATTCCTTGTGTAAGATGATCTCACTTCTAGTACATAGAACTTTTGTAGATGCATGATTAGTATTACTGCTATTACTAAGGGTAAAGGTTTGATCTGTATTAGTATGAACACTAGGATAAAAATCAATACTAAGTTATTACACATGCATATGGTATAACTATGGTTACCTCATTGGTTTCATTATGGATAGCACTTTAAGAATAAGTGACAACCACAATAACAAGGGTTTTATATGTGCTTAAGTGAATAAAACCAGTATCATTATAATCATCATACTCTGTTCATTGGTTATAGAATAAGATATATGATACAAGCCTAATAAGTGAGATCCGGGGTAATACAACTATGTATAGATCTAATCCAATGCCATTTCTAATATGAGTCATGTCTATTTCCTTATATTCCCATATCTATGGGAATACAGGAAATACATAACATAATTAGGAAAAACATGGCACATAGTGTGATAGTGAAGTAGTACTAATACCATTACATTCACTTACTAAATGATACTTACAACCACTCTTAAATAGTAGGATGAGATAGTGTGATGAACCTCTGTGAATAAGAAAGATCGATATACTAACTATGATACAGGGTGGTTTGAAGATAGTAACATCACTCTAATGTAGATTATGTGATTATCTATATCAATGGAAAAAGATAAGAGTACTAGTAATAAAAAGAGGTCAGTACTGGATAAGCTATGATATCACTCTATTTTATCCGTATCACTATGCCTAAGCTAATATTAAGCTCAATAAAGGTAACATAATAAGGAGAACTAGAACCATTGAATCAATATCTGTATATTACAAGCACTTGAACCATAACAACTAGTAATGATAAGGTATAAGCTTGGTTACAACACCACTAGTAACATATTATGATTACGCTTATAATAAATACTAATACTAAGCATACGAGTTTCAAGCACCACTAACAGCTAAGATATCCAGGGTAATCAAGCATATTACATGATAGTAATTACAATAAGTAAGTAATGATAGATACATATTATTGATCAATAGTAACTCTTAGCTTAAGCTCCTGTACATGATAGTATGAAGCAATACAATTAATCCATGATAGTGTAGATGAGCTGCTTCATTACATGTATAAAGGTAACACTAATGGTAACATAGTTTGAGAGGGTTCAATACCCCCAACTTTGACCAAGGGGATCAGTAGTATGATTGCACTAATATTTGATACACGAGACATAGCATGGACTATGTAGATCCGTAATTAGAGCTAATCAAGCAGGTTAAGCTGGGTTTAACTAGAATTACCCTTATATGTAACAAGAGCTTCGTTACTATGCTTTACACATTAGGTTATATCACTAATATAGATATAGAATTTATATACATATATGGAAATAATCTTAACAATAACAATATGTAATCATAACAACACGTTTTATTCGTGTTACTATCTAAGTAGGGTCTTGGATTCCCATATATAGCTATTAGCATTAATATTATAAGGATATTATAGTAATCAAGCTCATTAATAGTATACACTTGCTGGAAACATGACTACTATATGCCTAATTGTTTAGTTCCAGTAGTAACAGACCGTTGAGCCTCTGATATGAGGTGAGTAAAGGATAATGATTAACTTGGTAACTACAAATGGATTTGGATGAAAAATATCCCTTATATATTATGGAATCACTTAGATATGAACAATCTCTTACTCCTATATGTAACCTTTACAAGTTATAGATGTGCTTACTTAGTAAAGTGATGGGAATTCTTGTACTAGGTGCTTGGTTATGATGAATAGTGTAATGAGATTGACGAATCATATTGATATAAGCATATCTATGGTTGTAAGATTCATGTATGTTACTTGCATCATTAGCTTAAGTGATCAATACCACTTGTATTTCCATTACATAGTGTTTAGATAGAGTATTCACATTATTTTTTATTTTGACCTTGTGACATCTTCCATAATTTACGTAATTCATGATTTTTCTGGAGTATCCATAATTGTGTATGAAAAATAATTATGGGTACTCCAGAAAAATCATGTAAATTATTGAAATTATTGAATTTAATTTTTAGCTCCCCACTCTTATTGAAATTCAAAACGGATTTCTTGTCTACTACTCCCTCAAAGACGCTGAGATGATTTAACCACAAGAGCTTGCTTCAATCCTGCCAGAAAATTCAACTATCTGCCCATTCTCCCTTTTTTCCAACATTCACTTGTTCACTGTTGAGTTCACTATTTAACTTTACAAGAGTAACCTCAAGCCAGAGTGGTGTCTGAATGTGGACTTGGACATAAGGTAGTGACTTAGTTTTCAATGATCAAACTTAATTTCTACCAAAATATGTCCAAGACAGGGACATTCACCATAATTATCGACCCTCATTTTTAACTTGCTTTATTTTTCCACGAACTTATTTATCATAATATTCGTAGGTGTTGTAAATGGGAGAACCGCTAAAACACACCACATAGGATTTGAGACTATTTTTCTTGAGAAAAGTGTCTAGATCTCATTCTACATCAGGGTTGTCTTGTATCTTCCCTCTGGATTTGCAGTACCCTCTCCAAATATACCAAAAATTCTATCTCTTTCCAATTATATGTTGCCCTATCCATCTAAGATAGCAAAAAATTCTTCAAATTATGGCCTCAAAGCTTCCTCTCCGAGCTTGTAAAAAAATTTGATTTTTTCTTTCTTTCATCAAATTTACCATGCAGTGTTGACTCCTCTCTCCACTTACCCTTTGCCAGCCCTTTCAACCACCATGCTTTAATAAATATGCTAAACCATTAAGTAAACTTTAAATATACACCTAAAGAATTACCACAATGTTCTCTCTTCTTATGCCACTCAATTCGGCTGCTTTATATTTTGGAAGAAATTTTCATATTTTTTTATTTATTTTGACCTTGTGACATCTTACATAATTTATGTAACTCATGATTTTTTTGGAGTATCCATAATTGTGTATGAAATTAATTATGGGTACTCCAGAAAAATCATGAGTTACATAAATTCTTGAAATTATTGAGTGTAATTTTTAGCTCCCCACTCTTACTGAAATTAAAAATGGATTTCTTCTCTACTACTCCCTCAAAGATGCTGAGATGATTTAACCACAAGATTTTTCTTCAGTCCTTCTAGAAAATTCAACTATATTGTGTCTATCTGACCATTCTCCCTTTTTTCTAACATTCACTTATTCACTGTTGAGTTCACTATTTAACTCTACAAGAGCAACCTGAAGCTAGAGTGGTGTTTGAATGTAGACTTGGACATAAGGAAATGACTCATTTTTCAATGATAAAATTGAATTTCTACCAAAATATGTCCAAGACATGGCCATTCACCATAATTATCGACCCTAATTTTTAAACTTATTTATTTTTCCATGAACTTATTTATCATAATAGTTGTAGGTGTTATAAATGGGAGAACCACTAAAACACACCACATGTGATTTGAGACTATTTGTCTTGAGAAAAGCATCTAGATCCCATTCTACATCAGGGCTTCCATGGTATCTTCCCTCTAGATATGTATTACCCTCTCCAAATGTACCACCAGTGATGTCTCTTTCCAACTATATGTTGCTTTCTCCATCTATGATAGCAACAATTTCTTCAAATTATGGCCTCAAAGATTCCTTTGTGAGCTTATAATTTTTTATTTTTTTTCATCAAACGTACCATGCAATGTTGACTCCTCTCTCCACTTACCCTTTTCCAGCCCTTTCAACCACCATGCTTTAAGAAATATGATAAACCATGAAGTAAAATTTAAAGCTACACCTAAAGCATTGCCACAATTTCTCCCTTCTTATGCCACTGAATTTGGTTTCTTTATATTTTGGAAGCAATTTTCATATTATTTTTTTATTTTGACCTTGTGACATCTTACATAATTTATGTAACTCATGATTTTTCTAGAGTACCCATGTAATGATCCAAAATTTTCCGACAATAATTTGGAACATTAAAATTTGCTGATTTCACCTAGGAGGAGAATAAATGGGTAAGGAGACCCATGCATAATAAAAATATCAATAAAATCCCTTTATGTATGAAAGGGGATCATATTTGGAGCTGGTTTTCACACCCTCATGTGTGAACAAGGATATTTGCAAGGAGGCTTGGTTAAGTTGACCAAGTCAACAACGCTGCCATAGGAGGAGTGGCTTACTTAGGAAGCCAACGCAGTGTGAATGAGGAAAGGGAAATTTGGTGGAGGAAACCATAATGGAGCTTTCATTTGTTTAAAAGGAGGAAAATGCAACCATTGTTTCTCATGCTTGTATTATTCATCTCATTGTCTAGTTAGACAATTGGAGCATTATTTGCTGCATAGTAAGAATTGTCGGAGGAATACCTGTTTAGGATTCCTTCTCCTTCTTGAGAGGTCTCTTGAGGGATTTTTATTCATTTTCCTCACCTCTAGGCTTGAGGCCCAACATCTTCCATCAAGACAACATTATTTCTGTAGCAGATTAACAATTTGCTGCTGGGTGTTGCAGTGAGGGTTCACTACATCATCTCCTTCAGCTATTTTTCAGAGGAGGAGTCTCTCTTCCCTTTGGGATATTATTTTGGAGGCATCCCAGAGCTCATTTGAAGATCTGGCATCTAGGCCAACTCATTCCATTTCCCTACAGCACAGTTTCATCTAGTGACTGCGTTATTCTAGAGGAGCATTTGCAGTAGGGCTTTGTAGATACATTTGGAGGGGAAGATCTTTGGTGAAGGGATCAGCCTTTCACTTGAAAGATACATTGGAGGAGGCATATTCAGTTTGAGCATCCGATTCATCCATCTCCATCCAATTCTATTTTTGAGTTGCTACAGCTACCCAGCAACTCCGGTATTTTGTAGATTTTGTATTTTATTGCCAATCCTTCCAGGATTGACATGAGGTATTCTTTGGGAGTTGATATCTTCACTCTCATTATTGTATTGGGCCATACAATTGTTTATCTATGTATTTTAAATATGTAGCATGATTTTTCTCTATAAAACCGCATTTTCATAGCTTGGTATACATTGTGTAGCAGTGATTTTGTCATGTATCTTGTACTTGTTTCTTGAGGCTGAGCATTGCCTATCTTGAGTGACCTTTTTCCTCAAGATCTTGTATTCCTTGTTGCTGCTAATATTTAATAAGAAGGCTATGGATTTCTCTCACATTTATATGATTTTAGTGTTGTTGCTGCACCAATATTGTGCTTGCTTATTGCTGGAGCTCCAACTTTAGAATATCTTGAGATATTCTCTTTGTTGAAGCAATTTCCTAAAAAAGGAACATTACAGTGGTATCAGAGCATGATCTTGGCTCAGCCTGTGCCCAAGATCTATTACCATCAACAAGAGGAGCTTCTCTCCAAGGATAGGAGATTGACAGAGGAAACAAGGAAAGAGGAATGAAGGAAGAGGAGGTTTCCCTTCTTCTTTTCTAGACCATTGAGGAGATTGTTGAAGATCTTGATGAAAGGGAAACTTGGATAAATTTTCTGAGAAGGGTTTGTTGATGGGGAAAATCCTACTTCATGAAGGGTATGAGCATTCAGCCACACATGCAAATCCACAACGCAATCCTTTTTTCACTTTCATTGCAAGGGAGTAGAGGAAGAAAAGAGTTGAGGCCTTTGGAGGAGCAGCGTTGCAAACTCAAAGGTATGATTCATGATAATTGATTTCAGAGTTCTATTTCATGTTCTCATGCAAATGAGAGATCATATATTGCAGTCAAAAATATTTTTTCAAAGGGGATTGATGAAAACCAATGTGAAACATGGTGTGACAAAAATTCAAAAACTTTCCATGCATGGAAGGGAACCATGAAACAAAGATCATTCCATATTTCTAGAGGGGGAGTAAATCATGAGAATGGATTGCTAGAGGCAATACCCCCATTTTATGAATGGCACTCTTCCATTTGTGAGGGTGTAGAGGTATTTCTCTTGAAGGAAGGCCAAGATCCAAGGCCTCTCATTAAGGAGGAGATACACTCACATGATTGGTAGAGAGGAGGTGCATAGAAGAACCTACAACGCTGCACCACTAGAAGAAGAAGAAGAACAGAAGGATCAGCATGAATGGATGATGGAAATTCACCCTTATATATTTCAGAGATTCTCTTCACATAGGAGAGGGACTGCACTACGCAGTAGAGAGAGAGGACCTTTCATTCCTCTCCTATATTCAGTCCACTTCCTATCTTGATGTCTCACTTTTGGAGGCTTTCCACTTGGGAGGCCACATGATCTGGAGATGATGAGAGGCATCATGTCATTTGGTTCACCACTCTTGGATTCTAGAGAGGTGGATACATTGGAAGAATCCATTACAGTGCAGAGAGTTTTGGGATAAGCTCATGGAGGAGGGATACACTCTCTCATTTTCAGTACCACCCATTCTCATCAGTTTGACTATGCAGATAGAGTTTTTGTATGGATAGAGGATAGCATCTTCATGATGTCAGATGAATGATTCACAGATTTGATGAGAGGGAGGATACTTCCTTTAAGGAAGGACTCTTTCATGCATTGGAGTAGATGGAGGCCACTCATGCTTACATTGCCCAGGATTGGGAAATTCTTTGGAGGTGATAGTCTCTCATGGGAGGCTCATTTTCAGAGATCATCATTTCTTTTGAGCATGAGCAGCTGCATGATGGCATTGCAGCAAATTGGAGGGTGAATTTTGCATGAGGGGATGTCAAGGTAGTAGGAAATAGTGTGAAGGAGCGCCATATTGTAGAACACCAGCACTGTCTATGTGGAGGATTGATCTAGGATGGAGGGCTTAGCTTTGGTTGAGTATTTCGCAGGATCTTGGTGCATGCATGATTCTTGGATGGCCTTGATGGAGATGGCAGATACTTAGTAGAAGATATGATAATCTATCATCATGGCAGACTCTTCTTGGCTAGAGTTACTAGTCTCAAGGAGAAATTATTTGCATGCAACATATGAGGACTTCCTAGCTATGCACTTGGATGCATACCTTGCTTTTCTATAGGAGTTCCCTTCGGAGGGCATTCATCATGATATTCATCAGCATATGGATAGATTCATAGCCCGGTTGATTATTGGAGAGGTTGGCACAACCATTCCCTTACTCATTAGGGGAGAGGGAGGATATTCAGTTGAACCATTTCAGCTCAAGAGCTCTAGTGCATGATGGAGGAGGTATAAATTCATATTTTGTATTGTACTTCTTTTCATTTATTTAGGAGCATGATATATCTAGGAGGCTTGTTCCTTCTTGCATTTTTCATGAGGATGTACTTGCAGCTACTTGTAGCCTTGATTTTGGCTAGTTTTGTGATGGTTGTGGAGGGAAGCCACATGCTTCTTGGTGTGCACCATTGGCACTAATTTGTATTTTCATGTTTCATATTATGAGGAGATGTTGTGGCAGCAAACAAGTGGCTAGTACAACACTTTTTATTTGAGATTTTGAGGTAGGCCAAGAGGCACTACACAGGTTCCATGAGTGGAACTGTGAACCACTCTCTAGTTGTCATTTGATAAATTTCTTTTATTGTGTATTTCTCCTTGTATTTTTGATGTTGTACACTCATGAGGAGAATTATTTGGAGAGTCTTTTATGTACAGCCCATTGGGAACATGATTCTCCCCATTTTATATGTTTTATCTCGCAGGAGATACCATGGGCAAACCATGATTGCCACATTGCTACTTGTCTCTTCTTGTGGGAGGAACCACTTGGAGAATTTGAGGAGGCATTTCATGGCTAATTTTCTTGATGGGGTAGCTTGGGCCATTCGTGGAGGCCATACCATTTCATCCCAAGGATAGAGACAGCCCCATGAAAACTTCAAATGGAGAGAGGGCCATCATGAGAAGCACAAGCACAACTCTCCATTCAGCCCCAACACATTGCAGAAACTGGGGGTTGAGATTTGGATGATTTCATGGATGAGAGGATCATCATTGGGAGAAAATTTTTCCGATGCATATCATCACTCCTACCTTAAGGAGGCCTTATCATAGCAAGAAGAATTCCACTACACCTTCTATCCTTCCATGAGGAGCATTTTTTTTAGCTTGCATACTTGGGAGAGAGCATTGGAGGACAGATTCATTGCAACAAATTTGAGTAGTGGTGGGACCATTGATGAGGAGGCCACAAGAAAAGAAGGGAGAGAAAATTTGGTTCTCTCTATGTAGTTGCTTGAGGGCAAGCAACATGTGGGAGGGGAGGACTGTAATGTTCCCAATTTTAACCTCAAGCTAAAATGGAACATTATAGTTGCACATTTTATTTTTGCATAGTACAATGGGGAAGGAGACACCTTAACCCATTTCTAATGAATAAATAACACTCCTTATGTGAAAAGGAGGTGAATAAGAAGCTGGAATAAACACCTAAAGGTGTGAATGGAACCCAGCTCACTTGGATTAGTCATCTTTGACTAAATTCAACAACACTGCCCAAGGAGGAAAAGGCTTCCTAGAGAAGTTGTGCAGTTTTGGAGGGAAGACATTCATGCAAGGGTGGAAACCCTAATTGGTGGGACCATGGTGGAGAAGAGCTCTCTCAATTTATATGGAGGAGATAGCATCCCATTTGGATACATGTTATGTTTTAGAGTTTCAGACTTGGGTCTGTAAAAGCTTGCATCCCCGGGCTGTTTAGCAAGGTGATGGTGCCCTCAGGCACTAGGGTGTTCCCGATCGGGAATCCCTACCTCTTACTCAAGGAAGGATGAGGATTGAGCTACATTTCCACAATATGGCATTGGAAAAATCTACATTCATCTTCTACAACATTATTTCTGCAGTAGAGAGGACGTTGTGTTACTGGGTGCAGCAAGAGAGGAACTCATGGAGTCTCTCTTGTCTTGTTTTATTCAGTGGAAGAGTGATCCACTCATTAGAGGAGCTGAAAGGAGGATTCTCAGGCTTCATTTCAGATCAGTGGCATCAGGCCACACTTCCATCATCTCCCACTATGTAGTCCATGGAGTAAATTGCGTTATTTTGGAGGAGGCAGTGAGAGAGGGGTTTCTGGAGCTTCAGAGGAGGATGTTTCTAAGACAAAGGGATAAGCCCTTTGTATTAGAGGCATTATCAGAGGAGGGAAATCAGATTTCAGATCAGCCACAACCTCATTCACATTTTGTATTAGTTGCAGTGACAACTCTGTTGTCACATTTTGTATTCTCCGGCATTTCTAGCAATCTTCATATATTGGCTAGAAATCTTGTATTTCAGCCCATTTCTCTGTTATTGGACTATTTATTTGTATCCTTCAGCATCATGTACATTTTATACATATTCAGTGGCTGCTAATTCATATATACTTTGCATGCATGGTCCTCTGACATTTTATGTAGTTGCAACAACATTTGTATTTCAGGGTGTAATCATGGGAGGTTGATTCCTATTGCAAAAGGGGTTCATTCCTCATGATATTTCTTGTATTTTTTTGCTGATATCATAATACATTGATGGCTATAGCATTTTAACTCTTATGGTGTATTTCAGATTTTCAAAGTTACTGGTTATGTTCATGTATTGCTATAGCTCTCTCATTGAGCATTGTTTTAGAGACCTAGATTGGGGAGATCTGAATAACCCATCTAGTGTTATTTCTTTGAGCTCATTTTCTGCATAGGTGTTGTGTTAGAGTTTTTCTAGGGAATTCCAGTGGTGGTTTGTCTTATTTATGTAGCAAATTCCTTATACAGCGCCCTACAAGACCCTGTAGTAGAAATTCCCGAAGTGGAATATTGCATATCCATAGAAAGAGTCTGTGAAGGGCCAGCTAGCCTCAGGATCTCTTCCTTCTTTGGAAGGAGACATATATTGTAAATTCCTCAACAGTCAATCTCTGAAATGGACTTGTGATAGCTCACTGAAGAAGGAAATTGGAATATCTGAAGATATTCCCGATGGAGAAGAAAATTCCATATTTGGAATACTACAAGAGTTGAGATCGTGCTCCCCATGACAACAGTGGTATCTCTTTGATCATTTTTACATCCAAGTCTTGGAGACTTGTTGCTGCCTCTTGCAGTTCCGTAGAGCTGTAGTGCCTTCGGGCACGAGGGAGTCCTGTTGAGGATTTCCTCTCCTTCTCGAGTAGATCATGAAGGATTTCACTCCATTCCCCATATTCAGGCATTCAGGCCATAGCTTTAGCCATCTACATCAGCGCAGTTTCTGCAGCAGATATTGTTTAGAGTAGAGGAAAAAAATGAGGCCATGGGAGGAGTAGCGCTGCAACTCAAGGTATGGCTCATGATTTTTGGTTTGAGGGTTTCATTTTTCATTGACATGCAAATTCAAAAACTTGTGATGCATTCACTAAGGGTTTGATGGAGAAAACTTGGTTGAACTCATTTTGTCATAAACACAAACACTTCGCATACATTGGAAAGAACCAATAGCGTTGTCACATTAGGAGGAGATCCATCACCACATGGAGGTGAAAGGGGGGCCATTGCTACCACTAGAGGGGCCCTTGTGTCTTTGTAATGAGTAAGTGATCTGATACCACTGTAGTATTCCAAATCTAGAATTTGCTGCTCCATCGGGAATATCTTTAGATATTCCAATTTCTTTCTTCAGTGAGCTATCACAAGTCCATTTTATAGATTTAATATTGGGGAATTTACAGGATATGTCTCCTTCCAAATAAGGAAGAGATCCCGAGGCTAGTTGGCCCTTCATAGACTCTGTTTATGGATATGCAATATTCCAGTTTGGGAATTTCTGCTACAGGGTCCTGGAGGATGCTATATAAGGAAGATGCTACATAAATAAGAAAAAAAACCATTGGAATGCCCTAGAAAAACTCTAATACAAATCCTATGCAGAAAATGAGCTCAAAGAAATAACACTAGATGGGTTATTTAGATCTCCCCAATCTAGGTCTCTAAAACAATGCTCAATGAGAGAGGTACAACAATACATGAACATAACTAGTAACTTTTCAAACCTGAAATAAACCATAACAGGGAAAATGCTACAGCCATTAATGTATTATGATATCAGCAATAAAATACAAGAAATATCATGAGGAATGAACCCCTTTTGCAATAGGAATCAACTTCCCATGATTACACCCTGAAATACAAATGTTGCTGCAACTACATAAAATGCCAGAGGACCATGCCTATGCAGTATATATGAAGTAGCAGCTGCTGAATATGTATAAAATGTACATGATGCTGAAGGACACAAAGAAATAGCCCAATAACAGAGAAATGGGCTGAGATACAATATTTCTAGCCAATCTATGAAGATTGCTAGAAATGCTGGAGAATACAAAATGTGACAACAGAGTTGTCACTAAAACTAATAAAAAATGTAAATGAGGCTGTGGCTGATCTGAAATCTGATTTCCATCCTCTGATAATGCCTCTAATACAAAGGTCTGATCCGTTTGTCTCAGAAGCATCCTCCTCTGAAGCTCCAAAAACCCCTCTCTCACTGCCTCCTCCAAAATAACGCAGTTTCCTCCATGGACTGCGTAGTGGGAGATGATGGAAGTGTGGCCTAATGCCACTGATCTGAAATGAAGCCCAGGAATACTCCTTGCAGCTCCTCCAATGAGTGGATCACTCCTTGCTATAGGGTAAAATGCTTGGGTTGTTGGTTATCGTATATCCCTCTTAGGGCTTTCCGGTGCCCGAGGCAGATAGTAAGATTAGTTGTACAGTTCACAAAGATGGCATATACATGTTCATATTAACTTGGAACAACTTGATAGAATGCGATAGAAAATTACCTCTTTGATGATCTCGGAGTCCCTTGGAGAACACTAGGCAGCGAAGCAAGAGTCTTCCTTCACCGACTCCAAATCTTGGTCCTGCAATCAAACAAAGCACCCGCGTAATTTCTAACACAACATATATCCTATCAATTAAGCTAATATATAATGAAAATCTAAATTATACCCATATGAACCATTCATATCATGCTGTGTAAATATTCAAACAATAATGACAATATTAAGCATGGAATGGACAAAAAAAATACAGTTCTATTGATATTGAAAGAAGGAGGATTACAACCGTCGGTCATACCAAGCCCTCCTCAGCCTCCCAATCTCTCTATCTCTTAAGTAGTGAAGTCTTAGTCAACAAGCTCTCTAGGAACCTCTTTGACTCTTGGCCTTCACACTATAACACTATCCTCTACTTCAAAAGTATTCGGAACAGTAACAATCCTTCGACCTTCAACTAAGAGCCTTTAGCTCCTTTTTATAGGAGAGGGAGAAAGCCATTGTTGCCTTTATCTTTCCACTAGTTTGGAATAGAAAAAAATAAGATGTTTCTTTAATCTCTATGCTTTTTCCTCCTTGAGAGTTTAGTATTTTATGGCAGTGACCAATAATGAATTGGTGCTTTGCAGTTTCCTTTGTGAACTGACTCTCTTGTGAGGGAAAGCCGAAGATTCAAATCATTTTCCACGCGTTTTTCCCATTTCAAACTCAAAAAACGGGTAACGTTGCCCTCTAGTGTAAACAGAGCATTTCCCTAGCCACTAATGCGGCACATTTACTGGTCTTATGCGTTATAATGCTCTTGCTTTGTTATAGAAAGGCGTTACCTTGGCAGAAATAGGTTTAATTTAGGTCTTTGTATTCCTTCCATATTTGTCTTCTCCTCTGAGTTGATGAGGAGGTATTTTGACCTGTAACAGATGCCCCCTAAAGTGTGAGGTCAGAGACGAAGACGATGGCCGAAATACTTTATAATTTGTGTAGAGATAAAGAGATTGAAATACTGAGGAAAACCTGAAACAACAACATATGTCAGAAAATATAGTATCTGCCTTGAGTCGGGCATTCCCATGCTCAGTAGTTTAAACAACATGATTTCTCTAGAATAGAGATATGAAGAATCTGTCCACCGATAAGCACAATGTGGAAGTGTCTGTCATAATAGGATCAGGCTGAAGAAGCTGTCTCCATAAACAATATCGCAACTTGGGGAAGGAAACACAACTTTAATGATGTAGCCTTTTCCCCAAGGTCTTGACTTCTGATTCACTTAAACTGCATATTTCTCAACATGTGAATGAAGGAGTTGTCATCGAACATGTGAGAAATCGTCTGGTTACCAGTCGATAATGAAAACTGTTAACAGACACGAAGGAGGCCACCGATAATGATGATGGTCCCTAAGATGCACAGTACAATCTAGCGAGTGTGAAAAATGAGTTGAATTCGAACACTTGTAGAATCATTCGACTAGGAGCCAATGATGAAGACCCCTGATCAAACACAATACTACCTGCCACTGATGTCTGCAAGTATCTGGGTACTGATGGGTTTCTGGATCAACTTCCTAGATAAGATGTTGAAGTCGATAGGAAGAGATCTGTTGAAAGGTAGGCACTGAGGCGTCCTACATCAGTCAACACGAAATGGAAACCAACTGATTTTGTTTATGATTGAGATAATGAAGAGTGAATGGGGATGTCGGATGACAAATAATTTCTGGCATAATGAGCGGTTTGGTTGATAACAGGAGCAGTAGATAGCGATATCTGCTTGAACAATAGAAGGCACTCTAGCAGGGTACTAGGCAGCTGAAGCTTGCTGAACACCAAAGAGTGTGTTAGGATTTTACCGGTGCATGGACACTGGGAAATGAAGGCTAATACTCATAGATGGTAGGGTTCGGCTAACTGTGAAAGATTTTTTTGGGAAGTGCCATGTTCAAGAATTTTGCTGGCAAATTGAACTTTCTGAAATATAACAAAGGTAGTATCCATTTTGTCCAAATTTTTCCCCGTCTGATTAAGTTTAACAAGTGCAGACGAGTAAACTCGGTGAATTTTTCATATTTAGAGAGTTTGAAAAATATCATAAAAGACAACTCCGTGCCCCTTTTGATTAGGTTTAACGAGTCCAGATGGGTAAACTCGGTGAATTTTTCATGTTTAGAGAGTCTGGAAAATGTCTGAAAAGACAACTCTACGCTCTGTCTGATTAAGTTTAATGAGTCCAGACGAGCAAAATCGGTGAATTTTTCATTTTTAGAGAGTCTGAAAAATATCATAAAAGACGACTCCATTGGGGTACCTTTGTCATGTCTTGATAACGGGGCATGGAAAAGGGATAATAGTAAGCCCGGAACAGTTCATTTTCCGTGAGTTAGTCCATTGAAGCTGGAAAAGTGAGAAATCTATGTTTGATGGACATCTACCTCATTTTGTTATGAGTACGAGGAGACGGAGTAAACTCAATACTCTTTGTGAAATTTTAACGAGTCCAACAAAGAAAAACTCGGTGCCCTCCATGAAATTTTAACGAGTCACGCGGAGAAAACTCAGTTACTTTTTCAGTTTAAAGAGCTTTTGAAAAAGAGGAAAAGAATGGCTCCTTTCTCTCTGTCATGGTAGTTTAACGAGCCCGACAAAGTCAAATCGGGGTTTTTTCAGTTTTATGAGCGAGAAAAAGGTTCCTAAAAAGAATGCTCAGTGTTTCTTCACGATTTTAACGAGTCTGAAGAAGATAAATCTAGGTTTTTCGGATTAACGAGCAAGAAAAAGACCATAAAAAGAATGCTCGATATCAACTTCATATAAGTTTAACGAGTCCGAAGAAGGGAACTCGAGGTTTTTCAGATTAACGAGAAAGAAAAATACCGTAAAAAGAATGCTCCATACAACATGAGTATGTCTGCATATAAATCTTGATCACTCATCAGCACATCAGTACCAAATCTCAATAGTTGCGACACATGCGTAGCAAGAATTCACGACTTTTTCCAACTAGCGTGAGAGAGTCATGCCCCAGAATTTGCTATAAGAAGGTCGGAAGTCCTCCATTTTCACTGTTTTGTGCTGTGAAAGAGATCTGGGGTGAAAAAGGGGTGAAATCTTTAGCTGACGATTATGGTCAATCCAGGCAACGGTTTTCCTTCCCGCGAGATCCAGATAAGAGCTCGAACCTCTTGCTATCATTTATTTTCCTTTCTGTGACTTTTTGCTGGTTCAAAATTAGAAAATTTCGAGGCCCTAGAAAAATGTTTGCACCTAACGCGGGGCAGAAGTATAACAAACGCGTTAAATGCAAAACCCGTAAAATGAGACCGCGTTAGCGCACTCTGTTTTGTACGAGAGCCAGCGTTAGGCGCACCGTGTTTTCTAGCAACTCTTTTTTTTTTGTTTTGAAGTGGTCCAGGCAAGTTTTGATCAGTTGAAAATGTTGCATTTGCAGGTATTCAACTGTTAATCATGAGTATCTGGAGAGAGAGAGAACATGAGTGGGAAGAACGAGAGATGGTGATGGATGTAACAAGCTCGATTGCTCTCCGTAGATGCGGGTTGCTAAAGTATGCCCGCTTAGAACTGATGAGGGGCCAAGAGGACCTCCTAAGGTGGCTAATCTAGCAGTGGGATGAATGCCACCATGTCTTTCGGATTGGGGGCAATGAGCTCTCAATCGAAAAGGATGATGTGTACTTTTTGATCGGCCTATCATGTCGTGGGGTGAGGCCCAACTTGACGGGGTCCAGAGCTGACTCATGTTCCACTAGTGATCTGATTTGTGCACATTGCATACGTGACACTGAGGCTGTGAGCAACCGGATATCGATCACCCAGGTGACTTTGAGACCATTGCGATCTATATTATGGATGATTGTTCGCTTGGCAGGCGCCAAGAGTCAGCATGTGGCCACCAAGGCCCAGATGCTCCTAGCCCTGGATTGTATGCAACCTCAGGTTTTCAATTGGTGTGACGGAGTTGTCCGTCGGGTCTGAGCAGAGCTTACCGCATGTAAGACCCGTATCTAGAGAGAGTTTGGGTATGGTACAATGATTATCTCTTTCATACTGGAGCAGATACCATTGATGAGGCCCAGGATCGTTACAGCGCCATTGGGTCCACGTGAGTCGAGGCAGGCTCGGTGGGCCGCTTTGCTTCCGCGGACTGGAGAGGGTCTTGTCCGCCACTGTTTTGATGATGGATTTTTTGATTGGCTCAACTCACAGATTATTATGATCGAGGATTATCCCTATGCAGGGATGAACTTCACAGGTGATCTAGAGTTAGTGTTTCCCCCTGGAACCCAGTGGGGGCTCGATGGTAAGAAGGAAATGATCAGTGTATTTCAAAGTACTTGTTTTTGTTTTTTGAATGTTTATGTAATTTTTTTTTTTTCTTTGTTGAAAACAGGGTGAAAATTATGTTTTGACATGAAGCGCTTGTTTTCTTGACACAGATGTGGCACCTGTCTGGCCAGTTGGGGCCCCTCGCTATGCACGGCGAGGACTGCAGTTACCCAGGGCTGGCACACCAGCAAAGGATGCGGAAGTCGGCGAGGATGATGATGCCCAAGTTTTACATGAACTCTCTAGAAACCTGGAGGGTTTGATTATGGGCATACCACCCCTTCCTATGGGGAGGTTCCAATTCGTTTACAGCGGCATACCGTCGGTGTGCTGGAAAGATACTTGGTGCCTTTGAGGAGGATCGCTAGAGTAGTTATATGCTACCATGATCATTAGGCCTAGCTGGCAGAGCGGATGTATTAGTGTTAGAGTGTGGCTTAGTGTAGCCAAATTTTTGTAAAACACCCAAGTTTTGGAATATTTTTTCATGTAACTATTGTTCTGGACATGAAATATATATATATATATATATATATATATATATACATAATTTTTTGGTGATTTTGTGTTTTATAGTTTTTTATGTATTTTCAATGGGATAAAAATATATATATATACTCATGAGTAAATCTTTTATAGCAAATGTGACATATGCCAATCTAACACATAGTTTGCCAAAGAATTGGCTAATGTATTAAATTCTCTAGGAACGTGCTCAAATGTGATTGTTTGAAAATGACGTTCTAGAAGTCGTACTCTTAGAAAATAACGCAACAAGATTGGATGACGGACACGGTAGTGATTGTTTAACTGCATAATGACGAGCTGGGAATCTAACCTGACCACTAAATTAGAGATGTCACGAGAGGCTGCTTCCATGAGGAGTCGGATCATTGACATGTACTCAACAACATTATTGGTGGCGCTACCTAGGAAAATTCCCCCAGAACCAAGGAGGTCTGACTCAGGAGTGTAGAGAACCCAAGCAGCTGAAGCAATGTGTCTAGTGTGACGACTAGCACCGTCCACATATCCGATGTATGATAAAGAGGGTGACGACATCTGTGTGAAATAAAAAGAGTTCATGAGAAAAACACCGTGAAAACCAAAAAAAACATCCAGAGACATCAAAACAATAAGCAAAACTTATATACATAAAATTACAAATCATATGCCTAGTGCGAAACTAGGCAAAATATTTCTTTAAGTAGAGCCCGTTGTGGGGCTCCGCGAGTGGAATTCCATTACAGTCTTGAAGTTTGTAAGCTCCCTTTGAGAGGGCTTTAGTGATGATGTAAGGACCAAGCCATAATGGTTGGAGGTTTCCTGCCCCCAAGAGGTCATGTTTCTGATCATAAAGTAGAACTAGATCGCCCTCTTGGAAAGAACGAGGCTTGACAAATTTGTCGTATTGAGCCTTGACTCGGTGCTGGTGAGCTTCGAGTGCTAGTGTAGCATCTCGACGAGTTTCATCCAAATGATCAAGTGAGAGCAAGCGCTCTTCTGTGGCAGTGGTGCCGGGCAGGAGTTCAACGGCAAGTTTGAGTGATGGAATTTCGCACTCGATTGGAAGTACTGCCTCTAGGCCAAAAGAAAGTTGGAATGGTGTGAAGCCTGTGGCAGTTTTGACTGAGGTTCAGTATGCCCATAACGCAGAATGCAAATTTCGATGCCAAGTGGTTTTATGGTTTCCGACCAATCGACGAATCATGGTTTTGAGGACGCCATTTACGGCTTCGACTTGACCATTAGCTTGAGGGTAATAAGAGGAAGAATGATCTTGACGGAAACCTAGCATGGATGTTAATTCAGTCATCATGTGATTCTGGAAGTGGGATCCATGATCTGTGACAATAGATAGGGGTATGCCGAACTGACAGATTACCTGATTGAACAGGAAGAGAGCGGCGGTTTCACCATCGGCCTTGAAAGTGGGAAGGGCTTCTACCCATTTCGTAAAGTAGTCGACCACAACCACGATGTAGTTGTGTCCATTTTCCAAAGTGGGATTGTAGGTGACGAAGTCAATTCCCCATTTAGCGAAAGGACCGATGGAGATAACCGGGTGAAGGGGGGCAGGATGAGCGCACATTTTCTTTGTGAAAATTTGACAGGGATGGCACTTCTGGACCGCTGAAATACAATCTTTAAACAAAGTGGGCCAATAGTAACCTGCGCGCAATATTTTCTGGGCAGTAGCTATGCCCGAAAGATGACCGCCACATGCCCCTGTGTGGCAGTCATTCAAAACGCGTTCCTCCTCATTGAAAGTGAGACAACATCGGAGAATAGTATCAACACCACGACAATATAGTGTATTGTTTAGCACGAGGTAGTGCTTTTCTTGGTGGCGGATACGACGACGGTCATCGGACATGAGAGTCGGGCGAAAGCATTGGGTTTGTAGGTAGACCAAAATGTCTCCATACCATGGGTCCGAAGAATCAACCAAGTATACAGATTCATTAGGAAATGGATCATGAGCTACTTCTCCTGGGTTGATTCGGGGAAGATCCGATAATAATTCGGCGAAGATGAGGGATTTCTTTGCTTTGGAAGCCGTGAAAACCAAATCAAATTACTGGAGGATTACGATCCATTTGGAATATTTTCCTCCAATAATTTTTCTAGACAAGATATGTCGCATGGGGTTCTCTAAAGCAATGATCGTAGTCTGTCACAGCAATATATAGTGTCGGAGTCGGGTGACGGCCAAAACTACCGCCAGAGAAAGTTTCTCCACATGTGAATAACGTAATTCAGGTCTGATTAGACCTTTGGAAAAATAGTATATCACATGTTCACTGTCGTCATCGTGTACTTGAACCAAAACCATTCCAAGTGAGGACGGTTAGGTTGCCAAGTAGAGGAGAAAGTCGCGTGAGTAATCGGGGGCACTAAGGAGTGGGGTTGAAACAAGTGCATGTTTTAAAGCATCAAATGACCATTGAGTTTGGTCATCCCACGAATATAGTGTTCCTTTCTTCAGTAATCGCATAAATCCTTTCGTCATCTTGGCATAGTTAATGATGAAACGACGCAAAAATTTTGCCTTCCCTTGCAAATGTTGGAGTTGAAGGATGGATTGTGGTGCCGGAAATTCAACAATTGCCTTAACCTTATCAGGATCAACACTAATCCTGTGCTTGGAGACAATGAAACCTAACAGATGTACTGAATCAACCATAAATACGCATTTATGAGGATTTAAACGTATATTGTAGAATATGCACCTAGCAAAAATATATTTTATATGAGTCAGGTGATCATGTCGTTTCTTGGAATGGGCCGGAAGGTCATCCAAGTAAGCCTGTACAATATGTAGAATTTCATGAAAAGCGTAGTCCATAGCCCGTTGAAAGGTTGCTCCAGCATTCTTCAGACCGAATGGGAGTTTTCGATACACAAATGTGCCCCAAGGACAGATGAAGGCAGTTTTATGTTGGTCGTCTTTTTTTATTGCAATCTGGTTATAGCCCGAGAATCCATCCATGAAGGAAAAAGATTTGCATCCGTCACAATCATCGAGAATTTGATCAATGAACGGTGTAGGATAATTGTCTTTAGGACAAGCAGCGTTTAGATCACAATAATCGACGCAAACTCGAATGGTGCCTTGTTTTTTATCAACGGGAACCAGATTGGAAACCCATTCTGTTAAAGGAATGGGATAGATGAAACCAGCGTTTAAAATTTTTTCTACCTCAATATTGATGGCGACTGCTTTGCGCTGGTGGACAGGTCTGAGTCGTTGCCGAACTAGTTTGGCATTGTCATAGATCTTGATTTCGTGCTCAAAAATAGAAGGTTCTATGCCGGGCATTTCGTCATAAGACCAAGCAAACACATCGCGGACTTCCTTGAAAAGGGATGTGAAGCATGCAATTTCCTCAGGATTGCAATTGGCTCCAATCTGAATATTTTCCACGATACCCATTTTGACCGAGATATCAATGAGCATTGTTTTAGAAAGATTACCCATGTTCCCTTCTGAATTGATAGTTTGAACAGTCGTATAAGCAGAGGGAACCATCTCAGGTTGGTCAAAGGATGGGATTTCAGTTTTTATCGCCTTCGAGTCAATCATTGAAGTGCGATGGTGAAACTCTCCCCAAGGTCGTTCTTCTAGAGACATGATCTCTCGAATAGCTTCGTCTGTAGGCAAGACTTCGTTGAGGAGATCCTTAGAGAGAACGGTTATGGGTGGGAGGTTTGTACCGTTGGTCGAAACCATAGCAGTGGAGGGTTTAGATGTGGTTTGGATGGCTTGGTAAGCCAACTCGGCCGGTGAAAGTGGCATCTGATCTCCATAGGAATCAATGTCTGAAGGTGCGAGAATGATCCATGGGTCGATAGAGCCATCCAAAGTGGTGGATATCATTGCAACCGTGTTTGGGATCAGTGGCGGTGGGAGAGGAAAACAACCCAGTAGGGAAGATGCCTTCAGAAGACCGGTACCGATACTGACGTAAGAGTCACGAAAGCCTCCTATTAGGGGTACAGTGCTACTTGGTAACGTGGCATAATCAGGGGTGCAGAAGGATAGCTAATCCACTATGACTATTTTCCCATCTAATGGAAATAGGATGAGTTGGAAGACCGAAGACACAATGGCAGTCATGGCATAAGACCAACTGCGACCAAGCAATAGATTATAGTCTAGATGGTGCTTTATGACTTCAACGTCCACGTTTACCGTTTTCCCACTCAGAGTGATGGGAAAGCTAGCAAGGTATCCTTTTGGGAGGAACATGTGGCCATCGAAAGCTTTGAGGGAATTCGATGGCGAGGTGAGGGTAGGAGAACCTAAATTGAGCCAGCAAGGTTGTGACATAACGCAGGTCGAAGCACCTTCGTCTATGACAGTGTGATGGATTGGTCTCCCTTTTGACACAACCTGCACCTGGAATGCAAGTTGGTGTGAGAGGCAAGGTTTAGCCTTTTCCATATCAAAGATAACTAACATGGAATCCTGGGGGTCTATTCCACCAATGGACGAAAGCAAGGCTTTCCTTTGTGCTGGATAGGTCTGTAATACTTCGAGAGCAGACATGGCTGATGGTGCCTGTGCCAAATCTTCTACAATGTTGTAGTTTTGGGCTGCACGTGCAGAGGTGTTATCAGTCATGCATCAAAGTGTCCCTTTAGGGGGATGAATCACGAGTTCAGCAGTAGGCCGTTCGATATACAAATCGTTGGGCGGTGGTGGATTTGAGCTAGTTCCAGGTTCTTGAGCATATATGGTAGGATTTCCATAAAGCTTGGCTTGAGTTTGAAGCTCAACACTCTCAATTCCATAAATGGCAGATGGTCCTTCGCCGGAAGGATGCGAACCACCATTGCCCCGTTGATGGGGTTGTGGTGGATTGTCAACCATGGGTTGATGTTGCTGCTGCTGATTAAGGAAAGGATTATGAAGAACAGCAGGTGTTCGCCCAAAATCCTTGTTGGCAATAAAATCGGTGCATTCCTGCAGCCGAGGACATTTGTATGTCAAGTGGTCCTCCGTACAGATCTTGCAAGGTAATTTCATGGGTTTATCCTTCCCTTTGTAATTTTTGGTAGCGTTTTTTTTATTAGGGTTATTCTGATTATCTGACTGCTCTTCTGAAGAAGACATCTTTTTCTTGTTTTTCTTATTTTTCTCGCTAGGTTTTTGTGAGGTTTGCACAAAATTCACCTCAGCAGTAGGAAGAGTAGTCATTTCGTGAGGGGCGGTGGCAGCCGAAGATGGCTGGGAGTTTTTCCCCTGAGACTGCTTTGTGGCCACACCGGAGATTGTGCCAACAAGACCGTCGGCATGTGCTCCGGTTTTCTGAGTGGCCAGAGGATTTGGGTTACTAGGGGCGTGGGGGAGCAGATCGTATAGCGTACCGGATTGTGAATAGATTAAATCCAAATGCTGGGCATGAAGAATACATTGATCTTCTGTAACCACACCAAAAAGGCCAATGTATTTAGAGATGTGGGGTAAAATAAACTTGCAAAACCAATTGGCTAAGAGATGACCCGGGATCGGCGCTTTGACTAGCCTCCTCCTACGTCTCCATTCATGAATATGATCGGAGATGTGGGTGGCGGTGTCTTGGCGCAACGATGTTAACAATTTTGTTCTGGTTTCCACTCTAATTGGTAATTGGAAGTTCTTTAGGAACTCTGTCGCTAAAGCGCCAAAAGTATTGATGGCGGCGTGTGGAAATTCTATGTACCACTTGGCGGCATTGCCTGTAAGGGTGTGGGGAAAGAGTCGAAGCTGGACACTATCATCCACCATGGAATTGGATATAGACCATAGATGAAAGGTAGTGATGTGTGCGGCTGGTTCGTCCCCTTGTTTCCTGTCGAACTTCGGGATGTCAGAAGGAATATTATGCGGTACAGGAGGCCAAAGCGAGTTGTGATTGATGGGGTCGTTAGTTAGTTTATGGATATCGGGGATGTCCAAATCTGCAAAAAATGGCAAATGTGGATTTTCTCCCGAATCTAACTAAGGCAGTATGGGCTGACTACTTGGACCATAGGGTCCCCCCATCAATGTGTTACCAGGAGGATAAGTGGGACTTTGATAAAAACTTTCGATAGGTGGAGGAGTAGGGACATACTGTTGCTGTCCATAGGGCATATTGTATTGTGGGGTGAACGGTTGGTTGCCCCCAGTATAAAAGTTCCCTCCCATTCCAGATGGAGGTTGGGGTTGGTTAGTCCAAATGGATGTAATAGAGTTTCCTGGAGGCATGCTACTACTTGCATAGTTTGGCAACGGCATAGACCCTACACCTATGTTTGAACCACTTAAGGGAAAATTATTGATAATAGGTTGTCCCATTTGTCCTAAGGATTGCAGGGGAAGCGAAATGTTCCCTGCTACCTACGTGCTGGAAACATTGCCCCTTGGTATAGTGGCCAAGGGGTTTGAACTCAGCAGAGGGTTCCAACCGAAAGGGTTGCTAAACGGCACTAAAGTAGATCATACTCGTGGGAGGAGCTACCGTGGGTCCCAACGTGGTCACGGTAGAAGTAGATGCTGAAGGATTTGGTAAGCTACTGATAGTTGTGATGACCGTAGGGTTGGGAGTAGGTATATGTTGACTACTGGGGTTACCCAGTGATGGCATAGAACTGACCACCGGCGGGGAGGATTTTGGCGAACCTGGGATGGTTGCCATTAGCATCGACCCAGTGGATGCTGGTGGTGAAATGGATGTTTGTGCGGCCGAAGACATATTCTGGCGTGGTGGAATCTGAATTATCACAGGCCCCAACGGATCAGTGAGCGGAGGATTGTAATGAGGTATAACCCCTTCAGTGAAAGGGTCCTCCAAAAATTCTGGATGATATGAGGCTATGTGACAATCAAGATTAGTCAGTGGAGACTGCTCTTCCATAGAAGGCACGGGTTCACCAAGGTTCAGTTCTTCCTCAATAGTTAGAGGAGGTATGTTGGGAAAAATACTGAGAGGGGGGGTGAATCAGGATTTTGATCTATCAATCAACTTTTTACTTTTCTTTTTCTCAAAAACCCATACGCTACTTTACAGAACAAAACTAGCGTATATACGCGGTTATCCTTAAGGAAACTCGCGTATGCTCATATCTCTTAATATGAAGATAATTCTTATCTCTGATTATTGCATCATTCATTCATTAGATGTTTAGTAAGCAGTAGATATGTGCAGTAGGAACAAAATAAATCAACACACATAAGTATCACATATGAACACCAGGATTTTAGGTGGAAACCCAATTCGGGAGAAAACCACCGCTGTTGTCGTCTCAGTCTTCAATATTTATTATAAAGAAAACATATTACAACAATGTACTGGCGCAGACTCATACCAGCACGTAGGCACCCACCTGCAGAAGGCTACAACCTTCTCTCGTTTACCAGCCTCTCCTGCTCTCGTTTACCAGCTATTACTGGAAGGGAGCTACTACCCCCTTACTGAAAGCTTTGACCCTCAGCACCACTGCAGACCACGTTTCATCAATATTCAAACTAGATCAAACCGCTTCAACACAACCCTTCACTTATCAACAATCATACTTTTCCCATTGCTTCCAACAGAACAGTGAAACCACTGTAACCAAAATATCATAGATAACCCAAACTTTAGAATAGATATGCAGAATCACATTCAACCTTAAGCAACTATAAGTTTAGATACCATATGCACCTTTAGTTAAACAGATCCGCGTATACACGCGCTTTTCATGAAATGAACCCGCGTATACATCTGTGCATTTTTCAGAATAAATCTAACTGCCCATACACACCTTTGTTTAAACAGATCCGCGTATATACGTGCTTTTCACGAAATGAACCTGCGTATAGATCTATAAAAGATAAACTTTGCAGAACAGACCAGATCTATGAACTTACCCAGATTTCTTCAATTTCTTCAACAGATTTGCGCCAGGTTTTCCTTCTTTTCAGATCATCCTAGAGATTCATCATTTCCAGATCTAGAGATTTTGGAACTTCATCATATTCATAGGTGCATCATAGATTCAGATCTATCAATTGAGAACAGAGTTCAACCATACAGATAAACTTCAGAGTGAAGTATTCATTAAAGCCCAGACACTTGCACACCTTGCACAATGATCTTCTTCTCCTTATATACATTTAGCCTTTGTCAATACCATGAGC
This sequence comes from Pinus albicaulis, assembly GCA_034641835.2. Classification (NCBI taxonomy): domain Eukaryota; kingdom Viridiplantae; phylum Streptophyta; class Pinopsida; order Pinales; family Pinaceae; genus Pinus; species Pinus albicaulis. The sequence goes on along the minus strand of CM076575.1, from coordinate 782,829,614 downwards.
CAAAACCACACCACTTCCGATGGTATTCCTAGACGGGATCAAATAGGTAATCCAACGCTCAATACAATGGGTCAATACCATGGTAATTCCCCCTGGTTTTATGAATTAAGAGTGCAATAGGGCATACGCGACTTGTCACGTACTTTTCCACGTACATACGCTACTTCGCCTCAACAACCCCGCATATGCCTTCTGACATACCTTGTTCAACATTATTTTGGCACTTTCTGAATTTATTTCTTCTGCTACTTCTGAACTGATCTGTAGATATATCATATTTACATTGTTTTCATCAATGACAACTTCATCAAGCAGGTTCCATCAAAGTCAATACATTGTGTCACATTGCCAACAATCTCCTCCTTAATTCATCAAGTAGGCTTCCATCAAGGACAATGTCATCAAATAGGTTGCCATCAACTTTATCAAGTAGGTTGCCATCAAGGACAACACTCTTCATCATATTGCTAACAATCTCCCCCTTTGGACTTGATGGCAACCATGATGGTGTTTGATCATTACAATAGATAGATTCATTGATAATAACCGTTATGCAAACATATGCAAACACCATGATACTCTCCCCCTATTCAAACACCATGTTACTCTCCCCCTTTGACATCAAGGGCAAAGGGTGTATCAAAAACCAAGACAAGGTTTTTCTTCCCTTGTATACAAAAGAGCTCTGTAGATCTGATGTGCACTGAAGGTACCTTTCTCCCCCTGAATCCATGCTGAATCTTCAAACGAATTTTTCAATGACTCTGTGACCTTTCCTACCACCAAGGACTCAAACTTACATCAATTATATAACTAAGTGGATTTACATATGAGACTCAAATACCCAACCAAGTGGGTTTACACCTTTTGACTCAACTACCCAACCAAGTGGGTTTACAAATTTGAACAATCCCTTTACATAACTGAAAATTACAATTTACATCATAGGTCATAGTCTTTTCATAAAATTACAAATATGACATTTTATAACCAATACCAATACCAAAAGACCTCAAGAGAGAGATCATATTTCAAAACCATCATAATGCCAACAATGCATTACATTCAGCAAGGCTAATGCTCCCCCTGAAGCTGTGCATCCAATGCATCCTTTCCATATGACCGAAACTTCTTCTTAGCTTGTGCAGCCTGAACACTTTCAACAGCAAGAACATCAAGGCATCTTCACCCAATAACAGAGAATGAAACAGAAATATAAGAGCTGAAACACCACCAGAGACACCAACTAGCATCAAAGAAACCAAACAGCACCACAGCTTGTGCTGAAGAAATGCTGACCCAGAAAAATTGTCAGCAACCACCCATACGTGGTTTTCTTTGTATGAACTCGCGTATATACGCGACTGTCTTTCAGGAAACCCGCGTATCCACTTTAATCTTCTGAATTTAAGCAGTTATGATTTTCTGCACAGTAGAGACTACTCCCAGCTTTTGTCTGAGATATTCAAATGCTTCCCTGGGCAGAGGTTTGGTAAATATATCAACAACTTGTTCTTTGGAGGGAACATACTCCAACTTCACCTTTTGTTCAAGCACTTGTTCTCGTAAGAAGTGATACTTGATGGGAATGTGCTTGGTCTTGGAATGAATAACAGGATTCTTTGAGATACTGATGGCGCTTGTATTATCACACATAATGGAGATAGGAGGTGAACATTTGATTTGAAAGTCTTGTAAAGTTTGCATCATCCAAAGAAGTTGAGTGCAACATGATGCGGCAGCTACATATTCTGCTTCTGTTGTAGATAAGGCAATAGATTTATGCTTCTTGCTGAACCAAGAGACTAACTGGGGCCCCATATAGAATGCACCACCACTAGTACTTTTCCGATCATCAACACTTCCAGCCCAATCTGCATCAGTGTAAGCATGAAGAGTAAGATCAGCATTCTTTGGATACCATAGTCCAAAGTCTTGAGTTCCTTGTAGATATTTGAATATTCTTTTGACAGCCTGAAGGTGAGACTCTTTTGGATTAGTTTGGAATCGTCCAACAATCCCAACTGCATGCATAATGTCTGGTCTAGTCCTAGTGAGATAAAGTAGACTTCCTATCATAGATCTGTATTCTGGTTGATTCACCGTGGGAGAATCATCATGAGAACTGAGATTACATCCGGTTATCATTGGTGTACTTACATGTTTGCACTCTTCCATGCCATACTTCTTCAGAATTTGCTTAAGATATTTTGCTTGTGATAAGAATATGCCATCTGTTGCTTGTTGCACTTGCAAGCCAAGAAATAATGTTAGTTCCCCAAGTAAAGACATTTCAAATTCTTGCTGCATAACAGAAGCAAATTTCTGACTCATAGATTCTTCATTACTTCCAAAAATGATATCATCAACATATACAACCACAATCAATAGTTTATCATTTTCATTTTTTGTGTATAAGTTGCTATCAGCAGACCCCTTTGAAAATCCTTGTTGATGAAGATATTTGTCAAGACGATAATACCATGCCCTTGGAGCTTGTTTGAGACCATATATAGCCTTTTTAAGTCTACAAACAAGATTTTTATCATTTCCCAAAATGAATCCTTATGGTTGTTCTATATAAACTTCTTCTTCTAGATCACCATTGAGAAAGGCAGATTTAACATCCATTTGATAAACTTTGATTTGTTGGAAGCTTGAAAAGGCAAGAAACATTCTTATGGCTTCAAGTCTAGCTACAGGAGCAAAAGTTTCTTCAAAGTCTATACCTTCTTGTTGAGTATACCCTTTGCAAACAAGTCTAGATTTGTTTCTTACAACATCCCCATTCTCATTTAACTTGTTTTTGAATATCCATTTAGTTCCAATGACATTTTTGTTATGAGGTCTTGGTACTAATTCCCAAGTGTGATTATTTTCAATTTGATCAAGCCCTTCATTCATGGCTTGAACCCAACATTCATCTTTGCTAGCTTGATTGACATTATGTGGCTCAATAGTGGATATAAATGCCAGATAGCTAGAATATCCCACAAGAGTCCTTCTTGTTTGTACACCTGATCCCTTATCTCCCAAAATTTGAGATTATGGATGATTCTTTGGAACATATCTGGATGGAGCTTTTCTAGATAAATCATCTTTAGGTTCTTCATTGGGTTCACTGTCTATATCATTGCTATTTGATGTAGAAGGACATAAGTCACCATCATCTTCATTTGAAGTTTGTTTTTCTTCTTTTGGGGCTGCAGGAGACTCATCAATAACAACATCAATACATTCAACAATCTTCCGAAGTCTTTTATTGTAACATTTATATGCTCTACTCCTAGAGGAGTACCCAAGAAGTATTCCTTCATCTACTCTAGGTTCAAACTTGCCAAGTTTTTCATCATTATTTTTGATAAAGCATTTGCTTCCAAAAACTCTAAAATGCTTCACAGTGGGAGGATTACCATACTAGAGTTCATATGGCGTTTTATCACTATTTACATGAACATGTGCCTTGTTAAGAATAATTACCGTTGTATGTGCTGCTTCAACCCAAAAGGTGTCGGGTGTTCCGGAATCATCAAGCATAGCTCTAGCCATTTGTTGAATTTTTCTATTCATTCTTTCTACTACGACATTTTGTTGCGGAGTGCCAGCTACAGAAAACTGTCTTTTTATGCCATGTTGTTCACAAAATTCAAGGAATTCTTCTGATGTATATTCTCCTCCTCGATCGATCTAAGACACTTGATTTTTAGATCTAATTAATTTTCAACCAGTGCTTTGAAGATCTGAAATTTCTCAAACGCTTCATCTTTGTGTTTAATCAACCCAATCCAACACATTCTAGAGAAATCATCAATAAATAAGATATAGTATTCTTCACCACATGGTGACTTTTTCCTCATAGGTCCACATATGTCAGTATGAATGAGTTCAAGAGGCTTACTTGATGATCCTTCCTTGGCATTAAATTGCACTCTAGTTTGCTTACCGAATTGACAGGATTTGCATATGATACTTTTAGGTAGAGTAATATTGGGAAGACCACGAACAACATTAAGTCTTCTTGATTTGTTGATTTGAGAGAAGCTTAGATGCCCCAACCTTCTATGCCATAGCTAGTTTTCTGAGGATTTACTCAAGTAACATTGTTCTTTGCAGTTCTTCAATACATATAGGTTGCTTGGAGTTCTTTTTCCTTTTATAATTGTTTTACCTGTATCAAGATCACGAACCACACATTCTTTTGAACTAAAGACAACTTCAGTTCCTTGATCACACATTTGACTTACACTTAATAGGTTATGCCTTAATCCATCCACATACATGACATCATTATCCTTCACCTTTTCTTTTAGAAACACAGACCCTTTTCCTTTAATTACAGCAGGAGTATCATTTCCAAAAGTAACTTTCTTTTCCTTTTCAAGAGCACTATATGCACGAAGTTTGTTTTTGTCACCTGTCATGTGTCTTGAGCATCCGCTATCAATGTACCATTGATTTTCTTCTCCTTCTACAAATAACGCTATGCCACAATTTTCAACCTGTAATTCCTTCTTTTTCCATACTTTGGAGTTTGAAGGAAGATGCTCTTTTGGCTGAACTTTGCTCCTGCATTCAGATTCTTCATGGCCAAAGTTATTGCAATAAGCACATTCAACTTCATTTAGAAGAGGAGAGAAGTTGTTATAGGTATTATTCTTTGTTTCAATATCAATCCTTTTCTTTCTTGCTTCTCTTGTCATGATGGTTTTATATGCAACACATTGAGCAGCTTTATGGCCAAAATTGTGACATGAGAAACATTGTCCATTGAAGAAGAAATTTCTGCAATCATGAAATATTCTACTTGAATTTACCTGTTGATTGGTGTTTCTTTGAAAGAAATTCCTGTTAGTGTTATTTGAATTGAGATGATCATGCTTTACCTGTAAATATTCTTTATTCCCTTGCTGAGTGGCAGAATGTTGTAGACCAGCTGTAGCTGCTTTTAGATAATTTGGTGTTGAAGCCTGAGAAGATTCTCCGGTATATCCAAGACCTATCTTTATAAGAGGAGAACGTTGTACCTTGATAATCTCATCTAAGGTTTCTGATCCTTTAGCAAATCTAAGATTCAGAGTTTTTACTTTCTCAAGTTCTTTTCTTAGACTTACCACTTCACATTCTAATTTCTCCTTGTTTTTCTTGTCTTCTTCAATCTGATTTTTCAGTGTCTCTATGATTATTTTACTTTCTTCTAAGCATATTTTGAGTTGATTGTTTTCATCAAGAAAATAATTGTCCTCTAGAGCATCCACAAAAGTATCATTTTCTTCTCTAGATTCTTTTTCAAATGCCATGAGAAGTCTAAGATCTTGTTCACATTCTTCCTCACTATCAGATACCCCATCACTGTCTTCATGAGTATAGTAACTTCCTCTAGTGCTAGATTGGTTCTTATTCCTTCTTGCTACTTCCTTTCCTTTTGTAGGTGTTTCTTTGTAAGGACACTTAGCAGCATAGTGACCAACTCTTCCACAGTAAAAACATTTGAAAGGAAGCTTACCTCTAAACCGTCCTATACCAAGTTGAAGTTTCTTTACAAAGTTTGCCTCATCTTCTTCTAAAATATATCCTGATCCTTCTGCTTCTTGTACTTCTGTCCCTTTTGTAGAAGCTCTAAAAATAGCTTCTTTGACTTCAAATGGTCCTCCTCTTCTCATTTCATATGCAGTTAGTATGCCATGACGTTGCACCACAGTAAGATTTTGAAGATCCTGTTTTTCTTCAAGAGCAGAAACTTTTGACTCAAATTTTGCCGTTAGCGATCTTAAAATTTTCTCAACCAAAGTAGATTCGGTTATTGTTTCTCCCAGATTTCTCATACGATTCACAACATCATCAAGACGTAAAAAGAAACTGGCAATATTCTCATCACTATGCATTCTTAAATTTTCATATTCAATTATGAGAGTTTGAAGTTTTGCACTTTTTACCTTTGCATCACCTTCATAACTTAGAATGATTTTGTCCCATATCTCCTTTGCTGTATTCAGCTGCATAAATTTGACAAATTCAGATTCAGTTAGACTTGTCGTTAGAGCATTGACAGCCTTTGCATTTGTTTCATAATTATTCTTTTCAGTTGGATCTGTTGGTACTGCAGCTGGATATTGATATCCTTGTTCAACAGTGGCCCATACATCTGCTCCCATAGACTGAAGATAAGATCTCATTCTTATTTTCCAGAAGATTAAATTGCTTCCATTAAAGAGCGGAGGCTTGATAGATGCTACTCCATCTTGATTGCTCATCTTGCTTGATCTTCCTTCTAGCGGCTAAGCTTTTTCAGAAGGACCTGCTCTGATACCAATTGTTGGGAAAAATACTGAGAGGGGAGGGTGAATCAGCATTTTGATCTATCAATCAACTTTACACTTTTCTTTTTCTCAAAAACCCATACGCTACTTTACAGAACAAAACTAGTGTATATACGCGGTTATCCTTAAGGAAACTCGTGTATGCTCAGATCTCTTAATATGAAGATAATTCTTATCTCTGATTATTGCATCATTCATTCAGTAGATGTTTAGCAAGAAGTAGATATGTGCAGTAGGAACAGAATAAATCAACACACATAAGTATCACATATGAACACCAGGATTTTAGGTGGAAACCCAATTCAGGAGAAAACCACCACTGCCGTCGTCTCAGTCTTCAATATTTATTATAAAGAAAACATATTACAACAATGTACTGGCACAGAATCATACCAGCACGCAGGCACCCACCTGCAGAAGGCTACAACCTTCTCTCGTTTACCAGCCTCTCCTGGAAGGGAGCTACAACCCCCTGCTCTCGTTTACCAGCCTCTCCTGCTCTCGTTTACCAGCTATTATTGGAAGGGAGCTACTACCCCCTTACTGAAAGCTTCGACCCTCAGAACCACTGCAGACCACGTTTCATCAATTTTCAAACTAGATCAAACCGCTTCAACACAACCCTTCACTTATCAACAATCATTCTTTGCCCATTGCTTCCAACAGAACAGTGAAACCACTGTAACTAGAATATCAGAGATAACCCAAACTTCAGAATAGATATGCAGAATCACATTCAACCTTGAGAAACTATAAGTTCAGATACCATACGCGCCTTTAGTTAAACAGATCTGCGTATACACGTGCTTTTCACGAAATGAACCCGCGTATACATCTGTGAATTTTTCAGAATAACTCTAACTGCCCATACGCGCCTTTGTTTAAACAGATCTGCGTATATACACGCTTTTCAGGAAATGAACCTACGTATAGATCTATAAAAGATAAACTTTGCAGAACAGACCAGATCTATGAACTTACCCAGATTTCTTCAATTTATTCAACAGATTTGCGCCAGGTCTTCATTACTTATTTTCAGATCATCCTAGAGATTCATCATTTCCAGATCTAGAGATTTTGGACCTTCATCATATTCATAGGTGCATCATAGATTCAGATCTATCAATTGAGAATAGAGTTCAACCATATAGATAAACTTTAGAGTGAAGTATTCACTAAAGCCCAGAAACTTGCACACCTTGCACAATGATCTTCTTCTCCTTATATACATTTAACCTTTGTCAATACCATGAGCCAAAACCACACCACTTCCGATGGTATTCCTGGACGGGATCAAATAGGTAATCCAGTGCTCAATACAATGGGTCAATACCATGGTAATTCCCCCTGGTTTTATGAATTAAGAGCGCAATAGGGCATACGCGACTTGGCACGTACTTTTCCGCATACATACGCTACTTCGCCTCAACAAACCCGCGTATGCCTTCTAACATACCTTGTTCAACATTATTTTGGCACTTTCTAAATTTATTTCTTCTTCTACTTCTGAACTGATCTGTAGATATATCAGATTTACATTGTTTTCATCAAGGACAACTTCATCAAGCAGGTTCCATCAAAGTCAATACATTGTGTCACATTGCCAACAATCTCCTCCTTAATTCATCAAGTAGGTTTCCATCAAGGACAACGTCATCAAATAGGTTGCCATCAACTTTATCAAGTAGGTTGCCATCAAGGACAACACTATTCATCATATTGCCAACAAGGTAGACCTTGTTGTCGTCTAGACAGACGGCGTGGGTCGGGGGACGCCACGGTGACCTGTTTAATTTTAACAAATTTTAATAAATTGTGATGTATTATAAAGTCTCAGTGATAGTAACCACACACCTAAAAAAGAAAAAGGACTCTCTAAAATCAATCAGCAAGCAGCCAGAATAGGGTGCCATATCTGAGTACTACCGTTTTCTAGTGATGAAATCCAGTATCACAATAGTATATAGAGAGGGTTGGTCGAAAGTATAGTTACGGTCACTCTAGAGCTTCGCCTGAACCTCAGACAATAGGTGTAAGTACTCTCATGAAGACGAGTACCCTCCTAAGGACTGAAGACAGAGTGGGTCCGTCTGTTTCAGGTACCGGGACAGCCCGTCCCAGTCACCTTGTGTAAGTCCCTAAAAAGTATGGCCACTAAAGATACCTTAAATCACAGACATCATCAAGGGGGTCCACGGTCAAGGATAGTGTGCTATATGGGCAGAATACCTAGATCCCCGATCTAGTTTCAACATCCCCGAAGGGAACCCCAATATATAACGCACCCACCGGATGCAGTCGAAGGCGGGCTACCTTCTTGTGTACCCAAGTGTTGTCTCACGCTGAGCTCTGGTAAAGGAACAGTCCCGATAATATGAGTGCAGTAGGATTTCTCTCATTAATGACTCTAGTTTCAAGTTTTGAGATCTTGGGTAATTTTCTCACTGCTCCTAACCCAAGATCCTAGCCCGAACTACTGTTTGTGTGAGCTCAAAAAAGAGTTGATTGATTTTATTATCGCTTGATTCTTAGTGTATTTGATTATTAGTCTTGTGAAGGGGGAGTGGACGTATGAAATGTAATGAGACTCTGACTCAAGAAACCATGCAAAACATGCTCTTAATATTCAATTCGATGAAGAGTATTTCTACAAGGAGAGGTTTCTTTTCAACATCCATACATTAACACTCAAATATCTCAGTTCAGCTTTAAAGATTCAGACTTCTATCTACCTCTTCTTAACAGTCTATAAACTGAAAATTTCATAATTAACTCAGCTAGATGCAGAAAAAACTAAAAAAAAAAAATTCTTCTCTAAAAAATAAATGCTTTTGACACTAAATTTTCAAACAAGAGCAAACAAATAGAAATGCTAGTTTAGTAAACAAGCGCAGGGATTCAGTCAAGGAGATATACTGATGGCCAAAAAATTCTGCAACTAAAATACAATCACGGCAGTGAACAACAAGTTTTTGGCTGAGTAATTCACTATCTCTGAGTAAAGTAAGTGTTAATACAGAGACTAATGCACTATTTTTTAAGCAGAGCCAGTGTTATAATGCATTGGAGAAACTACAGGTGTAGTGTTATCCAGGGAAAAATTCTTCAGATGGTCGAACAGAAACATGATTGAACTCTGCGAGCTTTTAAAATGTTTACTGGGTATAAGTACTGGTCAGAAGGATCTGTGAACATAGGGGAGAAGAAAGGAGGGAATAAATAGTCCGGAAGCTATGGAGAACAATCCCCAGCGGAGTCGCCAATTCTGCTATAGGGTAAAATGCTTGGGTTGTTGGTTATCGTATATCCCTCTCAAGGCTTTCCGGTGCCCGAGGCAGACAGTAAGATTAGCTGTACAGTTCACAAAGATGGCATATACATGTTCATATTAACTTGGAACAACTTGACAGAATGCGATAGAAAATTACCTCTTTGATGATCTTGGAGTCCCTTGGAGAACACTAGGCAGCGAAGCAAGAGTCTTCCTTCATCGGCTCCAAATATTGGTCCTGCAATCAAATAAGGCACCCGTGTAATTTCTAACACAACATATATCCTATCAATTAAGCTAATATATAATGAACATCTAAAATATACCCATCTGAGCCATTCATATCATGCTGTGTAAATATTCAAACAATAATGACAATATTAAGCATCGAATGGACAAAAAAAATACAGTTCTATTGATATTGAAAGAAGGAGGATTACAACTGTTGGTCGTACCAAGCCCTCCTCAGCCTCCCAATCTCTCTATCTCTTAAGTAGTGAAGTCTTATTCAACAAGCTCTCTAGGAACCTCTTTGACTCTTGGCCTTCACACTATAACACTATCCTCTACTTCACAAGTATTCAGAACATTAACAATCCTTCGAACTTCAACTAAGAGCCTTCAGCTCCTTTTTATAGGAGAGGGAGAAAGAAATTGTTGCCTTTCTCTTTCCACTAGTTTGGAATAGAAAAAACTGAGATGTTTCTTTAATCTCTATGCTTTTGCCTCCTTGGGAGTTTAGTATTTTATGGCAGTGACCAATAATGAATTGGTGCTTTGCAGTTTCCTTTGTGAACTGACTCTCTTGTGAGGGAAAGTCGGAGATTCAAATCTTTTTTAGCGCATTTTTCCCATTTCAAACTCAAAACACAGGTAATGTTTCCCTCTAGTGTAAACAGAGCATTGCCCTAGCCACTAACGCGGCACATTTACTGGTCTTATGCATTATAACGCTCCTGCTTTGTTATAGAAAGGCGTTACCTTGGCAGAAATAGGTTTAATTTAGGTATTTGTATTCCTTCCATATTTGTCTTCTCCTCTGAGCTGATGAGGAGGTATTTTGACCTGTAACACTCCTCAACTGAAGAAAATAAGACAAGAGAGACTCCATGAGTTCCTCTCTTGCTGCACCCAGCAACATAACGTCCTCTCTGCTGTAGAAATAACGTTGTAGAAGATTAATGTAGCTATGTCCAATGCAAGATTGAGGAAATGTAGCTAAATCCTCATCCTTCCTTGAGGAAGAGGTAGGGATTCCCGATTGGGAACACCCTAGTGCCCGAGGGCTCCATCACCCTGCTAAACAGCCCGGGGATGCAAGCTTTTGCAGACCCAAGTCTAAAACTCTAAAACATAACATGTATCCAAATGGGTTTCCATATCCTCCATATAAAGTGAGAGAACTCTTCTCCACCATGGTCCCACCAATTACGGTTTCCACCCTTGCATGAATGTCTTCCCTCCAAAACTGCACAACTCCTCTAGGAAGCCTCTTGCTCCTTCGGCAGCGCTGTTGACTTTAGTCAAAGATGACTAATCCAAGTGGGCTGGGTTCCATTCACACCTTTAAATGTTTATTCCAGCTGCTTATTCACCTCCTTTTCACATAAGGAGTGTTATTTCTTCATTAGAAAGGGGTTAAGGTGTATCCTTCCCCATTTTATTATGAAAAAATAAAATGTGCAACTATAATGTTCCATTTTATCTTGATGCTAAAATTGGGAAAATTACAACCCATAATTGTGTATGAAAAATAATTATGGGTACTCCTCAAAAATCACGAGTTACATAAATTATTGAAATTATTGAGTGTATTTTTTAGCTCCCCACTCTTATTGAAATTCAAAATGGATTTCTTGTCTACTACTCCCTTAGTTATGATGATATGATTTAACCACAAGAGTTTTCTTCAGTCCTGCCAGAAAATTCAACTTTATTGTTTCTATATTGTTAGTCATCAGTGATTTTTCTTGTTTATATGACTAAATGCTTTGTCCTGGATTTCTGGAAACAAAATTCAAGAATCATGTGAGTTCTAGAAATCTCCTCAAAAATATATTTTTCACTAACCTACTTCCTTGTCGAAGCATGGCCAATCTATCACCCAGACAAGACCAAATCTTGGACTGATGTCCCACACTCTCACTATGTTTTCCACCTATGCCTATAAAATTTTGTCTCTGTTTTCCTAAGCCCTCTATTTTCATACCTTATTTTGCCAAGTAAACTAAAATTTTTCCCCTACCCACCAAGTGCCTCAAGCAATGGTGGTTTCAAAACTCCCTTTCTAAAAATACCTTTGAAATAAAACAAGGTTTTCTAAGTTTTCTAGGATGATAGTGCATAACATAGTGTCAAAAACCCAGTTTCCTCATCCAAACCCTCTTTTAAGTTTTCAGTCAAAAACCTATTCCAAGGAAATTACAATAAGTCAAATAGGGTCACCTAGGTTATGCATTGTCATGGTTCTAAATTCACTGTTTCCACATATATTCAAAGGTGAAGTCAATAGAACAAGAACGAAGCTTATCATTGTCCAAAGAATATCAAAGACCTCCAAAGATTTCCTCTTGATCAAGCAGTAAGCCTACAAAGCAGAAATTTACCATGTCCAAGCATTTCTGCAGGAATGTTTTGTAAATGATCAACACCAAAAACAGAGGCAAAGAAGGAGACCTAAAAAGCTCATAAAGGCATCCACAACTGGTAGTTAGATATAACAGGCTTAAGTTTACAAGGGATATCATGATCTCATGAGAGATTGTTATGAAGTGCTAGCCATCAAAAGGTCCATACAGGTCCTAAAAGACAGTGACACATAAGCAACACTGTACATCAATAAAAAATATCAATTAAAGTTGTTTGGCTTCAAGCATGAACCTTGTAGAGGAAAAACTGCCCTTTTCTTACATTCTGGAAAAGAAGACCAAATTTCCATCATATTAGCCATGAGGTAAGGTAAAAAGGAGGATCATCATAAGAGGACCATTCACAACCAAGAGGAAAGAAGCAAGGTATGTGTTTGATGGGAATCAAGATTCATGACTATTTTGACCAAGCAATAGAGCAATGTTAAGGTTACAAAGGCAAAGAACACCTAAAACCCTTCAAATGATCATCGTAGGCTTTTAGAAATAAATAGTGAGTTTGATAAGTGTCTCTTTAACAACTCAGAAGATAACACTGTTTTTTTTTCTAAAGTATCCCTGAAAAATTAGAAGCTTGGGAAGATAGAAAAAGAAGGTCAAAATAGTGACAAAGAAACCTCCTTCATCACAGCAGATGGTTTCAAGGGTTTTCAAGCTACCTTATAGGGTTTGGCAGACAAGCACTAACTCCACCTCAACAAAAGGAAAAATCAAAATTTTTAAAGAAGATCAAAAGGGGGTAGACATGAAAATAAATACTCCACTACACCAAAGGTAGAAAAATGATGAACAATATCAACCAAAAGAAGCAAGAAATGTCAGTTCAAGGTTCTTTCTTTAAAAAAGAAAAGTTAGAAGCATATTCAAATTTTCAAAAGGGGTAAGCATGAGTTAAAAGACAGTGAGAAAAGGGAAAAGAGAACAAACCTTATAAAGAGGGTTTCAAATTTGATTTTTACCAAAAGGTATCAAACCCCTACAAAGCAACATCTCCCCTCTCCTTTGGTCATTCACACTCACAGTGAGGGTTTTCAAATTTTCTGTTACAAGTCCTCGGGTGAAAATTGTTGGGTCATAAAAAGGTATCTTTTGAACACCTAATTAGCCTACATTAATCATCAATCTAGGAGCGTCTTTTTATTCCAAGAGTGTACTCTGTCTGAGGCTGCAATTGTATAAGAGAAATGTTGTGAAGATGTAGTAAAAAGTAACAAAAAAAAAAGTAAAAAATGCTTGGAAAGAAACCTAATTACAGTGACATGAATGGAAAGATTAAACTACTTCAATCTTGCAGAACATCGATCAGGGATGCAGTAGCAGTAACTCTTTCCCTTAGAAATCGATGCAAGATGACCAATCTGGGGACTTGGAAGCAAAAGCCTCTATCCTCTACAGTTGGAGATCTTAAAGCAATTGAAATGAAAGCAGATTCAATGAAAGCAACTTAAAAGAAACGCAATCTGAAAAGGAACAACAACATGTAACTACAACTCATCTGTTTGCTAATCAAAGACTATGAATAAGTAATGAACATAAATGGAACAGCAACGTGAAATGAATAGAAATTAAAATTCTAACATATTCAAGCCACTAGATTTCTATGCTTCAGTTCTGTCGATAGTTTCTCACCGCACAAAAATCAATATAAACTAATGGAACATCAACTCAAAGCAGATACAGGTCATTAAGGCAACAAGATAATCGAACAACGAATTATGCTTCTTGTAAAGAAATGAAATAGCAATGACTTTGTATTTGATCTGATCAACAATAAACCAATTCTGTAATTAAAACAAACACTAGGCGCACTCCACACAACAGTGAGCAAAGATTAAAATACAAACATAAAAGTGATTCCACCAGAGCCAGGCCCTTAGCGCTAGTGAAATACTGCTGGGCTAATTCAGAACTGCAGAAGGTAGATGAAACACGTGCCTTGTATTAAACCAACATAAAGTTTTACAGAAAGGTTTCTCTCAAAAAAGAGAGTTAATTAAAACATTACATTACAGAGAAAATGTAAATTCTTTCAACCGATTCCCAACTTCAACAACAATCCGTCCCCTTGTCACTAAAGGACGTGGATTTATATATCAAATCTCAACGGACCAATCAAGGAACAAGATGAGTTTGAACATCAATCCCTTAGGATCAAAAGATCCTAAGGGATTCGCTCCTCTGTGTTTAGTCATCATTCTGTTTGTGTTGACTGAGGTCGAGATGTTCCCTGTCCTTTCTGGGCTATTCGTTCAGATCTCCTTGCCTTTGGCTGGATATGATTCAATGCTGATGGAGCAATAGTTATATTATTCTCAACCCCGCCTTTGGTACAACTTTTCAGTTCTCCGAATTCCTATTTGTCAATCAAAAAGTAGCCTTTAGTCATCTTTTTTATTAAACATGAACCTTTCCAATTCTATTGTAATTCCTATGATAAATTACCTTTCCAAGGAAAACAGGAGTATATTTATGGTAAAGAATGAGTAAATACACAACAATTTCATACCTCTTTCACTGCCTAGCATACCCCCTCTGCTTAATCTTTTTCATGCCCTCATGAAAAATATAGTTCACATGGAGAGAAGTCAAAGAATAAGCTGAATAAGATTTGTCATCCACAGGCCTAAAACCATGTAGTGCAGTTAATTCCTCAAAAACATGTTTTGTCTGTCCTTTAGGAAGTTCATAAATAGCTTTGTAGTCTGAAACAGGGTACCATGAAATAGGGCTGTGGAACCTACATCCTAACCAATATGGTCCTTCTTTTAAAACAAGATGGCTATAGGAAATGAAACGGTCTGCAGTTAGCCCAAAGTTTCTATAATTAAATGGTTCCCTATTTTGCACATTCTGATTCGAGGTTCTCCATCAAACCTTGGCTGCTATATAAGCTTGGTTCCTAATGGATGAAAAATAATCTGTTCCATTCAAAATGAATGATTTGTGGACAGGCCCCAGATTTTGGGTAACACCTTCCTTTGTCATCAAACTTTTCTGTCTAGCCCAAAATTGAAGTGGGTCTTGAGGTTCACTTCTGACCCATAGATCTAATCCATTTTCCTGCCTTTGAAAGGCGTTATAAGCTTTAAGCCATTTTAATTGATTTACATCAAAGGAAACGAATGCCTAAAACTGAACATCTCCAATAAAAGGGATAGGGTTTGATTCACAATCATTTTCAAGTATTAGATTATGCAAGTAAAATTCACATAACAGGCGCTGTACTTTGACCCCATAAAGTTTGCAGCATGATATCAAGTCATCTATTTTTTTTAGCTCTATGGATTTCCTTGCCCTAACTGCCTTGATCTTTAATTGTAAATATCTTTCTAGTAAAAAAAAAGCATAGTTTTTGGCAGGGCGTCTACAGGCTAAGACATCAATATACAAGGAGAAGAGAGTGTCCATTTGAGTGTAGGCTAGTTTAGTTGGTTCATTACCTTATCAGCCTTTATCTCTGCTTTCCATCGTTTTTCATGAGCTTCAGCTTCTGATTCACGAATAGTTCTCATTTTTTGCTGCAATTCCTGATATCTTTTTTTTGGGACAATATCTTCCTCCAGTCTCTGCCTTTCTATTCGGGCCTGTGTCAATTCTTCTTGAAGTTTGACCAATGTCGGCTCATTGAAAGTGTGCTGACTGCTAGATTGCATATTTCACTCAAAACTGGTTTCTCTGGAACAACTTGTGTTGGAACAGTTGTTTGTTGCTCCGCATCCTCATAATTAGGCTCAAGTATGGTTTCTTTTGTAACTTGGGGGTTCCTATCAGCAGTCACTCTTCTCTTTTTCGAGCTTCTTTTGATAGCAATGCTTCTTCTCTTAGGGGCTCGCTTGGGCATGTGTTTCATTCTCAGAACCCTAATGGTTTGCTTGAGCTGTTCTACTAGTTTATGAAGCTTTATTAGTTCTCTGCGAAGCTTCTCAATCTCAGTTGTTTTCTTCTTCTTTCTTAATGGAACAACCATTCCTTTATCTGAACCCATTTTCTCAACAAATGTTTGGCCCATATAAGCCGTGCCTTCAGTAAAATTCTCTTCTTGTCCTTCTCCTTGGGGCTCCTCTTCTACATTCATATGCCCTTGGCCCAATTCTCCTGGGATCTTATTCTCAGTTAACTTTGCAGTCTCCTGGGGGCTTCCAGCTTCAATATTTTCTTTCTCCTGCTCACATCCCTCAGGAGAAGCAACCCTAGCTTCGCTAGGGTTTGCTGTTTCATTCATTATTTCTCCAACTGTTTCTTTATCAATAGAAGAGTATTCTGGTAGTTGATTAATATCAATATTGAGATCCAAGGGGCTATGAGGTCGTGCATAATCACTCATATTGGCCAAAATCTGGGCCAATTGGTCTTCTTGTAAAGGGCTTACGATAAAATTTCGGCCAGATCTGTTTCATCCTGATTAATGCTATGATTGTCCTCAGCCTCCTCACATGTGTGATAACTTCCTTCATCTTCACTGGATTGTTTTTCACTACCGGTATGATGACTTATTTCTTCTTCGTCCGAGTAGCGAATTTCTCCTTCCAATTATTTTTCCTCATCAGTACGAGGGCTTACTCCCTCTCATTTCTCTTCCTCGTCAGTGCGAGGGCTTACTCCCTCCAATTGTGGAGGCTGTTCCTCCTCTGAGCTGTGCATTTCCAGGGGCTGGCTGCTACTGCCCGGAAGTCCTTCCACCATCCTTCTATTTCGTTTCAATCGGAGGGACTGTCTATGAGTAGAAGGCTCAGCAATTGAGCCGACCATCCTCTTCTGTTTTGGAGTGGGTAGAGCTAACCCTCCATCAATGGAAAATATTAATTATTCCCAGCTGGTCTGTTGCTGGGTGAGGCTATGACTCACTATTAAACAAATTAGACAATGGTGGCTGACCACCATATCTGCATGCTGGGATTTTCTTATACCACGAGCAGTATCATGCAACAAAGAATTTAAAAATGCTAATGGAGCATTTTTGTTCTAATACAGCAATTAGTTTAGGGTGGCGAGGTATTACCACATCCTT
Source organism: Pinus albicaulis (assembly GCA_034641835.2). Lineage (NCBI taxonomy): Eukaryota > Viridiplantae > Streptophyta > Pinopsida > Pinales > Pinaceae > Pinus > Pinus albicaulis. Next base: position 782,812,370 of record CM076575.1, on the reverse strand, counting down.
TCTTCCGTCGCACATTATGTAAGCTGTTGAGCCCTAGAATTGCCTTCTCTTTTACAAACCTTCACTTCATTTCATCATTATTTTATCACTTCATAAGCCTAAAATCAATGAAGAATGATTAGGATTGCTTAAAGGTTACATGAAATTGATTAACATATTGTATTTTCATGATTTTTGCTGTTTTAATAATTTTATGCAAAATAGCTACAGAATACAGACGTTTTGTAGCTGATCACGCGTTCCGCAGCTGTTTTAGAGTTTAAATGGGTTACAGGTGTCGTCTCAAAGAAAAGCGCATATGGGTGAATTCCAGACTTCATCCACATCATTTTTTGCTCTCCACAAAGTCTGAGTTAAATTTTCCAAGCGGTTATGCATGTAGAAGAAATTAAAACTAAGAGGTAGTTTCCTATCAAAACACGGATTCTACAGATGTCCGCAATGAAGTATGAGGCTGTCAAATAAGAGTTTTAATTTGATTGGAAGTGGGAAAGACACTTATCCATTTATTTTCTCAAGATCAGTTATGTAATCTTATTATAAATGTGACTCGGGAGACCGAGAAATGCTAGTTGGATTTTGGCTTTTGCTACTAGATTTCATAGAACCGTGAATACTCTGTTTTTAAGTATTTTTCTCCTTTAATGAAAAAGACATCGTTTCAGTGCAAGAGCTGAGTCAAAGTTAAGTGGATTTGCAAGCTAATCCAGCGGTAGAGGTCCCCTACTGCCTGAGAAGCTTCATTCAGATGATTTAGATAAGTAGCCTTAGCTTGATTTCATTCTCAATTTCCATTTTCAATAGTTTTATCAACTTCATGCTTTTACGCTCATTTACATTGCATATTATAGTTAATCCTATTCTATGAATTCTTCCAAAATACCTATAATGATGAATGGGAATTAACTGTGATATTTTAGGAGTTTAATCATGTTTTCATTTCGAACTGTGTGTTTTATGTCAATCTGCATTGAATAATACAGCCAGAATCGTTTTACAAACTCTTCCAAAATATCATTCATAATGAACAAGATGGGCTGTAGAATTACATAGACTAGCTGCATATGAATTTAGTTACAACACTCTGGAGGTAGAATGCATCTAGTTCAGCTCTGTCATTTCATTTCAAGTTTGATAATGGCCTTTTAGTTTAACACTGTTCACTGCACTTCAAGTAGACTAGTAACACTCTAGTTTAGTCTTAGCTCACTGTATTAACATTCCAAGTTTAGTTGTTATCCATTGCATTTTAAATTGTATTAGTTGTTAAATTTAAATACTACGGTCTTCATTATTTATAAAACTTCTTTTGTTCCAAATTCATATTAATACATAATCATTTGGACAGAAGCTAGTATCAGTCTAAGACCTAGAGTATTTCGCAACCTTTTTACCATTTCACAAACAAGCCTTTTCTCAAAGACTATTCTAAAAAGGAAATCTATAACTTTTGAGTGAGGCCTAGTGGTGTTAAATTGAGTTGCAGAACAGAATTAGAATCTAGTTTAGAGTAGAAATCTTATTATGCTACAAATGTTCTTTTCCAAATATATTCCAATAAACCTTTAAACCATGGATGAGATGTTGTAGCATTGTAAGTTGATTGTTTGATTGTTTAAATTAGGAGAAATTCATTTATACTTAACTTGTCCATTTCTCAAGTTCTTCCAACACATCTTTAATGAATGAATTGGATAAGTTCAAGCTCGTGTTATGATTTGTTTCCTTGCAATGAAGTCATTATCAAGCTTTGCATTTGTTGTTTGCCAGCCATAGTTTAGGCTATGCTCTATTTTAGTATTTGCATTTTTTGTTTGCCAGCCATAGTTTAGGCTTTGCTCTGTTTTAGTATTTGCATTTTTTATTTGCCATCCATAGTTTAGCTAGTGCCATCCATGTTTATAATAAAATCTTTTCACCAACATTGATTCTTTCCTTTTCAAACATAAAACAATAAAACCAAAAACACTAGAAAACACTATATATAATGAGAGAAACAACACCAGCACATATAGTGCACTACACACTTCATTAGGTTTTACCAACCTCATTACATACCTATTGAACTAATTAGGAGACTAGTTAGACATAAAATACTTGAAAGTTATGAATGGTATGTAATCAGAATTTTATTTCTTACATTCAAAAAAATAGAAAAAAAGAAATTAACCACCACACAATTTAATTTACATCAATAAAAGAAGAGCTTACACATCCACATCAATAAATTCATATTTTTGTGTGTAGAAGAAGATATAGGCAGACAAGGAGGCTGTGAAATGGATGGATGACACAATGAGAAGATCCTTTTGATTTCCCATTCAAGAAACTTGTCAACGTTCTGTTGAAAAACATCCATCCATCTGTACTTCCTAACTTCAAAGGTATGAGATCAGAAGACCCAGAAACCTTTCTTTTTGAATTTGAAATAATTTGTAGATCTTATGGCTACTCATTGCACATGCAAAAATTGAATTTGTTTCCGACAACATTGAAGGATAGAGTTCTTAGATGGTTCATGACTTTAGGAAAAAATTACATAGGGACATGGGATGATATGAAAAGAGTATTTTTGGAAAAATATAAAGGTTATTGCATGCACCATGACCTTAGAAATGAAGTCTTTAAGATGAACCAAAAAGAGGATGAAAGCCTAGAAGATTTAGTGGAGAGATTTACTTATAATATCAAAAGATCTAAATTTCATAATTTAGGATCAGATGCATTAAAAACTCTCCTACTAAATGCTATAAAGGATGAATGGATTGATCTTCTTAATCTTGTGGGAAAAGGAGATGTTTATCAATTTCCATTTCAAGAAATTTGTGAACTGTGCAAGAACATATCAAGAGGAAAAGCAAAGTGTGTAAGGTCCCCTCAAGATCCATTTATGGCAAAAGTAAGTAAGTCAACATCAGGATTGGTAAGTCAAACTGAACCTAACAATTTGATAAACATTCTTGGTAATTTAAATGAACAAACTAACATGCTAAGAACGAAAAACAAGCAAAAAGTTGCTTCATTTATATTTTGCCCTAAATGTAGAAAGAAACATGTTTTGCATGAATGTCCACTTAATCACATTAAAATGTGTAAAATTTGTGCAGGATCACATACTACTGAAGATTGCCCATCATTACCAGGGTTGAAGGCAATTTACCAGAAGGATAATGGAGCAAATCAAGCACAAGAGCAACTCTCTTATGTAGCTCCAAGAGGACTGTGGCAGCCTCATCAACCCAATATGATGCAATATCCTTATGCACAGTTTCAAGGTTATGCACAACAACCTCAAGGTAATTGGAAAACACCCTTGCCTTGGAAACCTTGGCCATATCAATCCCAACCTCACAACCAACCTTGGAAACCTTGGCCATCTCAATCCCAACCTCAAAACCAATCTTGGCAACAAAGTTGGCAAAGGCCCTATAAAGGAAATCCACCATATCCTCAATCTTTCCCTCTCTATCCTCAATACCATGATCAATGTTATCCATACCATTTACCTCCACTACAACATCAATATCACCCTTATTTGACCTCAATTCAACCTTTCCCATTACCATCCACACAAGCACCCCAAAAATTCATTCCCACTCCACTACCTCCACAACCATTTCATATCCCCAACAATAAAACACCTCAATCAACTTACAATTTTGAGGTATTGCAAAATGATTCACCAGCTATCATTGAAGAACAACAACCAGAAGAAGAAGACTCAGATAAGGTCCAAGAATCATGGATGTCTATTGATAAAGAGAAGTTATTAGAACCAGAGATTGAAAAGTCTCATGCATGCCTATCACCAGATTCTATGAATGAATATCATATCTCTGAAGACTTGCATTTCATGATAGAGGAAAGACAAGGAAGACAAGATTACATTGAATCTTGGTTCAATTCAGTCATCGGATCCCAATGCTCAATTATTCAATATCTTCTGACATCATCTAAATCAAGACAGTTGGCATCTCATATACAGGTACATATCAAAGAGTATCTTTCAAACCTGCATGTGAGCTTATCTATCATCTTGTTACAAACATGGTTCCATTGGAAGTACTCATATACTTGAACAAGATTTTCTTTTTCAAGTAGAGTAGGACATAAAAAAAAGAGAAAAAAAAGAAAAAGAAAAAAGAGTAAAAAAAAAAAAAAAGTCCTATTGTGAAAACCAGCTTGCTGGCACAATTGGACATGAGATTTTCTTGAAAACCAGGCAACTGACGAGAAAAGTTCACAATAACTTTTGCAATTTCATGATGGTTTCAATATTTCATGGTTCTTCAAATCATTCCTGGTTCTATGCTCGAGTTGGATGATGTGGAATTCCTTAAGGTCCACCTTCCAACAGATCTTGTCCCATCAACCTCAACACTTTATCTGGGATCAATATTAGAGATTATTTGAATTGCCTTGGAGCTTGCATTCATCAATGGCAAGCCTCCTCGTTGATAACAATGGGAATACAACAATGTCTCTTGATTGTCAAATCTTGCAGGCGACTCGATTTCGACACATTCATTCGTCCCTGTCAAGATGCACTGAGGTACCTTGACACTCATTTACATTATCAGTAAGTTGTCTCGCATTGGTTAACGATTTTCATTATTGATCGGTAATCCAATGATTTCTTCCCATGCTCAACTTCGACACATTTATTCGCATGGTAAAAATTGTACCATGAATGTTGGCTTTGATGAAGACTAATGGTTTTATGGAATAAACAACAACTTGCAGCAATGCATTTTATTAGTTTCTTGTAGCAGCATGTTCATCTTTTTTTCAATTCAATAACAGCTGCGGAAAGTGGCAGTTTCTGCAGCTATTGCTGTAGCAGCCTGTTTTCATTTTTTGCAACTTTTTCCAGAGGCAGTTTTGGCGCAAATGTTGCAAGAGATTGGAGCAGAAATAAAAAATTCTGAGCTTCTGGGTTTTCTCAGAATATGATAAATTGAGTAAGACGTAGACATAATTTTGAAAAAAGCAACTTTTAAGGGAATTTCAAAAGGGTTTTTCAGGCAGATTTTCAATTTTCAGCATTATGGATAGAATAGGATAGATTTGAGTATTTTTGCATAGCAGTGCCTTTTCTTCATCAAAATGAAATTCTGGAAGTATGTGGCAGTAAAGAAGGTAAAAATACACAGTTCCCCTTTTGAATCACTCAATTCGGCCTTAAAATGAGTTCGTGGCATACTTTTTTGTTGCAACATTGGGCAAAATGAAGGGTGAAACAGGGCAGAAATTGATTTTATCATAACTTTCAAACCGTGCGTCCGTTGGTCCTGAAATTTTTATGGTAAATGCATCGAGGTAGGGTGAATAAACACAAAAAATTTCAGAAAATTTCAGTGTGTATTATTCAATAAATTAGCCACTTTCACCTACAACCATTTCTCATTTCTTGGGAGATCCGTGCAACCAATGGCAGATATTTTTTCGTCAGAAGATGCATAATAATATTGGTAACAACCTCAGAAAATTTCAGGGAAGTCTGATGTAGCATTTGAGAGAAATTGCAAAATTCATTTCATTCTACAATTCCATTCCATCTCACTCCACTTTCACTCCATCTCACGCCATTTTCATTTCATTTCACAAGTCCTATTCCACTTTCACTCCATTACATTTCACATCCATCTTCCATAGTCATACTTCATTTCTTTTTACAGATTGCATGTTGCAGCCACATCTTATTCAGCAGTTCTGACACAATTGTACAACCTATAAATAGATGATGATTACAGGAAATTGAAGGATTCTGTTTTGAAGACCAATATGCTAAAAGAGGACCAAAGGAACAACATCAAGCACAACAATTAACAAGGTAAAAAATTATGAGGTAAATTGTGAAAATTATTTTAATAGCAAAAACATGAAATAGATACAATGTGTATAATCATATGTTTCCTAAAACAACCTATCATTCGAATTGATTAACATATCTTGGCCATATCCCTTATCCAACATTCCAACCTACTATTCCACATCTCCTTAAGATTTTATCATTCACTTATTTCACCACAAGTTCATCATAAATTCTCCATCAGATCCATAGCCACTTCATTTTCCCTTATAGCTTAATTACCTCCATCCATTCACCTCCATTACACTTTGCAGCCAATCCATCTCTAAGTGCAGAAAGGTAATTCTGAGGGTGAAGCATCATTCTTCAAGTAATCCATCTTCAGACACAGAGATACAGTTTCAGAAATAAAGCATTAGACTCTATAGTCAATCTAGCTTCAAGCATAGAAAATTAATTCTGAGAGGAAGATAATTTGCACAGAGGAGGAATGTGGCCAATTGTCAAGACAGAACTAGTTGAAGTCTAGTATTTGGAAGGATATCCACAAGTCAAGGAGCCACTACAACAAGCAGGGAGGCTAAATTTTATAGAGAAATTTGATGGCTTCCATAAGGAGATTACAAAATATTTTTCCAAATATTTTGATGGAGCAGAAGAAGAAAAACTGACATGGTTATTGAAAATAAACTTGACACTCCACTACAAGAGGAAGATGAAGAACTAATTTATGAAAATTTAACAGAGATTAGAAAATAGATTAGGGCCAAAATAAGAAGAAAGATAAAGTTGGATGTTTTAACAGAGGTTTCAGAGCACATGGAATAAGTTTTGATGAAATTGCATGAGGAAATGCAATAGTCTTGCAGTGGGGGTATGTTGAGCCCTAGAATTGCCTTCTCTTTTAAAAACCTTCACTTCATTTCATCATTATTTTATCACTTCATAAGCCTAAAATCAATGAAGAATGATTAGGATTGCTTAAAGGTTACATGAAATTGATTAGCATATTGTATTTTCATGATTTTTGTTGTTTTAATAATTTTCTGCAAAATAGCTACAGAATACAGGCGTTCCGTAGCTGATCACGGGTTCCGCAGTTGTTTTAGAGTTTAAATGGGTTACAGGTGTCGTCTCAAAGAAAAGCGCATATGGGTGAATTCCAGACTTCATCCACATCATTTTTTTCTCTCCACGAAGTCTGAGTTAAAGTTTCCAAGTGGTTATGCATGTAGAAGAAATTAAAACTAAGAGGCAGTTTCCTATCAAAACACGGATTCTACAGATGTCGGCAATGAAGTACGAGGCTGTCAAATAAGAGTTTTAATTTGATTAGAAGTGGGAAAGACACTTATCCCTTTATTTTCTCAAGATCAGTTATGTAATCTTATTATAAATGTGACTCGGGAGACCGAGAAATGCTAGTTGGATTTTGGCTTTTGCTGCTAGATTTCATAGAACCGTGAATACTCTGTTTTTAAGTATTTTTCTCCTTTAATGAAGAATACATCGTTTCAGTGCAAGAGCTAAGTCAAAGTTAAGTGGATTTGCAAGCTAATCCGGCGGTAGAGGGCCCCTACTGCCCAAGAAGCTCCATTCAGATGATTTAGATAAGTAGCCTTAGCTTGATTTCGTTCTCAATTTCCAATTTCAATAGTTTTATCAACTTCATGCTTTTACGCTCATTTACATTACATATTACAGTTAATCCTGTTCTATGAATTCTTCCAAAATACCTATAATGATGAATGGGAATTAACTGTGATATTTTAGGAGTTTAATCGTGTTTTCATTTCGAACTGTGTGTTTTATGTCAATCTTCATTGAATAATACAGCCAGAATCATTTTACAAACTCTTCCAAAATATCATTCATAATGAACAAGATGGGCTGTAGAATTCCATAGACTAGCTGCATATGAATTTAGTTACAACACTCCGGAGGTAGAATGCATCTAGTTCAGCTCTGTCATTTCATTTCAAGTTTGATAATGGCTTTTTAGTTTAACACTGTTCACTGCACTTCAAGTAGACTAGTAACACTCTAGTTTAGTCTAAGCTCACTGTATTAACATTCCAAGTTTAGTTGCTATCCATTGCATTTTAAATTGTATTAGTTGTTAAATTTAAATACTACGGTCTTCATTATTTACAAAACTTCTTTTGTTCCAAAGTCATATTAATACATAATCATTTGGACAGAAGCTAGTATCAGTCTAAGACCTGGAGTATTTCGCAACCTTTTTACGATTTCACAAACAAGCCTTTTCTCAAAGACTATTCTAAAAATGAAATCTATAACTTTTGAGTGAGGCCTAGTGGTGTTAAATTGAGTTGCAGAACAGAATTAGAAGCTAGTTTAGAGTAGAAATCTTATTGTGCTACAAATGTTCTTTTCCAAATATATTCCAATAAACCTTTAATCATGGATGAGATGTTGTAACATTGTAAGTTGATTGTTTGATTGTTTAATTAGGAGAACTTCATTTACACTTAACTTGTCCATTTCTCAAGCTCTTCCAACACATCTTTAATGAATGAATTGGATAAGTTTAAGCTCATGTTGTGATTTATTTCCCTGAAGTCATTATCAAGCTTTGCATTTTTTGGTTGTCATCCATAGTTTAGGCTTTGTTCTGTTTTAGTATTTGCATTTGTTATTTTCCATCCATAGTTTAGGCCAATAGCTTCTTTTCACCAACATTTAGCCCTCTCCCTTTTCAAACATAAGACAATAAAACCAAAAACATCAGAAAACACTAAACACAACGTAGTGAGAAACAAATACCTAGGCACATATAGTGCACCACACTTCAGCAGTTTACCAACCCTGGTTGACAATTAATGAACTCAATTTAGGAGACTAGGTTGAGCACAAACATTTTGGCGCCGTTGCCGGGGAAGTGTAGCTAGGTAACCTTATTTCTTACATTCAAAAAAAAGAAAAAAAAAACTTCAATCACCTACCACACCCACTATATCATGTGGTGCAGTAAGAGCCACACATCCACATCATGAATTCATATTTTGCAGGTAGAAGAAGAGGTGACAAAAGAGGTTGAAGAAATGGATGGAGATGATGACAATGCGGAAGATCCTTTTGGATTTCCCATTCAAGAAACTGATATCAACGTTCAAATGAAAAACATACATCCATCTGTACTTCCTAACTTCAAAGGTATGAGATCAGAAGACCCGGAAACCTTTCTTTTTGAATTTGAAATAATTTGTAGATCTTATGGCTACTCATTGCACATGCAAAAATTGAAATTTTTTCTGGCAACATTGAAGGATAGAGTTCTTAGATGGTTCATGACTTTAGGAACAAATTCTATAGGGACATGGGATGATATGAAAAGAGTATTTTTGGAAAAATATAAAGGTTATTGCATGCACCATGACCTTAGAAATGAAGTCTTTAAGATGAACCAAAAAGAGGATGAAAGCCTAGAAGATTTAGTGGAGAGATTTACTTATAATATCAAAAGATCTAAATTGCATAATTTAGGATCAGATGCATTAAAAACTCTCCTACTAAATGCTATAAAGGATGAGTGGATTGATCTTCTTAATCTTGTGGGAAAAGGAGATGTTTATCAATTGCCATTTCAAGAAATTTGTGAACTGTGCAAGAACATATCAAGAGGAAAAGCAAAGTGTGTAAGGTCCCCTCAAGATCCATTTATGGCAAAAGTAAGTAAGTCAACATTAGGATTGGTAAGTCAAACTGAACCTAACAATTTGATAAACATTCTTGGTAATTTAAATGAACAAACTGACATGCTAAGAACGAAAAACAAGCAAAAAGTTGCTTCATTTATATTTTTCCCTAAATGTAGAAAGAAACATGTTTTGCATGAATGTCCACTTAATCACATTAAAATGTGTAAAATTTGTGCAGGATCACATACTACTGAAGATTGCCCATCATTACCAGGATTGAAGGAAATTTACCAGAAGGATAATGGAGCAAATCAAGCACAAGAGAAACTCTCTTATGTAGCTCCAAGAGGACTGTGGCAGCCTCATCAACCCAATATGATGCAATATCCTTATGCACAGTTTCAAGGTTATGCCCAACAACCTCAAGGTAATTGGAAAACACCCTTGCCTTGGCAACCTTGGCCATATCAATCCCAACCTCACAACCAACCTTGGAAACCTTGGCCATCTCAATCCCAACCTCAAAACCAATCTTGGCAACAAATTTGGCAAAGGCCCTATAAAGGAAATCCACCATATCCTCAATCTTTCCCTCTCTATCCTCAATACCATGATCAATGTTATACATACCATTTACCTCCACTACAACATCAATATCACCCTTATTTGACCTCAATTCAACCTTTCCCATTACCATCCACACAAACACCCCAAAAATTCCCCACTCCACTACCTCCACAACCATTTCATATCCCCAACAATAAAACACCTCAATCAACTTACAATTTTGAGGTATTTCAAAATGATTCACCAGCTATCATTGAAGAACAACAATCCGAAGAAGAAGACTCAGATAAGGTCCAAGAATCATGGATGTCTATTGATAAAGAGAAGTTATTGGAACCAGAGATTGAAAAGTCTCATGCATGCCTATCACCAGATTCTATGAATGAAGATCATATCTCCGAAGACTTGCATTTCATGATAGAGGAAAGACAAGGAAGACAATATTACATTGAATCTTGGTTCAATTCAGTCATCGGATCCCAATGCTCAATTATTCAATATCTTTTGACATCATCTAAATCAAGACAGTTGGCATCTCATATACAGGTACATATCAAAGAGTATCTTTCAAACCTGCATGTGAGCTTATCTATCATCTTGTTACAAACATGGTTCCACTGGAAGTACTCATATACTTGAACAATATTTTCTTTTTTAAGTAGAGTAGGACATAAAAAAAAAGAGAAAAAAAAGAAAAAAAGAGAGTAAAAAAAAAAAAAAGTCCTATTGTGAAAACCAGCTTGCTGGTGCAATTGGACATGAGCTTTTCTTGAAAACTAGGCAACTGACGAGAAAAGTACACTATAATTTCTGGAATTTCATGATGGTTTCAATCTTTCATGGTTCTTCAAATCATTCCTGGTTCTATGCTCGAGTTGGATGATGTGGAATTCCTTAAGGTCCACCTTCCAACAGATCTTGTCCCATCGACCTCAACACTTTATCTGGGATCAAGATTAGAGATTATTTGAAGTGCCTTGGAGCTTGCATTCATCAATGGCAAGCCTCCTCATTGATAACAATGGGAATACAACAATGTCTCTTGATTGTCAAATCTTGCAGGCGACTCGACTTCGACACATTCATTCGTCCCTGTCAAGATGCACTAAGGTACCTTGACACTCATTTACATTATCAGTGAGTTGTCTTGCATTGATTAACAATTTTCATTATTGATCGGTAATCCAATGATTTCTTCCCATGCTCGACTTCGACACATTTATTCGCATGGTAAGAATTGTACCATGAATGTTGGCTTTGATGAAGACTAATGGTTTTATGGAATCAACAACAACTTTCAGCAGTGCATTTTATTAGTTTCTTGTAGCAGCATGTTCATCTTTTTGTCAATTCAATAGCAGTTGCGGAAAGTGGCAGTTTCTGTAGCTATTGCTGTAGCAGCCTGTTTTCGTTTTTTTCAACTTTTTCTAGAGGCAGTTTTGGCGCAAATGTTGCAAGATATTGGAGCAGAAATAAAAAATTTTGAGCTTCTGGGTTTTCTTAGAATATGATAAATTGAGTAAGACGCAGACAGAATTTGGAAAAAAGCAATTTTTAAGGGCATTTCAAAATGGTTTTTCAGGCAGATTTTCAATTTTCAGCATTATGGACAGAATAGGACAGATTTGAGTATTTGTGCACAGCAGCGCCTTTTCTTCATCAAAATGAAATTCTGGAAGCATGTGGCAGTAGAGAAGGTAAAAATACAGAGTTCCCCTTTTGAATCACTCAATTCGGCCTTAAAATGAGTTCGTGGCGTACTTTTTTGTTGCAACATTGGGCAAAATGAAGGGTGAAATAGGGCAGAAATTGATTTTATCATAACTTTCAAACCGTGTTTCCGTTGGTCCTGAAATTTTTATGATAAATGCATTGAGGTAGGGTGAATAAACACAGAAAATTTCAGAAAATTTCAGTGTATATTCTTCAAGAAATTAGTCACTTTCACCGACAGCCATTTCTCATTTTTTGGGAGATCCGTGCAACCAATGGCAGAGATTTTTTCGTCAGAAGATGCATAATAATATTGGTAACAACCTCAGAAAATTTCAAGGAATTCTGATGTAGCATTTGAGAGAAATTGCAAAATTCATTTCATTCTACAATTCCACCCCATCTCACTCCACTTTCACTCCATCTCACGCCATTTTCATTTCATTTCACAAGTCCTATTCCACTTTCACTCCATTACATTTCACATCCATCTCCCATAGTCATACTTCATTTCTTTTTACAGATTGCATGTTGCAGCCACATCTTATTCAACAGTTCTGACACAATTGTACAGCCTATAAAGAGATGATGATTATAGGAAATTGAAGGATTCTGTTTTGAAGACCAATATGCTAAAAGAGGACCAAAGGAACGACATCAAGCACAACAATTAACAAGGTAAAAAATTATGAGGTAAATTGTGAAAATTATTTTAATAGCAAAAACATGAAATAGATACAATGTGTATAATCATATGTTTCCTAAAACAACCTATCATTCGAATTGATTAACATATCTTGGCCATATCCCTTATCCAACATTCCAACTTACTATTCCACATCTCCTTAAGATTGTATCATTCATTTATTTCACCACAAGTTCATCATAAATTCTCCATCAGATCCATAGCCACTTCATTTTCCCTTATAACTTAATTACCTCCATCCATTCACCTCCATTACACTTTACGGCCAATCCATCTCTAAGTGCGAAGAGTACTTCGAGGTGAAGCATCATTGTCCAACTAATCCATCTTCGGACATATATATCATAGAGATCTAGTTTCAAAAATAAAGCATTAGACTCTGTAGTCAATCTAGCTTCAACCATAGAAAAGTAATTATGAAAGGAAGATAATCTGCACAGAGGAGGAATGTGGCTAATTTTCAGGACAGAACCAGTTGGAGTCAAGTATTTGGAAGGATATCCAAAAGTCAAGGAGTTACTACAACAAGCAGGGAGGTTAAATTTTATAGAGAAATTTTATGGCTTCCATAAAAATATTACAAAATTTTTGCCAAATCTTTTGATGGAGCAGAAGAAGAAAATCTGACATGGCTATTGAAAATAAACTTGACACTCCACTACAAGAGGAAGATGAAGAACTAATTTCTGAAAAGTTAACAAAGATTAGAAAATAGATTAGGGCCAAAAGAAGCAGGAAGTTAAGGTTGGATGTTCTAACAGAGGTTTCAAAGCACATGGAATAAGTTTTGATGAAATTGCATGAGAACATGCAATAGTCTTGCAGTGGGGGTATGTTGAGCCTTAGAATTTCCTTTTCTTTTACAAACCTTCACTTCATTTCATCATTATTTTATCACTTCGTAAGCCTAAAATCAATGAAGAATGATTAGGATTGCTTAAAGGTTACATAAAATTGATTAACATATTTTATTTTCATGATTTTTGTTGTTTAATAATTTTATGCAAAATAGCTACGGAATACGGACATTTATTGGGCGATCACGGATCGCGAAATTTGGTTTAGAAGTTTAAATGGGTTCCAGGTGTCATCTCAGAGAAAAGCACATATGGTCGTATTCCACATCATCTCCTTATCATTTGTTGCTCTCCACGAAGTTTGAACGGAATCCTATAGGTGGTTATGCACGTGGGAACTCAAAATTAGGAGGTAGACTCCTAACATGATAAGGACAGTCCAGATGTCCTTAATCATATTACGAGACCACCTTCAGAGTTCTAGTTCGATTCTAATTATGAAAGAAAATTATTCCTATGTTATCTCAGATACAGTTATGTAATTTTGTTATAAATATGCTTGAGAAACCGAGAAATGCTAGTTAGTTTTTGGCTTTTGCTATTAGATTTCAGAACCGTGAATACTCTGTTTTTAAGTATTTTTCTCCTTTAATGAAAAATACATCGTTCTAGTGCAAGAGCTGAGTCAACGTTAATTGGATTTGCAAGCTAATCCGGCAGTAGAGGGCCCCTACTGCCCGAGAAGCTCCGTTCAGATGATTTAGATAAGTAGCCTTAGCTTGATTTCGTTTTCAATTTCCAATTTCAATAGTTTATCAACTTCATGTTTTTACGCTCATTTACATTACATATTATAGTTAATCCTGTTCTATGAATTCTTCAAAATACCTATAATGATGAATGGGAATTAAGCTGTGATATTTTAGGAGTTTAATCATGTTTTCATTTCGAACTATATGTTTTATGTCGATGCATTGAATAATACGACGGGAATCGTTTTACAAACTCTTCCAAAATATCATTCATAATGAACAAGATGGGCTGTAGAATTCCTTAGGATAGTTGCATGTTAATTTAGTTACAGTACTCCGGAGGTAGAATGCATCTAGTTCAGCTCTAACATTTCATTTCAAGTTTGATAATGGTTTTTTAGTTTAACATTGTTCACTGCACTTCAAGTAGACTAGTAACACTCTAGCTTAGTCTTAGCTCATTGTATTAACATTCCAAGTTTAGTTGATATTCATTGCATTTTGAATTGTATTAGTTGTTAAATTTAAATACCATGGTCTTCATTATTTACAAAACTTCTTTTGTTCCAAACTCATATTAATACATAATCATCTGGACAGAAGCTAGTATCAGTCTAAGGCCTGGAGTATTTTGCAACCTTTTTACCATTTCACAAACAAGCCTTTTCTCAAAGACTATTCTAAAAAGGAAATCTATAACTTTTGAGTGAGGCCTAGTGGTGTTAAATTGAGTTGCAGAACATAATTAGAAGCTAGTTTAGAGTAGAAATATTATTATGCTACAAATGTTCTTTTCCAAATATATTCCAATAAACCTTTAAACCATGGATGAGATGTTGTAGCATTGTAAGTTGATTGTTTGATTGTTTAAATTAGGAGAACTTCATTTATACTTAACTTGTCCATTTCTCAAGTTCTTCCAACACATCTTTAATGAATGAATTGGATAATTTCAAGCTCATGTTGTGATTTGTTTCCTTGCAATGAAGTCATTATCAAGCTTTGCATTTGTTGTTTGCTAGCCATAGTTTAGGCTTTGCTCTGTTTTAGTATTTGCATTTGTTGTTTGCCAGCCATAGTTTAGGCTTTTCTCTGTTTTAGTGTTTGCATTTTTTATTTGCCATCCATAGTTTAGGCTAACAACTTCTTTTCACCAGCATTTAGTTCTTTCCCTTTTAAAACATAAAACAATAAAACCAAAAACATCAGAAAACACTAGACACAACGTAGTGAGAAACAAATACCTAGGCACATATAGTGCACCACACTTCAGCAGTTTACCAACCCTGGTTGACAATTAATGAACTCAATTTAGGAGACTAGGTTGAGCACAAACATAAGCCTGCACAATCTTGGCCAACTCTGTCCATGGTTCTCCTAATGATGCTGGCTGGACTCCTTTAAATTTGATAACTAACATCTGTCCATCGTCTTGAAAAATTTTCATGGCTTCCCGTATCCTAATCTTTTTCTGAGTCCAAATAGTCCCTTGCGCGGGAATGCCAGACACTTCTGCAATTATCTCGTCAGATACAGCTATCTGCCTCCCTCTGACCATGGAGGATCCTTCCTGTAGGTTCAATAAAAATTCGGTAGTCACAGCTTCATGGGGTTGCTGCATTCTCAAGAAATATGTAATCCACCCCAGTCTTTCTAAAATTGCTCGTGCAACATCAGAGACAATCAATACTTGCGGTTCACTGTGAATTGGCCATCCTCCCATTTTTGCATTCTGTTAATTTCTCAACACACAGTAATCACAATGGAACAACACAACACAGTTCGTTGAAAATTTGTTACTTCCTAAAATGCAGGGATTTTATTCCATATACAGGTAAGGGAATCTTGGAGTTTGTTTTGTATGCAGACATCCATGCCCCCCGAATGAATGAAAGGTCGCCCTCGAATGTCAATTTGAGAGGAGCATGTGTGGCTCAGCAGCAGTACAACAGTAAAAAGCAGGCATCATTATGATACATTCAATCAAATTACAACAATTACTGAAATCAATGCATGTGATGAATCGTTAATAAATAGAAAATCGTTTTGTAATGATTCAAATACAAGAAGAAGGGACAACATAAAATAAACATAAATATAATTGCGTTATTTACCATTTTGAACTAATATGATCGATTTGTAATGATTTTCATGTATAACAGGTTCAGAGGGAAAGGTAAGGGATTCATATTTCATTTGAAATTTAAATAAAGATATAGGAAAAGGGTTAAATATAACTATTGATGTGTATAAATGTGACTCCAATACCATCAGCAGAGCTCTGCTACCCACAGGTGTCCATAACCTTGACAGAGTTGCTTTCTTGCCCACGGAACCATTGTCCTTTATGTATGTTGAAGAAGTGCCTCTTTTTTTTTATTGAATATCATGATGGAGGCCATTGTGCTGGCTTGGTGACCAAATAAACCACAATGCCGTTCACCGGGAAGAAATGAAAGGTGGGCAGGCCGGCTCATGATGAGACCTCCTGTTCCAAGGACTTCTTGATTTTTTTCAATTGTCTATTGGACCATTTCCCTGGTTTGGTGGCCATAATGAAAACGCCACTTCACTGCCTTCCCTATGATCACATTAGGCTGGCTCTTGGTGAGACCCCCTATCCTCCATCTACAAAATCATTATTAATGAAATATATAAATATTTTTTTTTTTTTTTTTCACACAACACTTTTCCTCAGTTATTCATAAGGGATGGCTCAACACTCCTTAAGAGTAGGGATGGTGGAAGAAATCTGAACATCTCAATAGAAAAAAATATGCCCTTATTGTTATTCCATAGATAAACATCAAAGAAAATTATAGCATGTGGGAAAGAACCAATCATGATAAAAATAATCGATCAGATTAATTCAATGGCAAAATTATGTTATTGATCATGCCCCTTTTTCCTTTTTTTCTTATCATTACTAGACAATTTTCTTTAAAAAAATTACGATTTCTTTTGATTTGTTGATTACAGTAAGCTTTAATTTGTATGATTGTATATAAATGATATATTTGCCTTCAGAAAAGTAATCAAAAAATTCAAAATGTTGGCTTAAAACAAAAAAACAATCCACAAAAAAAGTGTTGTTCCTTTTTTTTTTTTTTAAAGAACAGCAAAAAAAATCTGCGGAACTGTTGTTCCTTTCAAAAGGAACGGAAAAAAAAATACTCTGCGGAAGTGTTGTTCCTTTGGAAAGGAATAGAAAAAGCGCTCTGCAAAACTGTTGTTCCTTTCAAAAGGAACAGCAGCGGTCTGCGAAACTGCTGGTCCTTTCAAAAGGAACAACAACGGTGTTGTTCCTTTAGAAAGGAACAACAACGGTGTTGGTCCTCTAGAAAGGAACAACAAAACAAATGGAATAAACAGATTTGAAGAAACCAAATTTCATGAAACAAATGATGAAGAAATAAAGCGGTAATATTAACAAAATGTTAAAGAACAAATTCCATAAAACAACAATCGAAAATGAAAAAAATTCTTTATGTACAAAAATTAAAAAAAGAGATGATTTATCAAACTGATGCCGAGGAGTTTTCCCCTTCAGTGAGAATTTCCATGGTAGAATCTTCCCGTAACTGTTGGTAAAAGGATTCCCGGGTAAGCGGTTTATGATACAATCGTACTCGATGACCATTTACCTTAAAGGAATGTCCAGATATGTTAATGGTAACTAATGTAACAGTGCCATTATCATGCACTTTTTGTATTTCATAGGGTCCAAGCCATCCTGTCTGGAGTTTTCCTGGGAAATCCTGAAACCTGGAATCATATAGGAGTGCCCAGTCTCCTTCGTGGAAGATCTTTTATTTGATATGGGCGTCATGCCATTTGGCTCTCTGTTGCTGAATTAATGCTGTGTGCTGAAGAGCAGAGAGCCTAATTTCATCTAGCTCATTAATTTGCTGCAGTATTTTAGCCTGGGCTTCATTTAAATTTAGACCCACCTTTTGAGTTGTTTGTAATGTTTGAATTTCGAATTCTATAGGAAAGATGGGTTCCTTTCTGAATACCAATTGGTATGGTGAATATCCTGTGGTAGGTCTCCACGTTGTTCGATATGCCCACAATGCTTCTGGAAATTTGTAGGCCCAATCTCATCTATGAGAGGCAACTGTTTTTGTTAATATAGATTCTATTACTTTGTTCATGCTCTCTACTTGGCCATTGGCCTGTGGGTGATATGGAGTCGTAATCTTGTGCTGAACGTGGTAGTTTTGCAATCTTTCAGCTAATTTGTTACCTACAAACTATAGTCCTCCATATGTGATTATGTCCCTTGGGAGGCCATAGCGCACAAAGATTTGGAAAAGAAATTGTATTACAGATTCCTCTATAGCTTTTGAAAGAGCTTTGCCTCAACCCATTTGGTGACATACTTAGTTGCAACTAGGATATATGTTTTTTGGTTTGATGGGGGGATAATAGGACCAACAAAGTCAAGAGCCCAACGTTCAAACGGTTCAATCGCTAGTTGAGGGTTCAGAGGCATTTCATCATACTACCCAGGGTGACCTGCCCTTTGGCAGCTATCACAGGCCTGCACGAATTTTTTAACGTCTTTAAAGATAGTAGGCCAATAATAGCCTGTTCGTAAAACTTTATGGGCAGTTCTACGATCTGCAAAATGTCCGCCACACTGTCCATCATGGCATGCTTTCAAGATGTCAAATACCTCATCCTCCCTAATGCATCTCCTTATTTGCAAATCTGCACCTGTATGAAATAGGTGGCCTCCAATCCAGGAGAAGCAGGTACTACGGTGTATTATTTTCTTATGCTCATTAAGGGACAGATGTTTAGGTAATTTACCTATTGCCAAATAGTTCACTATATCAGCATACCACGGTGTTCTGATAATAACAGTGAAGAGATGTTCATTCGGAAAGTGGTCTTCAACTACTTCTATATCTGTTGGCTTTGGCATTCTTGACAGAAAGTCAACTACAGGGTTCTCTTTCCTAGGTCGACCTCTGATTGTGATGTCAAATTCTTGCAGTAAAATCAACCATCTTATCACTCTTCCGTTTGTAACAGGTTTATTTGCTAAAAATTTAATGGCAGAGTGATCAGTATATAGTGCTACAGGATACCCCATTATATAATGTCTAAATTTGTTTATAGCATGAACTACAGCTAAAAATTATTTCTCAGTCACAGTATAATTTAATTCAGCAGGGGATAGATTTTTGCTAATATAGTAGATTGCATATGGCTTCTTGTCTTCCTCCTGCCCAAGTACTTCTCCAATTGCTGTGTCTGCGGCATCAGATGAAATTTGGAACGGAAAATTCCAATTTGGGCCCCATAGCACTAGGGCTGTTGAAACGAGCTTCTTCAGATCATTAGAGGCATTGTCACATTTATCTGTCCAAGTGAAATCAACATTTCCAGTCAGTGCATATAAAGGTGCAGCTATTCGAGAATAATGTTCTATAAATCTTCTATAGTTACCAAAAAAATCCAAGAAAGCTACGTACCTCTGTTTGTGTAGTAGGTGTAGGAATTAACAAGAGTATTTGAATTTTAGTCGGGTCTACTTAAATTCCAGCTGCTGAAATATAATGCCCTAAGATAACTCCTTTAGTCATCATCATAAGACACTTTTCATTTCTTAAGCAAAGCCTAGTGTCAATACATCTTTGCAATACTTTTTCTAAGTTTTCCAATGCAGGCTCAAAGTCATCCCCATAGGGTGTGAAATCATCCATATATACTTTGAGGCCTTCATTTATTAAGTCTACAAAAATGCTGAGAATTTCCCTTTGGAATGTAGCAGGGACATTACATAGGCCAAAAGGTAGGACTCAGTAGGAAAATGTCCCCCATGGACAGGTAAAAGTAGTTTTGTCCTGATCTTCAGGGGCAATCTGGATTTGGTTGTACCCACTGAAGGCATCGAGGAAAGAGAATAATTTCTTCCCTGCCAATGTGTCTAATACCTGGTCAATGAAAGGAAGGGGAAAGTGGTATTTATGTGTTTCCTTATTAAGTTCACGGTAATCTACACATATCCTCCACTTTCCGTTCTTTTTTGGTACTACCACTAATGGGGAGACCCACTTGCTATCAGATATTGGGTAGATGAAATTAACATCCAATAATTTTTGTAATTCAGCTTTCACAATATCTTTAAGGTGAGGATTTAGTCTTCTTTGAGGTTGGCGAATGGGTCTTGCATCTTTTTCAATGTAAATGTGGTGAGTACACAATTGAGGATCAATTCCTTTTATATCGGGGTAATCCCATGCAAAGGCTGCTTTGTATTTTCGTAATAATTGGACCAATTTCTCTTCTTGTTCAGCAGTGAGATTTTTATTAATATTTAAAGTTTTTCTCGGCTCAATTTCTACAACCTTGCTATTTCTCATAGAAGTAGTAGGTATTGTTTGATCAGGAATATCTTTGAAAGGATCTTCTTCTTCTTTATTATCGAATGCTGCTTTGATCATGTGACACTGCAAATGAGATCTGGTTTGTGACTTATTAATAAAATTATTAATGATATCATCCTCTATTTGATCTTTAAAATCAAGAGCATTTTCTATAGTTAGAGGTGATCTCATATTTTCCATAAGATATGTTGCAGGTGGTTTTCTTGTTTTGATTATTGATAGACTTGGCTGGGCTGGGGGATATAGGGCTAGATTCTTAACATAATTTCCTCGTGTAATTGTCATGTTGCCTTGTTGGCATCCAATATAAGCATTGGCAGTTGCCAACCAAGGTCTACCTAGAATTAACGAATGTCCATCTAGTTGATTCTTTGGATTGATAACCAGGAAGTCAACAGGGTATTCCCAAGAATCTACAGATACCATTAAATCTTGTAGTATACCTTCTGGTTTGACTACTGATCGGTCAGCCAATTCCAACAAGGTTGTTGTTGGTTCCAGTGATGTAATGCCAAGTTTTTGACAGGTGGTGGTTGTTAAAATGTTAATTGCTGCCCCCAAATCAACTAGAGCATTTGGAAATGATTGGCCATTGATCTGCACTGTCACTATAGGATTTCCTGGTTCTTCATATTTGATGGGTGTTTCCATTCCTGATAATAAATCAGATAAGGTACCGACTATTTGGACAGTAGGATTGGTTGTTGTTCTCCTCTTTGGCTTCTTTATGCATAATTCCTTAATAGTTTTTGCATATATAGGAATATCTTTAATAGCTTGGAGGAGAGGGATTTTTATACACAAATTTTTTAATTCTCCCAGAAGATCAAAATTAGGTTGTTATAATGGACGAGGTATAAGTAATCGTTCTGGGAATGGTGGAGAGGAAGTTATTACTTGTTGTTGACTTTGTTGTTGATTTTGTTGCTGAACTTCCTTCTCACTTTGTATTGTTTGTTCTACAGGTAACGGGTCTTCAATGTGGACATCATTGTTTCTCTCTGTTTTGACTATGTGCCCAGACCTTAGTTGAAGATCATTACACTCCCTCAATTCAATTTCCACTTCTGGGGGTTACATTATTTGAACAGACTGAACTTTCCTATTGTTTGGGTTTGGGTTGGGTTGGGCTGGGAGTTGTGGTCTTAAATTGGTTTGGGGATTTGAATAAGGAGTTGGCAATGTAGGTTGAGAGAGAGGAATTGATCCAGTTAGCTGATTTTTTGGTTTTTTCCAGTTTGACTGCCAGGCCTGACTATGGGAAGTAGAGGGTGATCAGGAGCTCAGGACCAGGTGTCGTAAAATGGTCAAAAATGAAGGTACTCAGAACTGGTTGGAACCTGAACGACCGGATAGAGCTCGTCTTCCTGATTCCGGCGCCGTGAACGGTTCGAAAAATGGTCTCCGTATGAAGAAGTTATTCAGCTTCAAAGTTTTCTCAATTTCCATTAAAAAGGGGCAAATTGGACTTTATGGAAAAATTTTATTAAAAAAAGAATATTCCACAGAATATTCTGGGAATATTCCGTGGAATATTCCGCAGAATATTCTGGGGAATATTCCCGTATCAGCCAATCATATGGCGCCACGTGGCTAGCCCGGAGGCCGCCACGTGGGCCCCAAGTCCGAATTTGAAATGGAAATGCGTTTTAAAATTTTTTATTATGGCGCGGATGGGATTCGAACAGTCGACCAAGTGGTATATAACACCGCGTTTTAACCAATGCACCACCGTTTGTTCGTTGTGATATGGTGCGGACGGAGTTATTAATATGACGTGTGGTAGTTTTGGGCGGGGCCCGAAGGGGGCCAGCCCCTAAGGGCCAGCCCCCGTTGCATAAAACCTCCGGCGGAACCACGGTCCAGGGCTCGGCGCGCGGGGCGGCATTCAAAACTTTGGTTATGCGTTTGATTGGTGGGTTTTAATATAACCGTTTTGTTTTAATATAAAACGTTTAAATTTATTGCAACCGTTACCACAACTCCGCCGATCATGTGAACACCTATGACATAACCATAAAATTTATTACCACGTTTGGCGGTTGACTTGGAGGTTCCGCCCTTTTTGGCGCTAGTTCCTAATTTGGCGCCCTTAACTGCAGTCCTTCCACATTTAGTGGAGTTTCTCAAGGGGAAAGAGGCAGTTTAGTTTTTTGGCCATAACTTCTGCTAGGAGAGGCCTTTGAAGACGAATTTTTTTTTGATTTTGGGTCTCTTCGACCTTCTGAAGCCATTGGCACAGGTTTCACAGCCATCTGAGGCCGTTTGTAGGTGATGTTTCTTCATGGAAGTTACAGGAGTCACCAGGGCCAAATCAGTTTGGGAGCTTCATTGGGAATTGTGCAGCCAGTTTATGTGGAACGAAGGTCATTCCTGAAGTTTTTCAGCATTCTGAATCCATATCTACAGCTCGTTTTTCCTTTTGAGGAATTCTTCTCACTGTTTAGCTTCAGGGAAGCTTTCAGGGCCAAGAGGGCCATTTCAGTGTTGGAGCTGTTTGGGGGCTATGTCCATCCATTTTTGGTGATTCAGAAGTCTATTTCTGATATTTTTGACCTTCTGAGTTGAATGGCAGAGGTTTCAGAACCAATTGAGGTCATCTTCACCTCGAAATTCTCCCTGCAAGTCTAAAGGGCCACCAAGGACAATTGGGGAAAAGTACTGTAGCAGGTACAAATTTCATTGTTTAGTGTTTGGGAAAGAGCATGTTCAGCTAATTCCTATCTTCTGATTCTGTATTTACAGTCAGATCTGTCTTTCGAGACATTCTTATTCTTGTATTAGCCTTTGTAGCATTTTTAATACAAGAGGACAAGCATAGTTTGAGAGGCTTGGTCTAGCAGATGTAGCCCAGAGAAGGGGGTGAACTGCTTATCATTTTGATGTCTTTATTTGCTGAAGATGATATGCTAAACAAAACTGATATAAATTGTTAAACAACAAATATACATAACTTTCATATACACATAATCACCTACTCAGCTGCAGAAAGTTATTTGTCTTATTCCCCAAGACATCAAATTTCAAGTATGTGAATGTCAAAGACTTCTAAGTGTTTACATATTATTTCCTTAGGCAGAGTCTGTAGAGGGCCAGGTAGCCTCCGGATTCATCCTTTCCTAGAAAGGTGAAACATCCGGTGAATGCCCCTACAGTCCATCTCTGTATAGGAAATAGTTTGTTCTCACATTTTCAGAGGTCACTTGGAGTGTATAGCTCAATTTGAAATTATGGGAAATGGATACCTTGCACCCTCAAACAAGTACATTCCATTTTCAGATCAGATGGTATCAGAGCACTAGGTTTTCTTGACTGACATCACTAGCTTGATTGTGTAGCTTGAAAGGTGTCTTAAGCAGTGTTGAAGATTGACTGCTTTATTATTCTGCAAACTACTTGTTGTTTGAGTTTGTTGAAGCTCTTTTGTTCATTTTTATAATGACAATTTCCATAAGCAAGGACATACTGTTGAAAGGTGTTGGACTCTGAATCCAACAATGCTTCCACAAAAGTTGAAGAAGTGGGAGAAAGAGTATGGCAAGAATGGGAAGGAAGTTTCCATCATTGATATGTGTCGGGATGATACACATGCTGATATCGATGTGCAGTTAAAGGAAGCGCCTTTGAAATGGATTGGTAAGAAATGGTTAGAATTCTTATCCAATTAAAGTTGCATGTCTTTTGATTGAATGCATTTTCTTTGTTAAAGGAATGCAAGTTGCAGGATGGAAAAGCTGAGTATGAGACTCACTCTATCGTAGCGAAAGTTATATTCATTTCAGCTTTGAAAGTACATGTACATGTGATTGGGGATCTTGTACTTATGATTGTACTTAAGAGAAAGTTGAAGGATAAACTGCATGCATGAGAATGAGATGCATGAGCACAGGGATCATGATGATTTCCTTGTATTTTTAAACATGTATGTGTGATTAACTTGAAGGGTTGATTGCTTTGTTTTTATCCATGCATGTAATGTTATTGACTTGGAAAAAGTTAATTTGTTCTCCAAGATTGTAAACAGGAGAAATGATGAAGTGTTTCATCTTTGTAAAAGCTTCTCATTTGGGAGGAAGTTCTTCTTCTGAAGCGAAGGTGCCTTGGATGGGCATCGTGACAGTTGGCAAGTCCACATATTCAGGGGAATATTTCAGCTTATAAAGCAGCAAGTTTCATTGCTGGTTCCTGCAATTTCAAATTTGTCTGGTGAAAGAACTTGGTCGGGATTCGACAAGTACTTGGCGTATGCAGCAAAAAGTCGCCATGACGACAGTTAGCAAGGCAGGACCTTTTTGGCAGCAGTATGCTATTTTGGCTGACTGGAAGAGGATATTTCTGTTCCTCAAGTGCTGTACAGTTTAGTGCAGAGATTCAGTAAGCTTTTGGGGACCAAAAGCCTTCTCATTTGGGAGGTGTGATCAGGAGCTCAGGACCAGGTGTCGTAAAATGGTCAAAAATGAAAGTGCTCAGAACTGGTTTGAACCTGGACAACCGGATAGTGCTCGTCTTCCTGATTCCGGCGCCGTGAACGGTTCGAAAAATGGTCTCCGTATGAAGAAGTTATTCAGCTTCAAAGTTTTCTCAATTTCCATTAAAAAAGGGCAAATTGGACTTTGGAAAATTTTATTAAAAAAAGAATATTCCACAGAATATTCTGGGAATATTCCGCAGAATATTCCATATTCCAGCCAATCAGGAAGCGCCACGTGGCTAGCCCGGAGGCCGCCACGTGGGCCCCAAGACCGCATGAAATGGCGCGTTTTAAAATTTTTTCGGGCTCGGACGGTTTTGAACCCGCGACCTGGTGAATAACATTCAAATGTTTTTACCGCCAGACCACAGGTTTGTTAGTTGCTATGGTGGCGGGCGGAGTGTTAATTATTGCGTGTGGTTGTTTTTGGGCGGGGCCCGAGGGGGCCAGCCCCGAAGGGCCAGCCCCCATTCCATAAGACCTTCCGGCGGAACCAGCACCCAAAGTTTTCGGCGCGCTTTTTCAACAGCATTCAAAACTTTGGTTAATGTTTTAACGTGGGTTTTTATTATATTAACGTTGGTTACGGTGTGTTTGTTATGGTTTAACAAACGTTATGTTTTATATTTAATATAAAACCGTTAACATTTATACAAACCGACGGTTCCGCCATATGAACGCAACCCATCAATATTAAATGCCGACCTAACCACCCGGGACAGACTTGGCGGTTCCGACTAATTTGTGCGCCTTCTCCTATTTTGGCGTTGTTAACTGCACATCCTCCACATTTAGTGGAGTTTCTCAAGGGGAAAGAGGCAGTTTACTAAAGAGGCCATAACTTTTGATAGGAGAGGCCTTTGAAGACGAATTTTTTTTTTTGATTTTGGGTCTCTTCGACCTTCTGAAGCCATTGGCACAGGTTTCACAGCCATCTGAGGCCGTTTGCAGGTGATTTTGCTTCGTGGAAGTTCCAGGAGCCACTAGGGCCAAATCAGTTTGGGAGCTGCATTGGGAATTGTGCAGCCAGTGAATGTGGAACGAAGGTCATTCCTGAAGTTTTTCAGCATTCTGAATCCATTTCTCCAGCTCGTTTTTCCTTTTGAGGAATTCTTCTCACTGTTTAGCTTCAGGGAAGCTTTCAGGGCCAAGAGGGCCATTTCAGTGTTGGAGCTGTTTGGGGGCTATGTCCATCCATTTTTGGTGATTCAGAAGTCTATTTCTGATATTTTCGACCTTCTGAGTTGAATGGAAGAGGTTTCAGAACCAATTGAGGTCATATTCACCTCGAAATTCTCCCTGCAAGTCTAAAGGGCCACCAAGGACAATTGGGGAAAAGTACTGTAGCAGGTACAAATTTCACTGTTTAGTGTTTGGGAAAGAGCATGTTCAGCTAATTCCTATCTTCTGATTCTATATTTACAGACAGATCTGTCTTTTGAGACATTCTTATTCTTGTATTAGCCTTTGTAGCATTTTTAATACAAGAGGACAAGCCTAGTTTGAGAGGCTTGGTCCAGCAGATGTAGCCCAGAGAAGGGGGTGAACTGCTTATCATTTTGATGTCTTTATTTGCTGAAGATGATATGCTAAATAAAACTGATATAAAGTGTTAAACAGCAAATATACATAACTTTCATACACACATAAACACCTACTCAGCTGCAGAAAGTTATTTGTCTTATTCCGCAAGACATCAAACTTCAAGTATGTGTATGTCAAAGACTTCTAAGTGTTTACATATTATTTCCTTAGGCAGAGTCTGTAGAGGGCCAGGTAGCCTCCGGATTCATCCTTTCCTAGAAAGGTGAAAGATCCGGTGAATGCCCCTACAGTCCATCTCTGTATAGGAAATAGTTTGTTCTCACATTTTCAGAGGTCACTTGGAGTGTATAGCTCAATTTGAAATTATGGGAAATGGATACCTTGCACCCTCAAACAAGTACATTCCATTTTCAGATCAGAGGGGGACCATTGTGTAGGCCAGAAAGGTGGGTAGAAAGGAAAGCTAGGCCAATTATTATGATTTGTTTGATTTGGCCAAGATGTGGGAGGAAATGGATGTTGTGACCAAGTAGGGAAAGATGGTTGATTCTGCCACATCCCACTATATTTTTGAGCATTATATTGAGGAGGTTGAAAAGAAAATGGATCATTTGGCATACCTAATGGTTGTGGCTACCATTGTTGGTGCTGATTAAGCAGACATACCACTTATGATTCCTCTTTTGCCTCCTTATAAACTGCTTTTAGGCCAGGAAGCGAAGGACATCCTTCTGTAGGGTGATCTTTCATGCAAATGGCGCAAACTTTAATCACATCCAACGGAAATTCTTTGTGTCTGTGCTTCTTTCTACATCT